>JAJEJO010000959.1:237342-396506 GCA_020662805.1 Glaucomys volans
CTTTGTTGGTAGGCTTTTGATGACTTCCTCTATTTCATTGCTTGAAATTGATCTATTTAAGTTGTGTATGTCCTCCAGATTCAGTTTGGGTGGCTCATATGCCTCTAGGAACCTGTTGATGTCTTCCAGGTTTTCTATTTTGTTGGAGTATAAATTTTCAAAGTAGCTTCTTATTATGTTTTGTATTTCAATTGTGTCTGTTGTAATGTTTCCATTTCCATCGCGAATTTTAGTAATTTGGAGTTTCTCTCTCCTTCTCTTTGTTAGCGTGGCTAAGGGTTTATCAATTTTGTTTATTTTTTCAAAGAACCAACTTTTTGTTTCGTCAATTTTTTGAATTGTTTCTTTTGTTTCAATTTCGTTGATTTCAGCTCTGATTTTGATTATTTCCTGTCTTCTACTACCTTTGGTGATGATCTGTTCCTCTTTTTCTAGGGCTTTGAGCTGTAATGTGAGGTCATTGATTTGTTGACTTTTCATTCTTTTATTAAATGCACTCTCTGCAATGCACTTTCCTCTTAGCACTGCTTTCATGGTGTCCCAGAGATTTCGATATGTTGTATCTTTATTCTCGTTGACCTCTAAGAATCTTTTAATTTCCCCCCTAATGTCTTCTGTTATCCATGTATCATTCAATAGCATATTATTTAATCTCCAGGTCTTGGAGTAGTTTCTAACTTTCTCGTTGATATCTAATTTCATTCCATTATGATCTGATAGTATACAAGGTAGTATCTGTATGTTTTTGTATTTGTTAAGAGTAGCTTTGTGGCATAACATATGGTCTATTTTAGAGAAGGACCCATGTGCTGCTGAGAAGAAAGTGTATTCGCTTTTTGATGGATGGAATATTCTATATATGTCCATTAAGTCCAGATTAGCGATTGTGTCATTGAGTCCTATAGTTTCTTTATTCAATTTTTGTTTGGAAGATCTGTCCAACGGTGAGAGAGGAGTGTTAAAGTCTCCGAGTATTATTGTGTTTTGGTCTATTTGATTCCTGAAATTGAGAAGGATCTGATTGACATACATGGATGCGCCATTGTTTGGTGCATAAATATTTATGATTGTTATGTCCTGTTGATTTATGCTACCTTTAAGCAATATGAAATGTCCTTCTTTATCCCTTCTGACTATCTTTGGTTTGAAGTCTGCTTTGTCTGAAATGAGGATGGAAACCCCAGCTTTTTTACTCAGTCCGTGTGCATGGTATGCTTTTTCCCAACCTTTCACCTTTAGTCTGTGGGCATGTTTTTCTATGAGATGAGTCTCTTGAAGGCAGCATATTGTTGGGTCTTTCTTTTTAATCCAGTCTGCCAGTCTATGTCTTTTGATTGATGAATTTAGGCCATTTACATTCAGGGTTATTATTGAGATATGACTTGTATTTCCTGTCATTTTAGCTTTTTTAGGGTTTTTAGCTTAACTTTGTTTCTCCTTTGATGGACTCTTTCTTTAGGGTAGTTCCTCCCCATGATGACTGAGATTGTTATTTTTCGTTTCTTCCTCTTCGAATATTTTGTTGAGAATGTTCTGTAGGGCAGGCTTTCTCTTTGTGAATTCTTTAAGCTTTTGTTTATCATGGAAGGATTTTATTTCATCATCAAATCTGAAGGTAAGTTTTGCTGGGTACAAGATTCTTGGTTGGCATCCGTTTTCTTTCAGAGCTTGAAATATGTTGTTCCAGGCCCTTCTTGCTTTTAGGGTCTGGGCTG
This sequence comes from Glaucomys volans, assembly GCA_020662805.1. Lineage (NCBI taxonomy): Eukaryota > Metazoa > Chordata > Mammalia > Rodentia > Sciuridae > Glaucomys > Glaucomys volans. Next base: position 239,058 of record JAJEJO010000959.1, read on the forward strand.
ATAAATCTGCTGATATACATATCGGTTTCCCCCTGTAGGTAATCTGATTCTTTTCTCTTGCCGCCTTTAAAATTCTATCTTTGTTTTGTATGTTAGGCATTTTCATTATAATGTGCCTTGGTGTGGATCTGTTGTAATTCTGTGCATTTGGTGTCCTGTAAGCTTCTTGTAATTGATTTTCCATCTCATTCACCATATTAGGGAAATTTTCTGATAATATTTCCTTGAATAGATTATTCATACCCTTGGTTTGTATCTCTGCGCCTTCCTCAATCCCAATTACTCTTAAATTTGGTCTTTTCATGATGTCCCATATTTCTTGGAGGGTTCGTTCATGATTCCTAACCATCTTCTCTGTTTGTTCGACTTTGCTTTCAAGATTAAATATTTTGTCTTCATTGTCTGAGGTTCTATCCTCCAAGTGATCTATTCTGTTAATTATGCTTTCTATTGAGTTTTTAACTTGGTTTATTGTTTCCTTCATTTCCTTGTTTCCTTCAAGAATTTCTGTTTGTTTTTTTCTCAGAATTTCTATCTCTTTATTGAAGTAATTTTTTGCTTCCTGCAATTGCTCTATTAACTGATTATTCATAGCCTGAATCTGCTCTCTCGTCACATCATTCTCTTCTCGGATCACTTTAATTATGAACATTCTGAACTCCATTTCTGTCATTCCTTCTACCATGCTGTCTTTGGGTTCTCTTGATATATCATCTAGGTTTAATTGGGACACTTTCTTCCCGTGTTTTCTCATGGTGCTCGTGTATCTTCCCCTCTGTTGCTTGAGGGGTGTTTGATCAAGCGGTGACCCAAGAAAGGTGCTGTCCCACTACCTCCAGGTTGGGAATGATCAATGCTTCTGGGCAGAGGCAGCCTCGTGTTGATAGACAATTAGATACAGCAAGGTGGTAGACTCCGGGCCTGGGTGTGGGCCTGGGCAGTAGTTCAAGTTGGGGTGGTGTCACAGAACTGTGCTCAGTGATGGAGACTCTGGGCTTGAGAGCCCAGGCTGACCTGAACTCCTCGCTGGGGGTTCAGGCAGTGGCAGGTGGTTGCTCTCTCCTGGGGACACTGTAAGCTATTGCCAAAGGCCCAAAGCTCCCTGCCCGATCACTCCAGACACTGCTGACACTGCTGGCGGCCCCAGGAAGCTGGAAATGGACCCCCTCTGCCAGGGAAGCCACCAAACTCAGAGCAGTTCCACCTCCCCACCGGAGTCAGTGATTCCAGGGGCTTCGGGCCAACCTCTCCCGGTGCGGCTGGAGGGTCTAGGAAGCCCGAGATGGGCACTCTCTGCCAGGGAAGCTGCGGAAGTGGGGCAGAATAGTTCCCACTCCCAGCCAGAGACTGCGTTCCCAGAGTTTCCCGGCTGGAGCTCCCCTGACACAGCTGGAGGCCCCAGGAAGCTGGTAATGGGCCTTCTCTGCCAGTTAAGCCGCCAAAATGGCGTGGGGTAGTTCCATCTCCCTGCCAGAGTCCGCGTTCCCAGAGTTTCCCGGACGCCTCTGAATGCCCCAGGTAGCCTGAGATGCTCGGTCTCTGCCTGGGAGGCCGCCGGCTGGTGCTGGAGCCACAGCCAGTGACTCCAAAGCACTACTGGGGACCCGCACTCACTTGTTGGCTGGCGCAGACCCAGGTCGGTTGCTCCGAAGCAGCTGCAGGGTCTGGCGCTTCCGGATGGTAGCTGCCCGCGGCGGGCCGAGCCCAGCCCGGCTGAGTTGGTTCTGGAGCGGCACCTGGGGACCCCTTATATGTGCTTTGAATATAAAGTCTCGTTGAGAGTCATATTCCTGCTGTTTGAATCCCGAGCATGTAGGAATCCACGGAGCAAGTAGGAATGCAGCCTTCCTCTAATCCGCCATCTTGGATCTCCTCCCAGTCCATCACTTTTAAATTCAGCCTCACGTAAAGTCTTAGGTTACCAGTAAAATGCAGACAACTTCTTAGCCAGAAAGTTACATAAATGGCCTCTAGTCCAATTTCCTATAGAGTCCTTGTCCTCTGGAACCTCGTGAGCCCTCTCTTTACTCTGCACCATCAAATCAGCATTCTGGTCTTCTGAATTTCCACCAGAATTGCCCGTTAAGTTTTGCTTACAACAATCTAAAACTTTCCCAGCTTGCATTGCTAAGCTTTCCAAAATTCCTCCCACAAATTCCAAAAAGCTCCAAAAGCTTCTGAACCACATGGTCAGGTTAGTCACAGCAACGACCCCATAGTTTGTGTTTTAGTCAGTTTTTACATCACTTTGACAAAAAGGTCTGATAAGAATAATTAGATGAAAAAAAGTTTATTTTGGGGACTCATGGTTTCAGAGGTCTCAGTCCGGAGGCAGCAGGCTCCATTTCTTGGGGCTTGAGGTGAGGCTGAACATCATTATGGAAGAGAATGGTGGAGGAAAGAAGCTGGTCATATGGCACTAGGAAGAAGAGAGAGAGAGAGAGAGAGAGTGGTCCTCTTTGGGACAAAATATAAACCCCAAGAACATGTCCGCATTGACCCATTTCCTTCAGCCACACCCTACCTGCCTGCAGTTACCACCCAGTTAATTCCTATCATGGGATTAAGTCACTGATTAGATTAAAACTCTCATAACCCATCATTTCACCTTTAAGCCCTCTTGCTCTGTCTCACACATGAACTTTTTGGAGACACCTAATATTTAAACCATAATACATAATTAAAAATATTTAGTGAGTTCTTTTTTTGGTACTGAGGATTTAACCTGGGGTACTTTACAACTGAGCTACATCCCGAGTTCTTTTTTTTTTTTAATTTTGAGACAGGGTCTTGCCAAGTTGCTGAAGGTCTCACTAAATTGCAGAGACTGGTCTTGAACTTGTGATCCTCCTTGCCTCAGCATCCTGAGTCACAGGTATTACAAGTATGAGGCACATACCCAGAAGTGGGTTCATAATATACATTTGTGGAATAATGATGGTGTTGTGAAGTTTTTAGGGTTTTATTGTGTACCTTCCAACAATTAAATTTCACCCTCACAAAGAATTCCATTCCAGGGAAAAGATGTTGAGAAGCAGAGAGAAGTTTCCAAGAATCTAAAGGAAGAGAGAGAGAAAAAGAGATATACCCAAAGTCATGTCTAATACCTATCTATCCAATGTCTTGCCTTTCCCACTAATATGTTTTTAAAAATTAATTCAAGTTATGGGCATCTGAAAGAGTCCTAACACCATATTCAATAAGTACATTCTGAAAGATCGAGTGACTGGCGATTGAATTAATGAATGAACAAATGAAGCACATCTTTGGAAATGGTACACTAAGCCCCAAACAAGCAAAAGCACCATAGCATGGCATACCAGATATGCTATTGTGGCCCACAGCATCCATTCTCACCCCCTATTTTTATCTTATACATGTATTACAGGGGCTAGAAAGTGAAAAATACCATTTTCTAAGGGTCTTTGAAGCTAGGAGTCTGTTTATAAATCAGGTTCAGAAAATGAATGATGTACAGGTAAGGGAGGCTTGAAAGGGGAAGAGTGGTTGGGCATACTGTTGCTTCTGCTGGTTCTGGAAATTAAGGTGGGAAGAAATATGTGCTCTGAATTCCCAGTCTGGTCAGAAGCCTTATAGGTGTGAGAGGAAGCCTTGGCTATTGCAGCAGCGACCGTAGCTTCTTATCTGGTTCTCAGTTTGAAGTGGCATGCTCTTAAAATTCTTAGCATGATGGGACTCCTCTGAATTTCTCGTCTCTAGTTCTTTTTACAATGTTATAAACACTGAGTTCTCAAAACTCCCAAAGACTTTTTGTTACCTGCACTGAACCCTGACATGCAGATATGGTGTGGTACTGAGAGGTGTAAAGGGTTAAGTGTCACTCACCACAGTTATTCCCAAACACGCACATGGGAGATGGGGGTACCATCTTTGTCCCCAGATAGCATTTGGCAATGTCTGGAGACTTTTATTTTGTTGTTATAGATTGGGAAAGTGATGAAACCAGCATCTGGCATCTAGTAGGTAGATACTGAGGATACTGCTAAATATCCTACAGTGCACAAGACACAGGACCACACAACAGTTATCCAACCCCATAAACCAGTAAAGATTTGTTTGAGAAATCCTGGATTGAAGGAAGTTTTCATCAGGTTGTACCTATGCAATTAGGCCCTTCACTATTAGGCAGGACCAGATTGTGCAGTCATGGGTGGTATTCAACAGTATGTACAGAACTCTCTGTCTGACACCTTCTCTTGTCCCTTTACCAGATCTGAGAAGTTAAGGGCTCCAAAAGTCTGAGTTCAATGTGAACATTGAGAAAGATTGGACTATTCCTAATTTTACTGCAAATAAGAGAGTAGTTCCTAAGAATTTCTTGGCCTTGAGACCAGTAATAGCCATTAATCTTAGCAAACATTGCTTATAAATATTACATACCACACTATAATCATTACATTGTCACAAATCTCTCTAATCTGGAGACCTTAAATAGAGAGTTCATGCATGCTACCACTTTGGGAATTGTTCAAAATTGTTATGGTTCAACACCCACATTTATTAAACAATCTATAAGAAGACATAAATTTTAACTCTTAACACATGGCTACAATGATCTAAAAAAATGGTTTAAAGCACACGAGACTAACAAAATCAATAAGAAGATAGTACTAAATACCTTCTGTGTTTTTTAATGAACACAAATGAGAAAAACTTTTAGGCGCTTGGGACTGTTCTGATGGTTTACCATGATTGCTTACCATTACCTATTTGATAATCTACCATCTCTGCTTTTACTAAAATGAATGTGGAATGATGCCAGGATAATGAGGCAGGACAGCTAGGATTAAGAGATTTAAGGAGCTACAAATAAAATCCAAATTTTTTTCTTAATTTAAATAAAAAATGCATGTCAAAAGTGAACTTTAAAATATTCATTTTGAATGACTGAGTTCGCATTGCTTTCTGTGTGGTGCAGATGGCTCAGGGATTTAGGGCAAACAAAGCACCAATTTCTGCATACTCATAGCTACTCAGCCATAATAGCCAGAGGCCCAAAACTCCAGGGCTTTGAGATGATTCAACTAGATCCCTTTACCTGCCAAATTCCATCGAATCTGTGGAGCCTCCATCATAATAACGAGGGTGAAGGAATAGTACAATATGTGGGTACCCTTCGTGTTAGCATCCAGGTAGTATTTATTATTGAGAAATGACTGTTAAAATTCCAATTACAGGTTCATTTATGATGGAAAAGTGTTTTTTTGGGAAAGAAGAGACATAAAAAATTTCTTAGATAGTTTAATCCAAAAATTTTAATTAAAAAATAAAGCAAATGGAAAATTGTGCACATTTTAATCAAGCAGAAATTGTTAAGTGATTACAGGGAATGGTCTGAGATGTTTAACTCTAAGAAGCAACCTGTTTCTTTGTCAGACACAAGGGTGTGATCTCAACACTCAGAGCTTATTCTCTGCATAATAGCTCAGAGTCAGAAAGAGCCAATCAACAGTATCTTTTCTACCTGTCTTACTGTCAAGGGAGAGCTAATACTCATACAGTATTATAAAAAACATTAAAATTTATCTTTGAAGAGTGAAAAATAACTCACAAAACGGAATCCAAATAAAAGGGTAAGAGCTTCTTTCAATGGAGGTCATGTTGCCCTTTATGAAGTGTCAAAATTATAGACCAGACATTCATTTTCACAGATATTTTATTGAGTGCCTACATGTGCCATGCTTTGTTAGGTGCTCCGGAAAAATGCACAATTCAATCAGAGAATGCATTTGTTTCAAGTCTAGTAGATAAAATAAAACAAGAAACAACATAATAAAAGTGTATATATATTATATATGATTGAGTTTGAAGCAAAATTTTAAAGGCCATATCACCAAGAGATGGAAGGTACTGGGGAAGGTTTGTTGGTAAGGGTAATGTGGAAGAAATCTTGAAAAACTGGAATAATTTGAACTGAGAGAAGGGAGAGAAACTTTTTCAGAAAATGATCAGTAAGTAATAACAGCAGAAAGGAGATGGGCATGTGCACCGATTAGCTGGAACTGGTTCACCTAGCACTAGTGAAACGTGCCAGAACTCAGAAAATAGGCTGCAATGGTTAAGTTGGAGACACATGGATTTCTTGACCCATAGCAAACCTTAAGAATCCTGTAGCTTAATTCTTCACATTACAGGTGAGGAAAGAAAGTCTCAGGAGAAGTCAAAATTATAACCAACAATACATTATTTTTGTCTCCTGTATGTCCAGTCCCACTGTTCTTTCTATACATTTTGCAGAATATCCTAAGTGACAAGATAAGAAGTTTGCAGCAATTACCTAATTTACTAAATCTTAAAGAAATACTAAATATCTTTGAAAATGAAAATGATATTGAGAATAAATCTTGGGAAATAGACAAAGGAGAGAAGAAGCAGCATTTTGTAGAGATGTGAAAAATAAGCTTTCTTTTTAAAAAGAACTGGATTGATCTTCTAAAGATTTACTTAGACTACATATACATATATATATATATACACATATATATATATATATATCCTATCTTTCTTATACTTCAGTGTTTGTTTCACCAATCATTAACATAGCTGTTACAATATATTTGCTTTGGAAAATCTGTTGCAAAAATTAAAGACATCTATATAGAAGATGCATAGCCCAGTTGGTTATGAAGGTTTTTCTTTCTTTAGCATAACCTTGTCTTAGTAATTCCTGCTTCTGTCATGAGCATATGAAACTTTAAGTAAACAAATCACATGCCACAATTATGGGAGAACTCCAACAGTTATTAAGACAGCTCCGGTAATTAAATTATACGTTTTATATGATCTGGGAATAGAAAAAAATATTTTTAATTTAGTTTAAAAATAACTTTCATTGTGAATTCATAAAATTCTCCAAAACACAATACCATATACGTACATATATACAAATACAAAAATATGTGGAATCTGTCCCTAATTTAAATAGCAATAAGAGGAATGTTTTACCAACTTTAAACTAGACATATTAAAATTGGAAGAGCTAAAGAAAATAATTTCAGTCCTAGATCAAAATTACGCTTATATTATAATTTAATATCTGATTTGACTTTTATCTCAAAAGTTAATGTTTTTCCTGTTTTTTTCCCAAAAGCAAAATGAATTGATGTTTCATATGTGACCTTTTCTTTGCAATCCCCCCAAAAGTTCAATTTGCATACCAAGTTCAATTGATGATTCTCACATCTTGCTTTTCTTTTGAAAATGTAATATCCAAGGAAACATATTAATAAACATGTATGTTAGTACAACTGATGTGAACATTAGAGGTTTCATAAAACTCTTGTATCATGATTTTAGTAAGGAAATTTGAGACTACTTTGAAAGTACTCAAAATTTTAATAATCAATGACATTTAATAACTGCTTTGCATGCATTATCTCATTTAGTCATTAAAACAACCATGTAAGTATATAACAGCTATTAGCTCTTCAAAAGGTTAAATTACCCAAAGCCACACATATTGTAACCAAGTTTCATTTGGCTTCAAGTTCATGCTCCTTTCAAACCATCACCCACTGCCTCCAGTCAAAAGGGAGATAATCAGAGGTCATTTATTCCCAGTAGGAAGAAACTCATTTGAGACAGCTGAGCTAGAAGGGATTTACTGGGGGGAAATGAGGAAACTTTCTGGAGAGGTTTGGTGGTGAGAAGGGCCATGGAATGATCAAAGAATGAGAAAGGTATAAAGTGGTTGAAAGAGAGGAGCGGGAGTAGCATATGAAAAACTTCAAAAGGTTGTTAGTAACCCTGGTGTGGAGAGCCTTGTCTGTCGGTATTAAGAGCTTGCATTTGGTGGGAAGAGAGGCACACAGCACAGTGGCCTAGATCCTAGACTGTTTGGAAGATAACTAAATGTAAGTTCAAAATCCACCTCCCCTTCCAGATATTAGGTTTTATCCTGGCCAATCACTTAATTATGTAAGCAATTTCTTATAAAAAATAAACTCTGAATAACTTCCTTAAAGATTGTATGATTCAATAAGGTAATACCTATTGGGGGTGTACATGATAAATGCTTAAAATGTGCTCCTGCTTATTATTGTGAGGTCTTTCACTACACTTGTCATCTAGTGTCATAAAACTTTGATGATACAGCCAAAAATATCTTTCAGAAACATCTCTCCTATAGAAACATTTACTAACAGGAACTGATATCACCTCTGCCACACATTGCTTCTGTAAGAATTCCTCTGTATCAATGATCTTTTTTCTTCTTCCTTCAACCAATAAGAATTTCATAATTGTTCACTATTTCAGACACTGTGCTTGGCATTGTGGATACACAGGTAATTAAAATACATTTTTTAACCTAGAGGAGTCTACATAGTGGGAGGATAGAAAAAAATGATGGTGGCTGCCTTATAGCAGCATTCTGTGTCAGGGGAAGCAGAGTAACTTTTTGGGGGACTCTATTGCTTTCCTGCTATGGTACTAGAAGCTTCTCTGCATTGTGTTCAGATCTCAACCCATAATAGGACTTTTTTAAGTCAATGTGTTTATTTTTTTCTGATAATAGAGAAGGGAAATAAGATCAGAAATGTCAAACAGCTTTTCCAAGTCAGGCATTTACTAAGATGTTAATTTCCCATTCAAACTTCAGTCTAAACTGAAGCTCTTTCCAACTGTGATGTTTCATTTCTAACTCTCCAAGAGGTACGAGTGTGTCTAAAGTGATCTTTAGATTTGGCATCAAGGAATTCAGTGGTACCCTTGCTGAGAACTGTGTAATTCAGCGATGGAGGATGCTAGCAGAGGAGACAGCAGAAGCAGTATTTGGGAAGAGAAAAAATTTAGTGAAGAGATTGTTTCTGTCCTTAACCAATTTTATTTTCTCTCTCCATAGCAATGAACATTTAATATCCTCTTTCTTTTTCAGAGAATTTTCTTTTTTTTTTTTTGGTCATTATGGCCTGCTCCCTTTTGTTGTGTGTCTCTTTTCTTTTTTTGAACCAGGGATTGAACTCAGGGGCACTCAGTCACTGAGCCACAACCCCAGCCCTATTTTATATTTTATTTAGAGGCAGGGTCTCACTGAGTTGCTTAGCACCTTGCCCATTCTGAGGCTGACTTTGAACCCATGATCCTCCTGCCTCAGCCTCCTGAGCCTCTGGGATTACAGGCGTGCGCCACCACACCTGGCTGTGTGTCTCTTAATGGTTAGGGTTCTGGGGTACCCTGACTTAATCTTAACCTGTACATGGGAGGTTAGTAAAGTGACTTAATCTTAACTGTACATAGGGGCTTATGTAATCTTCTCAACAGTATTTCAAGGCAGGTATCATTTACAGAAGAAAAACACAAATAAAAACAAAGCAAATGAAACAAAAAACTCTGAAACTCAGAGGTGGTAATTTACCTACCTAGTCATATGGCTAGTAAATGATAGGCATAGGATTAGGAAAAGGGTCATCATGATATCAAGACTCATGTGTGCATTTTCTCATACCAAATTTTCAAGAGTTCCTGAGCATTTAATTAGATAAGGACCTCTTACTTGGAATTCTTAGGACTGGGGCTGGCCATCATCTTTTACGGTTTAGTTAGGTAACCCATGGAGGGTTAGACATTAACCCATGGCCTAAAACATAAAAGTAGGGGAGATAAGAACTTTGAATTTCTGCTCAAGCTAGCTCCAGAAATAACCCAAATTTACAGCTATTAAATTAAGAGTTGAAAGAACCAAATCTAAATGGCCCACAGTTTGTCACCACCTAAAAGGTTTTCAGGCCACTACGAATCCCTGACTCTTAAAAGGGGCATGAAACCAGACACCAGTATGTTCATTGCTTGACTGTTGAATCCAGAGATCATTTATAAATCTGCCACATGTTGTAAATCTGACTGTAAGCTGTTCAAAGTGAGTTGCACTTGAAGATTTAAAAAAAAAGAAAATTGCCAGTCCCTCAAAATGCTTGACCAACCCTGCTCAGCACTTCAGTGACAATAAATGAACTAAAATCCAAACTATTATTTTCCTGGGCCGTGTGCATTCATGGCACTAACAATGATTTCTCCTCTGTCTCCTGAGTTCTTCCCACATGTATTACTTTCGATTTTCGAAGGTACAAGGTGGTAAGTGAAATCACACATGGCATACAAGTGATCTCTACAAGGGGCTTTTTTAGAAGCTTTAATTTTTCTTGCCTTTCATGGGTTCTGTAGTAATGATTGGAATAAAATAGGGACACTTCTCAGTGATAGAATTAAGATCTCTCTTCAGAGTAAATCCTTCTTTACTTTGCCTCCTTTCAAGTGCATGAGAAGAGCTGCTAGACAAGTTTATTTAATCACTTGGAATACGTCATGTTAACTCGAGGAAGGAGCAAAGTGCCTGAAAAGCCAGGATAAACTGTGCATAACTTTTTTCCCCCTCACAAAATCCGGTTCCAATAAAAACCATCTTTACTGCCTGAGGCTAATGTGTAAGTTAGTAAGAGATTATGGTCTGGTTTTTATAGCATTTTATGTAGTATTTGACAATCCATAGGGACCTTGCCTGTTAGTCCTTTACAAATATAAAATGTGATTTTAAATTTCACTTCATCATGGTAATAGGCTATATAAGCTTTCTTCCTAAAGCCGGCAGACCATCCTGTCACCTTAGGGAGCCTCAAACAAGCTGACTTAATCACCTCGTGGTGACTCCCTGCTTCCTACCCACTCTTCGAAAATAAATAAATCTTAATTATTTTTAAAGCACTTTTTCTAGAAAATGAGATTGATTTTATTTTTCGTATACAGGCTAAGTGCACACACACACACACACACACACACGCAACAAAAAAGGTAGGAAGAGATTCTTGGAAGGACTTCATTCCTTCATACATTTTCTTCTGTGCCCCTCATTCCTGATTGCAGTCACCTCTTTGATGGAGAAGCTTGTTTCAGGCAAGCAGCTAATAAGTCAAATCTCTAGAGGGGAAAATAAAACAGCAACAATGGCTTAGAGTGTAATATGATGCTAAAGTGTGTACAGTGTAGTTTCTGGAGTACACAACCATTCCACACAGTGGATAATTGGTCACTTCTTATATGGTTGAAAATGTTTTCATAACAGTTGTAGATGAGGAAAGAGAAACTCAGAAAAACTGACTCCCTCTGGAATTCAAGGGTAATCTTTGCCAAGGGTTGATATTGAATCTTCTAGTATCTCTCCAATAAATCTCTCTACTATCAAAATTGTTAAGTAAACTTCATAGTTCCTACTTGCCCCTAATGGAGTTATTTCTCATTTAATCAAATACTATAGTTAACCAAACAGGGCCATTGTTATTAACAGTTCACTCTAGAGTACTTCTTCCTCTTGTGTGATTCTCTGTGCTGGGCACTGCGGTGACATTTCGTCTGTATAAGTTTAACAATAAGAATAAATATGCCCTTTGCAACTCCTGTTGCTCCCAGCCAGCAGTTCAGGATTGTGGTGGTCTCAAGGTTACATTACTCTCAGGAGCCTGTAGGCTCTACAACCCAGTCCTGGAGCTGACACAAGTTATTTTAGAGATGGGTCACATTATTTAATCTTGAAATCTGGTGTTACTAGCCCAGTATTAGTTCTATCATAATGCCACAATTTCCTGAACTATCTCCTCTGAATGTCATTTTGCCAGTTACAGTAGCACATGAGAATTCCACCCCTGCTGATTAACCTGAGTTTCAGAGTGTCAATACCTCAGAACATATCTTAAGCTATTCCAAAGTTTCAACTACTAAATTCTAATACACACCTAATAGACTAATGGAAGGGACACTTTTTTTTTTCTAATTTGCTCCTTTAAATGTGAGTGTGTTATAACTTGCAGCTGAATACTTCCATAAAGATAATTACATATGGCAAGACAGAAAAACTTTTTGAAAAAAAAAAAAACATTCCCTTGAATATGTGCCTGAATTCATTTACAACTGTTGCTGCTTTAAGCACTTCAGGCAGAATAAGTGGATGGCACTAAACAGCTTAGCTGCAATTATTATGGAATGTCTGAGGTATAATTTCCCCTGCGGTTTTGTTAGGCGTACAAAATTCATAATTCTGATTTGTGGCAGGTACTTATTACCCATCACAGGTGGGGATATGCAAATATTATTCTAGTAGGGGTGAACAGCCTTTATTTCAGTATTCAGCTATTAACGAGATTTGTGAGTTTGGTACTCTGGGGCCATTTAATTAATTAGATGGTACAGATAAAATATAAATTGTTTTGTAGGCTACACAATTCCTGTCCTAGGAGGTGTAAAACTGAAGCTAAATGAACTGAGTGTAGATTGATTTGTTGTTTTTTATATAGCTCCCAGTAAATGTAAATCCTGCTCATTATTTTACTGTATTAATTCCACTCATAATCCTCATATTTTCTGAGTTTCACTAAAATAGATGCAATGTATTTGACTGTTTTGTTAAGTGACTTCATCACTTAATCTCCATGTCCATTGCAATAAGCACATCCTATATATGAAAACAATGTATCTGTAGCAGTTCTTAAAGGTTTTTGTATTTTTAAAATTTTTTTTAGTTGTTGATGTACCTTTATTTTATTGATTACTTTATGTGGTGCTGAGAATTGAACTCAGTGCCTCACACATAAGTAAACACTCTACCACTGAGCCACAACCCCAGCTTTCATATTTTTAAGTAAAAAGTTTTTCATCAATTTATAGTATTATATATGTGGAAGTAATTTCTGAGATATACCCAGGGAAATTATGTGACATTTAATAAGCATTCTACTGGGGTCAGTCAAGAAATAAAACCTACACAACTGCATGCACATAAGAATTGTTCACATGTACTTGATACCTCAGGGAGACAAGAAGTTTATAGTTACAAAATCAATGACAAATAAATTTAACTTTCATTTTACTTTTATATGTTTGGCATTGAATATCCAGCTGTGTGGTGATAAGAAAAATTGGGAAATTTCACACTGACATAATGGAAAAAACCATTGTGGTTGATTAGTGATGTCTGCCACAGGAACACCTCCATGGAGCTGTGCTGTTTATGCTAGATATTTGTCAACTTGGTTTATGTCTTTGGTGACTGTCAATGAAATGTCTTTAATCATTTGTGGATATCTTTAATTTGACACTTAAGAGTAAAAATGCACATATTTTATTCAGAAGATACTTGATTGAAGTTATTAAACTCCTTACAAGTCCCATCTTCTAATAAAAGATTTGGAATGTTCAATTTTATTTTGAAACTAGAAAATAATCATACAAACAAATAGCTGAAATGTATTTTTCTAAATTACAGCTGTGCTTACCTTAAATTTTACTTTGGGCTGAAAGACTAATTTTTTTCTTCTGACCTTCAAGCCTCTCTGTAAAACCAAAAGCTTGGCTAACCATAATAGCTTCTGTGAGCACCGTTTCTGTCATCTGCCAGCCTCCCTCCTCTCCTCATATCTTTTCATTTCTTAATGACAAGCAAGCATACTTCTCAAAAGAAACATACTTTTAGCACCTTGGCTAAATAAAAGAAGGGGTACATAAGAAAATGCAAGAATTGAAGAACAATGTCTCAAAGGAACTTAATAACTACATTTAAAATAATTGCGAAGAGCAGAAGCCCGCACATCATGTTGACAACCTTGACTGCAAAGGAAAATACATAAATGTAGAGATCTGAGAGCTCTGTGTTCCAGGTCAGCTTTCAGAAAATGTTTTTAAGCATCTTCGGTTAATTTCCATAAAAAACCAGGAAGGGATAAACTTTATCAATTTAAAAAGAGATTAAAAAGGTGTTACAACCATGTGTTCTACATCTCCAAGGGAACAAATTAAATGAAGGGTGATAATTATTCAGATTCAAAACATGTTATAGAAGCCAAGACAAAAAATTAAACAATTAGAAAAATACTGTCAGCAGAAAAATATGCTGAATTAACAAGAGAATTATATACTGAAAGAATTGGTCAAGAAAATACTATTAAAATATTTAAGATATTTATAGAAATGATAATGGGATGACATATTAAAGGTGGAACTCTTTGCAAATTGGAATTCTTTTGAGTTTGCAAACTTTAATTGTTAAAATGGCTGTAAAAGATGGACATTAGAATATCATTGTAAAAACTTCAAAAAGAGATTTATTAGTAATCCTACTCTGATAAATGGGTTACAATTATAAACAGAGAAAATGCAAATAAATGCAAACAATATTAAATGTTAAGTCCTCATCATTCTCCTTTTAGAATATACATATGAAAATATAGCAAAGATATACATAGTATTAGGTATTATGTGTGTGTGTGTGTGTTTTTTTTTTCCAAAGCTTCAGGCCTTGGTAGCACAACTACGCAATTGCTTTGCAGTCGGAGTGTTTGGAGACAGAGGGAGAACCACTTTCATTTCAGTTTCATGGAGAACATGGAGGGGTCACATCAGGGCCTTTGATGTATGGGTCTGAGATAATGAGCATACATCTCTTGATGGCAGAACTTTTGGGTGGAGATCAGGACCTGAACTTACCTTACTGAGTTCAAACAGGAGTCGAACTGGGTAATGAATACATGAATCTAGGCTTTTGTCAAAACCCATAGAATTGTTCATCAAAGAGAGTGGATTTTATGCATGCAAACTAGGAGAAAGAAAGTGTCAACCAGGATTATGAAGGGCAAATGAATTAAACTGTTAATGAAAGCATGACTTATCTACACTGAAGGAGTGGGGATAAAGTGAACTGACCTATCGAACTTGGTAAAACAATGTTTTGACTGGAAAGCTAACCTTTAAATTTCAGTTGAAAAGTGAAGAAACAACACCCCTAAAGATAAAAAGAAACTTCATAAACAGGATTTTTCATTTGGTAATTTTTTCTTCCCAGTGAGGTAAAAGTTAGCCTTTCTAAAAAACGCTTCCTATGTATACTGCAGATTTGATAAATAAGTAAAAGGAAGGCAGATAATAGGTGTCAGGTTTCTCACTGTTGGAGAGAAAGTAACAGATAAGCAACAAGGCTAGAATAAACCCTTGGTACTGAATCAGAGTTGAAGACACAGTAGAATCTGAACACCTTAGGAGGGGTCTGCAATTCAGTCTGTTGAGTCTCTCCTACTCTGATGCATGGTCCTGCTACTCTTTAAAAACCATTTTAATAATTACATTTTTAGTTAACACAAAAATAGTATGTATACATTGTGTAGTGTTTAAATCAGAACAAGCATATCTATCTTTTCAATATTTATTATTTGCTCTTGGTGGAACCATTCAAAATCCATTCTTTGAGCTTTTGAAAATTATAAAGTACATTATTATCTGTACTCACCCACTGTGCAATAGAGCAACGTAACTCGTTTCTCCTGTCTTACTACCTATTAACCACCCTTTCCTCATCCTCCTACTGTCCTCCCTTTCTCTGCTTTTAAACTCTCAATTTCTTTTGAGATTCCGCATAGAATTGAGAGCATGTGGTATTTCGTCTTTCTGTGCCTAAATTATTTCAATTATGTAATAACTTCCAGTTTCAGCCATGCTGTCCCAAGTGACAGGACTTCATTGTTTTTTGTTTTATAGCTGAATAGTATTCCATTGTTTCTAGGTACCACATTTTTGTTTATTATCTGTTGATGAATACTCAGGTTATTTCCATTTCTGGACTATTGTGAATGGTGCTGCAATAAATATTGAAGTGTAGATGTCTCTTTTACATACTGGCTTCATTTCCTTTGGATAATTCCCAAGAATGGGATTGCTGAATCATATGACTTTTTTCCATAATGACTAAAATGACTAAAATAATTTACATTCCAACCAACAATGTGTAAGAGTACTCTTTTCTCTACATCCTCACCAGAACTTTGTCTTTTGCTAACACCTTTTCTAAATAGAATAACGTGACCTCTCATAGTTTTGATTTGCATTTCCCTGATGATTAGTGATGTTGATTATTTTTTCATTTACCTATTGCCATTAGTATGTTTTCTTTTGAGAAATGTCTATTTAGATCTATTTCCATTTTTAAACCAGGTTATTTGTGTGTTTTTAAAGTTCTGTTCAGCTGTTGAAGTTCCTTGCATATCGATAGATTAGCCCACAGTCGGATGTTTAATTTGCATATTTTTCTCCCATTCTGTATGTTGTCTCTTTACTCTGTTTGCTGTGCAGAAATGTTTTAGTTTGTTGTAATCCCATTTGTCTATTTTTACTTTTGCTTCCTGTCAAAGTCTTATCCAAAATATTTGTGCACATTTTGATGTCTTGCAACATTCCCCTATGTTTTTTTTCCCTAGTGGTTTCATAGTTTTAGGTCTTATATTTAAGTTTTTATTTCATTTTATGTTGATTTTTATAACTGTTGAGAAGTGGAGGTCTAGTTCTTTTTTTTGTTTGTTTGTTTTTGGCATACAGATATGCAGTTTTACAAGCATCATTGACTGAAGAGACTGCTTTTTTCACAGTGTGTGCTCTTAGCAATTTGGTTGAAGATCTGCCAGCCATTGATTGATGGATTTACCTGTAGGCTCTTGATTCTGTTCCAATAGTTTATGTGATGCTTTTTTTTTTTTTTTTTTTTTTTTTTGGTCAGTTCCATGATGTTTTGAATACTGTAGCTTTGTATTTTGCTTTGGTTTTTGACTTTTGCTCAAGATTGCTATGTCTATTTAAGTTTTCTTGCAGTTACATGCAAATTTTAGTTTTTCTAGTTCTGTGAAGAATACATACCATTGGTATTTTGATAGAGATTGCATTGAATCTGTAGATTGCTTTGGGTAGTATGTACATTTTAATGATATTGATTCTTTCAGTGCATGAAAAGGAGATTCTTTCAATTTATTATGTTGTAAACTTTTTAAAATTTCCTTCATCACTGTTTTATTGTCTTCATTGTAAATATCTTTCACCTCTTTAGTTAAATTTATTCTTAGACTTACTTTGTGTACTGTCTTGCAGAATGTATTAGTTCTAAGTGTTTTTTGGTGAAGTCTTTGGAATTCTCTGCATAAGAGTTCCTGTCTCCTGCAATCAGATTTGGATATCCTTTCTTATTGTTGCCTGATTACTTTTCCTGGAACATGGGTATTATGTTGAATAAAGTGGTAAAAAGTGAGCATTCTTGTCTTTATTCAAATCTTAAAGAGGAAAAATTCCACTTTTTTCTATTTAGTACAAAGTTGGTTGGGGGCTTGTTATATAGACCTGTAAAATTTTTCTTTTCTTTTTTTTTTCTTTAACAACTGGGAAATGAATGGTCTGTTATCACTGAGTTACATCATCCCTGGTCCTTTTTTTTTTTTTTTTTTGAGAGGAGATCTTTCTAAGATCTGAGGGTCTCCCTAATTTGCCTTTGCTGAGGGTCTCCCTAATTTGCCTTTGAATTTTCAATCCTCTTGCTCATGGTGCTAGAATACAGGCATGTACCAACTAGCCTTTATTATTTTGAGGTACATCCCTTTCATTCCTAATTTTATTCAGAATTTTTATCATAAAGTGATGTAGAATTTAATTACTTTCCTGCATCTATTGAGATTATGATATAATTTTGTTCTTCATTCTGTTAATGTGATGTATCACATTTATTGATTTACACCTTGAGCCACCCTTGAATAAAATTTCTAATGTACTATTAGGTTCACTTTGCTACTCATTTTGTTGAGGATTTTACATTTATTTTCATCAAGGATATTGGCCTGCAGCATTTGTGCGTGTGTATGTGTGCATGTGTGTTCTTGTCTGGTTTTGGTATCAGAATAGTAATCATGGCCTTGTAGAATGAGTTTGGAAGAATTTCCTCTTCCTCGGTTTTTGGAAATAATTTGAGAATAGTTGGTATTCTTCATTGGACGTTTATTAGAATTCAGCATTGAAGACATATGATCTACTGCATTCCTTCAATGAGAATTTTTTTTTTTTATTACTGACTTGATGTTGTTATTCAGGTTGTCTATTTCTTTATGATTGAGTTTTAGCAAGGTGTACTTGTCCAGAAATCTGCTCATTTCTTCTAGGTTATCAAATTTGTTGGTATGTAGTTGTTCATAATAGTGTCTAATAATCCTTTGTATTTCAGGGGGGTCAGTTGTAATGTCTCCTTTTGCATCTCTGATTTTATTTGTGTCTCTCATTTTTTTTAGTCTGCCTGAGTGCTAATTTTGTTTATCTTTTCAAAAAACACCTATTTGTTTTCTTAATCTTTTATATTTATTTATTGTATTTATTTCTTTGTATTTATATATTTATATATTTTATTTATTTATATTCATTTATTGTATTTATTTCTTTGTATTTATATATTTTATTTATTTATATTCATTGTATTCACTTATTTCTGCTCTGGTTTTCAGTATTTCTTTCCTTCTACTAATTGGGGGTTTAGCTGTTCTTTTCTTCTAGTTCCTTGAGGTACAACAATAAGTTGTTTATTTGAGCTCATTTTGCCTTTCTGATGTAGGTATTGATTTTAAACTTTCCTCTCAGTACTGCTTTTGCTGCATCCTGTAGTTTGTGGTATGTTGTATTTCCATTTTCAATTGTTTCAATAAATTTTTAAATTTCCTTCTTGATTTCTTCATTGATTCATTGTTTTTTGGGGAGTCTATTAATTAATTTCTGTGTATTTGCTAGATTCCAAAATTTTTCTTGTTATTGATTTCTAGTTTTATAGCAGTGTGGTTTGGAAAACTTACTCAACATGAGTTCATTCTTTAAAAAATTTGTTAAGTATTGTTTTGTCATGTTTACCACATGATACATCTTGAAGAGTATTCATGTGTGGTTGAGAAGAACGTGTATTCTGCTCCTCTCCAAATGTTCTACACATTTGTTAAGTCCATTTGGTCTAGAGTGCAATTTAATTCTGCTCTTTGTTGACTCTTTTTCTTCATGATCTGTCAATCATTAAAAGTGGGCTGTTAATTTAACAAACTATTGTCACATTGGAGTCTTTTTCTCCCTTTTGATTCTTTAACATTTACTTTACATTTATGTGATCTGATCTAATATTAGGTGCATATGTATAAAAAATTGTTATTGTTTCTTGCTGAATTGAATGTTTTCTCATTATTTAATGATTCTGTTTGTCTCTTACTGCTTTTGATTTAAAGTCTATTTTATCTGACTTTGTAAGTATTGCTACACCTGCTTTCTCCTGGATTCCATTTGCATAAAATATCTTATTCCATTCTTTCAGTTTCACTCTGAGTATCCTTAAAAGTGGAGTGAATTTCTTGTAAGTAGCATATAGTTGGGTCTTTTTACAATCCATTAATATTCTATAGAGAATTTAATTTTTATAAGCTTTTTATTGTTTTTAATAGTTGCTTTCTTTCTTTTCCTTCTCTTAGAGTCTTCCTTGTAATTAACTGATTCTCCCTTGTGGTTGTTTTTATTTCTTGTTTAATTTTAGTGTGTCTATTATAGGTTTTTGCTTCATTGGTACCATGAAACTTGCAAAAATCATTTTTATTTTAACACATTTTTCAGTGAAAGCAACTTTATATTGATCACAAAAACAGGA
Source organism: Glaucomys volans (assembly GCA_020662805.1). Classification (NCBI taxonomy): domain Eukaryota; kingdom Metazoa; phylum Chordata; class Mammalia; order Rodentia; family Sciuridae; genus Glaucomys; species Glaucomys volans. The sequence goes on from JAJEJO010000959.1 coordinate 258,529, forward strand.
AAAGAAAAAAAAATATGGATTAAAATCTCTAAACTCCATTGCTTCCCACATTTTGAAATTTTGAAATCCATTTTACATCTGTTAATCTTGCTATCTCTTAACAGGTTTAGTTATTATTTTTAATAAAATGTTTTTTAGTTTTCATATTGAAGATATAAACAACTTACGCACCATGTTTTCACGACTGGAATATTCTGAGTTTGTGTTTATAGTTCCTACAGTATTGAGTCAGATACTTTTTGGGTTTTTTATTCCAAGTGTCTCTTTCTTTCATTTTAAAAAACTCATTTTAGCATTTCTTATAGGACAGCTCTGGTGGTAATAAATTTTCTCACCATTTGTTTGTCTTTATCTCTGCTTTATTTATAAAAGTGACCTCAAATACAGTATTAGTGAGTGTGATACTGAATACAGTGTTCGTCATCGTTGTCTGTTTTCTTTGGCATTGAAAATATTTCATCCCACTCCCTCTTGGCCTATTAAGATTCTTCTGAGAAGTCTGTTGTCAGGCAAATTGGAACATCTTTATGTGTTATTTATTTTCCCTTGATGCTTTGAGAATCCTCTCTGTCTTTTGTCTTTGAGAATCTGAACATATATCTTGGGTGACCTTAGTTGTTTAAATCTGATGGATGATGTTGGCCTTTTTGTACCTGGGTATTTGTCTCCTTCTCTAGGTTTAGGAAGTTTCTGTTATTATCTCTTTGATTAAGCTTTTCTATCCCTTTGGCATTCTCAAGTCCCCTTTGAACCCCAACAACGCAGATACCTGCTCTTTTAATGCTATTCCAAATTACCTATAACTATTTCTCATTCCTATTCATTATTTTTCTTTTTACTCCTCCAAAAAGTGTGTTTTCAAGTAGGCTATCTTTGAGTTTACTGATTTTTTCTTTGGTGGAGTCTATTCTGCTATTAATGCCTTCTATTGGCTTTTCATTTCATTTAGTATACTTTTCAGCTCAAGAAATTATGTTCTATTTTTGACAATTATTTCAATTTGTCTATTAAGATTCTCTGGTAAAATGCTTACTTCTTTGTGCTTTTTAAAATTTTATTAAATTTTCCTAAAACAACCATTTTAATCTCTGAGAGTTCGTACATACCAGTTGCCACATGGTTGTTTTTTTTGTGTCTTTTCTTATTCGTGAAGTGGCATCACAGTTGGCTATAATATTTTGGTGCTTGTAGACATATGCCAATGTCTCTACAATAAAGGATTAATTATTTATTCCAGTCTTCATAATCTGACTTTTTTATGCCTGTCCTTCCAGACATTCTAAGCAGACTGCTTGCTTTCTCTGAGAATACAGTCACTGATAACTGTTTCATCACCACCTTGTGGATAACTCCATGTTCGTGTGCTATCACTGTTCCAGTACCACAGGACGAAAGAGGCCAAAGTTGGTATGTTTTTCAGCACAGATGGAGGCACACCAAAAAACTTTGGTGCATGCACACAAGCCTCAGATAAACTCAGGATGAGCCCAGATACCCCATTCACAGTCACAGGTTGTGATCGGGCACCTCAGGATTCTACCTGGCACTGGGTCTTACTATGGATTGACCCGCCCTATTTCAGTGACTTTGCACCTACTTCCTTCTTCTTTTCCCAAGGGAAAAAAATGATTTTCTGTTCTTTTCTGCCTTTGTTTGGAAAAGGGATAGAGTGTACAATTTTAGAGCTATAAATACTGCAACATTGGGCTACAAATGCTGCACTACTGGGTTGCACTTGAAAGCCCACAACCTACTAAGTCCATCATAGCACTAGGGAGGTCCAAAGATCAAAGTGCATGCTGCTATGACCTTCTTGCTGTGTGGTATTCCTAGTCCAGCACCACCACAACCAGGTACAGGAATTGGAATAAAAACCTGTTGTCTTATTAGGTCTGGGTCTTCACCTAGTACCAGGGCAAGTTCACAGTCTTCATCCATGGGCACTGGCCTGAGAACAGCAACCATTCTGATCTGACAAGTGTTGGGATTCATCAACCTGGCATGACATTCTAAGTCAAAGTCCTATGTTCACTTCATCGTCCCAGTTGGCTGAAGATGGACATTTTTGTTTTTTTCATACAGGATATTGAACTCAGGGGTGCTTAATCACTAAGCCACATCCCTAGTCCTTTTTTGTAATTTTTTTGGAGACAGACTCTCACTCAGTTGCTTAGGGCCTTACTGAGTTGCTGAGGCAGGCTTTGAACTTGCAATCCTCCTGTCTCAGCTCCCCGATATGCTGGGATTCCAGGCATGCACCATTGGGTCCAGCTGAAGATAGATTTTTTTATATGTACTATGCTGCTCTAGGCCAGTAAAGGGGTTGTGGAAGCAATTCTTTGACAACTCCATAGGGTTGGTTCAAAGCACTGGCTTGGGTCAGAGACCATGGGGCTCTGTCATATACTGGGTTTCACCATAGTGATCTGTACCAAATTCTAAGTCTAAGGCTTGGATTTAATTCCTTCTCAGTTCCCCAAATGTGGGGCATCTTTTGCAGTTGGCAAAAGGAAGTGCCTTTGGAATTGAAGGACATAGTGGTGCAGGCAATTACTTTATTGTGTCCTTCTTCAGTGCATTTATTATGATGATAAATCCAAGTACTATGGTCTTTGATCTGTTTTCCTAACCTCTTGGGAAGGTAATTTCCTTCATAAATAGATGTTAAAATGTGCATTTCTTCATGGAGATAATAACCTGAGAATCTTACTCTGCTGCTATCTTGCTCTGCCTCTGCCCTGCTACTTTACAGTTATATTGTTTGGCCTGTGAATGTGCTTGAATTTCATATGGAGAAAATAAATGGAAAGGTTGGACTGAAAGAGAAATGGATATAGAGAAATCAGGGGGTCTAAAGAAATCCCATAGATTAAAAGGGGATGAGAGGGAATCAACTCTGACCTAGATGAACAATTATTTGTCACCACTCAAAAAATGTCATCATGAAAGAAAGAGAGTTCCAATGTGTACATGCCTTTCCTTAAAATTAGGGTAGAAGCGAGACAGAACCACAGATGCATTCTGTCTCCTCTCCTTTTGCTCAGTTTAGCCTAGTTCTATAGATACTATAGATGTAGTTCCAGCAACAGAAATAATCCCCTCCAACTTTTCTCAATTCTCTCTGGGACTCTCATCCAGGCTTTAGACCAATTGGGTCCTTTTGTGTGTTGGACCAACCTACAGCCATCTGGAAAGGATTGTCTGAGCCACAATTAGTAATTCTCTGGTATGAAATCTAGCCTTCTTCCAAATAAAATAGAACATAGCCCAGTCTTCAGTCTGCTAGAGCAGATCCTTCTTTAAGCAGCAAGTAGCCCTACCTTTAAGACTCATCAAAACTGGAGCATGTGAAGGAGGAGAAATAAAAATAAGTTAGAAAGAATTTAAAATACCTAGCACTTTAGGCTCCATATTCACATTCAAACATGAAGAAATCCTGGCCTTGGACTTAGACATATTTGGCATGAGAACTTGGATGGCTTCTTTTACTGATGTTTATTCAGTCTTTCAAAATGACAAATATGAGAAAGCTTTGGTAAATGAGTTTATTTTGGAGATTTGTTAAGAGTCTGTTCACTGCTGGAACAGTGTATACAGAAAAAAAATCTAAAATCATTAACACTTATTCCAAAAATAAGCAACTTACAGCACTGACACCCTTAGCAAAGCTACTAAAGAAAAGGCAAATGGGAAAGTTTGCCTTTTTACCACAGTCCAAGGATGGGCATTCAGGAATCAAATAAAGCAATAAGGGATATTCACCAAGCATTAAGCAACCCTTCCCTCAGGCTCATGGCAAAAACTAAGTCAAAGGCTCCTTGGAAAAGCCATCTGTGAAAGTTCAAATGCCAGCTTAAAAAAGGAAAAGACAGACATAAAGGCTGTTCTGTTTTCTATTAAGTTTAGCACTGACAATCTTTCAATTTCTCCAATATTTTAAACAAAATGATAATAATAGGATATTATAAGATATTTTTCTGGGTCACTCCAAAAATTACTGATTGCTTACAAAGAAAATAGCTGTCACCTCCTTGACCCAAAAGTACAGCTTGAGAGTAAACACCAATCTCATTGGCTGCAAAAAGTATTTTAGCTAAGATATTCTTTATACCTCTTTAATCAGCTATTTCCTTCTTTCCAGAATCTTGTATTACAAATCAGAAACCCAGATCTTTATATGAAGTCCACCATTTTCATATGTATTTATAGAGTTATCATCATTTTCATATGTATTTTCAAATTTCACTCCTTATATAAAACTCTAATGAACTTCTATATTTAGTTTAAAATAATAGAATTTATTTTTGAGGCCAGTTTTGGAATCCAGTTGAGCAGAAATGACAGAGAGCCACACACACCCCAGCCCTGACACAGCACAACTTCGCTCACTATCAACATCTTCCTCCAGAGTGGTATATTTGTCACAATCAATAAATCTGGATTGCCACATCATTATCATCCAATGTCCATAGTATACCTTTACTTTCTTTGTCTGACATTTTGTAAGTTTGGCTCAATGTATCCACCATTGTGAAATCATGTAGAATACTTTCACTTCCCTAAAAATAATCAGTTCTGCCCATTCATCCTTCTCCCCTCACATCCATAACCCCTTGTTGCCACCCATCTTTTTACTGTCTCTATAGTTTTGTTTTCTTCAGAGTGTCATGCAATTGGGATTAGACAGTATGTAGTCCCTACAGATTGGTTTCCTTCACTTAGCCTATGCCTTTAAGGTTGCTCTCCATGTCTTTTCATGTTCCGATAGTTTATTTTTACACTTCAATAACATTCCATAGTCTGGACCTGACACAATTTATCCCTTCACCTATAGAAGGACATTGCAACTTTTTCCAAGTTTTGATAATTATGAATAAAGCTATTAGAAATTTCTGTGTGCATATGCAGGTTTTCCTGTAGATATAATTTTCAACACATTTGGGTACATTTTAATGACTGCAATTTTTTCCATGGTAAGTATATGTTTAGCTTTGTAAGAAATCTCCAAATTCTGTTCCAAAGTGATCATGCCATTTTGCATTCTCTCCAGCAATGAATGAGGGTTCCTAATGCTCCATATCCTCACTAGTATCTGATGCTGCCAGTGTTCTGCATTTTTACCTAATAGGTGCATTCTTATAGGTGAGTTCTAATAGCAATGGCTCACTTTTGTTCTAATTTATAATTTTCTAATGACAAATGAGGTGGACCATGTTTTTTCATATACTTAATCATCATCTGTTTATTTTCTCAGATCCTTTAAACATTTTTAACCTGGTAATTTGTTTTCTCATTTTTTATTTTTAGGAGTTCTTCATATATTTTGGATAGGAGTCCTTCATTAGATGTATGTTTTTTAATATTTTCTCCTGGTCTGTGACTTGACTTGTCTTCTCATTCCCTTGACAGAATCTTTTGCAAAGTAGAAGTTTTTAATTTTAGAGAAGTCCAGCTTCTCAATTCATTCTTTCATGGATTATGCATTTGGAGATGCTTCTCCCTGGTCATCACTATAACTATGGTCATCTGGACTTTCCTCTCTGTTCAGTTCTGAGAGTTTTATAATTTTATGTCTTACATTTAGGTCTGTGGTTCATTTTGAGTTAATTTTTTAAAGGTGTAAGCCTATGTCATTTTTTTAAAAATATGGATGTCCAGTTATTCCAGTACCATTTGTTGAAAAGACTATATTTTATCCATCATATTGCCTTTTCTCCTTTGTCAAAGGTATTAGTCGATATTCATGTGGGTCTAATTCTGGAGTCTCTTATTTTCCACTGACCTCTGTGTCTGTTCCTTCTTAATATCATACTGTTCTGAGTGCCGTGGCTTTATAATATGTCTTAAAGTGGTAGCATCAATTCTCCAAGTTTGTTTTCCTTCAATATTATGTTAGATATTCTGGGTTCATTGCCTCTGCATATAAACTTTAGAATCAATGTGTTGAAATCCATAAAGTAACTTGCTGAGATTTTGATTGGGATTGCACTGAGTGTATAGGTCCAATTGGGAAGAAGTGCCGTGCTAATACTACTGATTTTTCCTATTCATGAACATGGAACATAATCCATTTTTATCATTCTTCTTTAATTCAATTCAACATACTTGTATAACTTTCCGCATCAGATATTATACATTTCTTTGGTTTCATGTATAAGTATTTCATTTGGATAATGATAACGTACATGTGTTTTTCATTGCAAATTGGACTTGTTCATCAAGAGTATGTGGGAAAGATATTGACTTTTGTATATTAACCTTGTATTCTGTAACCTTGATATTATCACCTACTTATTTCAGGAACTTCTTTTATCCATTCTTTCAGATTTCTAAACAAAATAAGACAATTTTATATATTCCTTTTCAATATGTATACATTTTCTTTCCTTTTCCTTTTCTTGTCTTACTGCACTAGCTAGGACTTCCAGTACAATGGTGAACTGGAGCACTGGGAGGGAGCATCCTTGCTTTCTCCTGATTTTTGTGGGAAAGATTTTATTTTCTCACCATTCAGTATGATATTAGATGTAGGTTTTTCATTTATTTTTTATCAAGTTGAGGAAATTCTTTATTCTTAGTTTTCTGAATTTTTTTAAAAAGTATTATTATGAGTACATGTTCTATTTTGTCAAATACTTTTTCTGCATCTATTGATGTTCTCATGCGAATTTTTCTTTTGTTTGTGCTGTAATGGACTATTGATCTATTTGTAAATGCTTAACCAGCCTTTTATATCTGAGACAAATTCCACTTGGTTATGTACACAATTTTTACTATACATTGTTGGATTCAATTTACTAATTATTTGTTGAGGATTTTTGCATTTACTGTCATGAGAAATATTGATCTACTTTATTCTTTTTTGTACTATCTCCTTATGGTTTTGATATTAGAGTAGTTCTGGCCTTTTAGAATGAGTAAAGAAGTATTTCATTTGCTTCAGCCTTCTAGTAGGAATCTTAGAAAACTCATATAATTTCTTCCTTAAATGTTTATTTGACAGAATTTACCAGTCAACTCATTTGTGTCTGAATTCTCTGCCTTGGGAAGTTATTACTTATAGATTTAGTTATTTAATAGATACAGGTCTATTAAGATTGTCTAATAGAATAAAGAGTAGGCCCAAATCTTCACCACATGGACCTAGTATCTGACTTCCTTAATAAGACCCCTAAAGTGCAAGAAGTAAAATCAAGCATCAATAAATGGAATGGATTCAAACGAAAAAGGAGACAATCAGCAAAGGAAACAATCAGTAAATGTGAAGAGAGAGTCTACAGATTGGGAGAAAATCTTTATCATATACACATCAGAATCTCTAAGATATGTAAAGAACTCATAAAACTTAACACCAAAAAAACAAATAACCCAATCAATAAATGGCTAAGGAACTGAACAGACACTTCACAGAAGAATGACAATCAATCAACAAATACATGAAAAAAGGTTCAACATTTATGGCAATTAGAGAAATGCAAATAAAAACAACTCTAAGATTTTATCTCACTCCAATCAGAATGGCAATTATCAAGAATACAGGCAACAATAAATATTGGCGAGGATGTGGGGAAAATGGTACACTCATCCATTGCTGGTGGGACCGCAAATTGGTACAAGCCCTCTGGAAAGCAGTATGGAGATTCCTCAGAAAACTTGTAATGGAACCACCATTTGACCCAGGTATCCCACTCCTCAGTTTATACCCAAAGGACTTAAAATCTGTGACTCAGGACTTACTACTGTGATGCTGCAATGTTTACTGCAGTTCAATTCACATTAGTCAAACTATGGAACCAACCTAGATGCTCCTCAACAGATGAATGGATAAAGAAAACACCTATGTGTATACTTCATTCTTCTTTAAAGCTGAGTAATATTCCATTGTGTGTATGTGTATATATTATTTATTGATATATGTGATATAAATAACATATATACACATATACACAATGAAATATTATTTATATCTGTATATAAATAATATGTCCACATACACACAATGGTAGATTACTTATATTGCTGGTAAATGGATGGAGCCAGAGAACATCATGCTAAGCAAAATAAGCCAATCCCCCAAAACCAAAGGCCAAATGTTTTCTCTGATATCAAGGTACTAATTCACAATAAGAGGGGACCTATGGAAGAATAAAGGCACTTTGGATTGGGCAGAGGGGAGTGAAGGGAGGGGAGGGGATATGGAGTTAGAAATGATAGTAGAATGAATCAGACATCATTACCCTATGTGCATATATGATTACATGACCAGTGCGATTTACATCATGTACAACCAGAAGAAAGAGAAGTTATATTACATTTATGTATGATGTGTTAAAATGCATTCTGCTATCATGTATAACTAATTAGGACAAATAATATAAATAGTTAAAAAGAGGGAGGACTGTCCTATCTAAAAGGCAGGATGATTACTTAGGTGTCTTCATACTAATCCCTAAAACAGGAGGTTAGTTAAAAAAAAAAAGATGGTCTGTTTCTACTTGCGTGAATTTTGAAGATTTTCTTTCATTAATTGGTCCATTTCATCCAAACTGTCAAAGTTGTGGGCACAGAGCTGTTCATAGCATATCTTCATTGTCCCTCTAGTGTCCTTGGGATCTGCAATGACTCCCTCCCCTCCAATTCTGATATTAGTAATCTGTGTCCTCTCTGTATGTTGTTAGTAATATTTTTCCAAAATATTATTTCTGTTAGCTTTTTAAGAATCAGATTTGGTTTTGTTGATATTTCTTTATTATCCTGTTTTCTATTTCATTTATTTCTGTTCTAATTTTTATTATTTTTTCTAATTACCTTGGATTTAATTTTTTTCTAGTTTTCTAAAGTGGACACATAGACAATTGATTTTGTATCTTTCTTCTTTTCAAATACATGTATCCAATGCTAATTTCCCTTTTAACACTGATTTTATTGCACCCCACAAATTGTGTAGTCATTTTTTCATCTTCACTTTTCTGAAAACGCTTCCTAAATTTCACTTTACTTTCTCTTTTAATGCATTCATTATTTTGAAGTGTGGTTTTAATCTCCAAAAGTTTTAGGATTTTCTAGGCATTTCATATGATTATTTTTAGTTTAATTCCAATGTGGCAGACAAGTTGATTTATTTTGCAGTGTGTTATGTATTTGCCTTCCCTTTACATTCTTGGAAAGGTGTAGCATCCCATTCACCATTTGTAGAGTTTTTATGTTTGTGCCACATTCTAGGTGAAGTCATTCTTGGTCCCAGGCCCCTCTCTTCAGAAACTCCTCAGTAACTTTCTTTCTTCTTTCTTCTAAAGGTTTTTTTCTTTTCTTTTCTTTTCTTTTCTTTTCTTTTCTTTTCTTTTCTTTTTTTGTGGTGCTGGGGATTGAACCCAGGGCTTTGTGCTTACGAGGCAAACACTCTACCAACTGAGCTATATCCCCAGCCCTCTTCTAACATTTTATTTTATACCTCACATTTTTTCTTTAAATAGGTATTTAAACAATATTTTAAAAAGAGAAAGAAGGAAAGAACTCAAGAAGTTACAATGTTAAAAAAAAATAACATAGATACAAAGAGAGAACTGTGTCTTTAAGCTGTTGAGGTGATGTTAGCTATGGGACGAACACACCTGACCTAGAGGGACATAGATTAGTATTTCTCGAAGCCACCTATTTCCTCCAGTCTGAAGTGAATAAGCAGTTGAAGCTGCTCATATTTCTTTAAACACTATTATTGTATCAAGATCACAGAGAGCTGTGTTACACTGAAAATGTCTCAACACTTTTATTTGTGGGAAAAGGCAGGAAAAACAAAAGGCTGAAGGTATTTTTAAGTACCTAGCCCCATGGATGAAATGTTTTGTTCCTAAATTCTGTTAGATTTCTGCCTAAACCGAAACCCATTACCCAATTAGTCCTATTACACTTTGAACAGAGGCAATGAAGAAGTACGCACCCTTGACCAGTCAGACCCAGGCGGAGGTGTTGCTACCCTCCCAGACCCCTTGAGAAAAACTGTCTTTAAGAAAGAATGTTAGATCCAGTGGAATTCTGCAAAAACAGCACATTTTATAGAAACAGTACTTCCACTATTAAATGGTTCATCAGGACAGGGATTTTGATAAACTGAGCCTCAAACCATGTGTCCTGAAATATAACAAATCCATCCACAAAAAAAAAAAAAATTTAAAACCTATTCAAAGATAACCAACATTTCAAATGAAACCAGCTACATAACTCTAACCTAGCCATATAACAAACATATTTCTCTATATGTTACCAAATTTCATTAACTGCACTGAGTTCTTCTTCATAGATAAAGACATAGGTGCTGAATGGTACTATGTATTTTTGGATAATTAGACTCAGATTTTACAATACTTCCTACATAGGAGATATTTAGATGAGATGTAAGAAGGTTATTTTCTCTTATGGAAGGTCTAATCTTGGAGAAGAAACAAAAGTCTGAAACATTCTCTCTAAGAAGGTATAGTGGAGCTGTTGCTAGGTGTTCTGTGCATTCAGTGTGGTGCTCATGGGCGTTAAACCCAGGGCCTTGTGCAAGTCAAGCATACACTCCACAACTGGGCTATACCTCCGGCTCCTGCTGGACTGGCTTTTCTGGGGGAGGAGAGCCAACATGCAATATTTATGAGTCAGTTTTGCTGTCTAACAAAAACACCATGAAATTTCTGTGGTTTACAACAAGAAATTTTCATTTTCTTGCTCACTGGTATTTAAGTTAATTCCCATGTTATATTTATGACAATGTGTTATTGTTAGTGGTTTAGGTGGAGGTTTAGTTAGGGAGAATGCAAATTCTTTTAAGAAAAATGTTATTTGAATTATACATCTATCTTCAGTACCTAGTAAAGTATTTGATGTATAGATGTTAGAGAAATATAGTTGTATCAGATGTGTTGTGAAGAATGCAGGTTATTGCATGGGAAGATACCCAAGCACCCAAAATCCAGGGTCCACTTACTATAACAATAGATGGTGCTTGCACCTATGTCTGAGGGCTTCAGGATGTTGCCCACTTGAATAAAAACAAGATAAAGCATTACTTATGATTGCCAAGATGTGTACTACTTTAATTTGATTTTTATGTATATTTTTGCTTAGCTATTAAAAAGCCACCACATCCCTCTCCCTTTCATCTTCCAAATTCTGTCATACATGTTCTGGGAGATTTTCCTACCCCTTCATAAACCTCAATGACAGTTTTCTTAATATTTCCTTTTCTAGCATTTCCTGGAACCCTTACAATTTCCTTAAAATAATCCCTGTTCTTCCTGGCCTCCCCTCCCCCACAGTAGGGCACACAAATGTCTCCCCATTATGTAACATTGAATTAGCAGTAACCTTCATCCTTTGCTATTTCTCTGGATGCTGGTCCGCTGGCATGAATGTCTCTGAGGCTCTGACTGAAGATAAATTGCATTATATTTATATCATATGCACCAAACCACAGGAGAATTATTATAGTCTAATAAAAACTCTCTTTTCAACTTTGATTAAAATTCACCAACCTGCTCCAGGATTTATGCAGCAGACTTGCAATGTAAAGACACTCTGCAGTGTTTTAATCCTGCCTTGTCAGGATTTCCACTCAGCCCATTGTCCTCTTTCCCCTGAGACCTAGGATCTTGTGTGCTGCTGATCCCAGGTGTCAGGTCACAGTACACTCACCTTCTCTCTGTGTGATCTCCCCAGAAGGATCTCATCCACACTCATGGTTTTAAGCAGGCCTCATACGTAGGGAATACCCCACACATCCAGGTTTGACCTTTCTGTAAGCTCCAGTCTCAAATCCAACAAACTATCAAATGGCTGTACTCCCGTAATAGCTTGCAGTAGTGGTTGCCAAAGTGTGATTCATAGATTTTGGGGGGATTCCCCAAAACATTTTAGGGACCCCATGAATTCGAACTACTTTCATAATAATACTAAGGTGATAGGAACTTTGTCCACTATGTTAATATTAGTTGTTGGGCACATAATTTTCTAAAAAATGAATAAAGTCAGCTTGTTACTTCAACCTAATAGTATTTGTTATTATGATAAAATTTGAACTATTAAGAGAAAATTAGAATTTTGGAAAGCTTTTATCAGCCATTGTGAGCTTGCTGTTATATATTACATATCAAAATGTGTAGGGTTTGTTTAATTCAGTGTGCTGATATTTTAAATGATCAATTATATTAAAAAGCTGTACACAGCTGAAAGATCCATCCAGTATGCAAGGTAGATTGATTTGCTGTTATGTAGAATATGAAATGTTTATCAATATTATTTCATATATTTTTGTTTTGTTTTGGTACTGGGGATTGAACCCAGGGGCACTTAACCACTGAGCCACATCCTCAACCCCTTTTATGTTTTATTTTGAGACAGGGTCTCACTACGTTATTTTGGGCCTTGCTAAATTGCTAAAGCTGGCTTTGAACTTGCTGCCTTTTTGAGCGCTGGGATTACAGATGTGTGCCACTACACCTGGCTCTTATTTCAGATTTACCTTAATACCAGCCTTTAAGAAACTAGTCATTCATTGCCTAATGACAGAGATGTGTTCTGAGAAATGCAGTTTTAGGCTATTTGGTCACTGTGTGGATATTGTAGGGTGTACTTACAGAAACTAAGATTGCTATGACATCACTAGATGGTGTAGTTTTATAGGGCCACCATCACATAAGCACTCCTCATTGATTGAAACATTGTTAGGTGGTGTATGACTGTACTTGCTAAGTTTTGGTATAGTTAAAAGAATTTTCTTTGAAGAATATTAAAATTTGTAGGGAGCTCTATACTCTTCATATGCAACAACCAAAATAGCACATCACAGTAGATTCAAAGCAGAAGCAAAGCACAGAGATTCATCCGCCTTCTACTAAGCTAGATATTACATACATCTGCAAAAGAATAAAACAATACTCTTCTCACTAAAATATATCTCCCTCATTTCCTAGAAGTGTGTTGTGTTATATGGAAAGGTAGTACTAGTAGTAGCGGTAGCAGTAGGGATTGAACCCAGGGGGGCTTTACCACTGTGCTATATCCCTAACCCTTTTTGTTTTGAATTGCTTAGGGCCTTGCTAAATTACTGAGACTGGTCTCAAACTCGTGATCCTCCTGCCTCAGTCTCCAAAATCACAGGGATTACAGATATACTTCATCACACCTGGCTTAAGCTTTTATTATTTTTAAACCAAAGTAATAAATATTTACATCTCATTTTCAAATTTTAATAGGGTAAATATTAATAAATTTAACAAAAATAGATACAAGCTCTCTAGGTCTTGTTATACTCCTCAAGATCATAAAAAAATGTGGTTTTAAAGATTAAAAGATTTTCTGGGTCTTGCTTCTCTAATGCATGCCTCAGTTATGATGTACCACACGGCCTAATAAATACATGTTGAGTTATATATATGTCTCTACAACCCTGAATTTAGATCTTTGAGGACTGGGCTCTTTTATATTGACTTTGGTTTGATTCCTTAGTATCCAAGGAAGTTTTGTGGGGAAAGGGAATATAGGTATTCCTTGTATGATTTAACATCAATTTCATTTTATCTTATACTCAAAACATAAACTTCTGAAAGTTCATTTTTCTTAAACATTCAAATATCAGTTACAATTTTGAACAATTTCTCTCAAATAACATGGCAATTATCAATTTGCAAACACCTTCTACAACAAAGAAAATACACATAAATGCAATAATACAAACTTTATAACATTCACATGTAACTTCTAGTCTAAAAGTAATTAGTTCTGTAAACTTAAAATTCTACCTTTTTCTATACCAGATTTTATATCTTCTTAGGTTATTTCAATACTAAAAATTTAAATTTTTTTGTAGCTTTAAACAATATTACATTGATGCCTTCCTGGAATTCTCTTGATCTTTCCCCTCAGAACAGCAGATATCACAGGACTTAGATTATCACTCAGTTACTGAAGATTGCCCCTCAACATCCTAATTCAATGCAATTAAATTGTAGTGATGTATCATTTGACTGAGCCCCTTTTAATCATCATCATCATCATCATCATCATCATCATCATCATAATGTTTTGCTTATACAATCAGATCTCTCTAACATATATGTATGTATAACACATCAATCTATATATAATTTCTATAACTTGTTCTTTCCAATAGATTGTTTCAAATGGTTTGCAGGACTTAATTCTTTGAGTTGTCTTTACAATAACCTGGGTGAATATCATATACTCCTCATTGTTTTAGTCAGTTTTTTCCCTGCTGTGACTAAAGGACCCCACCAAAACAACTGTAGAGGAGAAACGGTTTATTTAGGGGCTCACAGCTTCAGAGGTCTCAATTTATAGACAGCAGGTTCCATTTCTGGGGCTAAGGTGAGGCAGAACATCATCGTGGAAGACTATGGCAGAGGGAAGCAGAGAGAGCAAATTTCTATTCTCAGATACAAAATATATACCCCCAAACCAAGTCCCAGCTCCTCCAGCCACACCCTACCAGTTACCTCTCAGTTAATCCCTATCAGGGGATTAATTCACTGATTGGGTTAGGACTCTGACAACCCAATCATTTCTCCTCTGAACCTTCATGCTTAGTCTCACACATGAGGTTTTGGGGGACGCCTCACATCCAAACCATAACACTCATCATTATTTTTTTATAATTAAAAAGGCAATCCAGTGTTTTCCTCTCCTAAGAGATGAAACATTAAAACTGCATTTCAGTTCTTCTCTGTAGTTCTTTGGATGATTATTTTAAAGTGCTGGGATCATTCTTTTATCCTCTGCACACATGTTACAAATTGCTAGAGCTGCTTCACACATGATCACTGTGAGTGGCAGCATTCACTACTCCTTTCTTCTTGGTGTATGATGTTTTCCAGGAACTGGAATTACTACCAGAGAATCTTGATAATCAAGCAAATAATAATTTTTAAATCTTCATAATAATGTACCAACAATTTATTAACATCCTTAAAAACCACATGCCTTTTTTTTTTTTTTTTTTTTTTTTTTTTTTTTTTTTTGCAGTGCTGGGGATTGAACCCTTGGCCTTGATGCTTGCAAGGCAAGCACTCTACCAACTCCCATGCCTTCTTGTTTTTTACTTTTTAAAATTAATTAACTTATTTATTAATTAAAAACGTGTTATTTATTTATTTGTCACAGCTACCTTTGAAACACAACTTTCACTTGATTTCCTGAATAGCACTTTCATGGTTCTCCTTGACCATCTCTCTCTTCATCTCCTCTGATGGTTCTTTCCTTCTCATCTTCTCCACCTATGTGTTCACACGCCCAGTTTATATTCCTGCGCAGGCGCACACACTCTGATGACTGACAGTAATGTCATGCATGGGTGGAGCCCTCCCGAACTCCAGCTTCAAGGAGGCACTGCCTACTCTGCTTCTCCTCTCGAATTCCTCATTGCCTACTGGGAAATAAATATGCTCAGCACCGTGCTTCTGGTCTTCCTCCCAGAACTGGCTTCTCCATATCCTTTGCCCACTCCATTCTTCAGTGCTTTCAGCAATGACCTTGGCATTACCCTTAATACCTTCACACCCTTCTCTCTCTCTCAAACCTCACATCAACTCCTTTAGAAAATCTTGTTAGTGCCAACTTAGAAATATATTCAGAATCTGATTACTTCTTAAATGAGCATAATTTCCCTCCCAGCTTCTTGCAGTAGCCGTCCAGGCAGCTGACCTCACTTCTGCCCTTGGGCCACCTGGAATTCTCTGTCCACACAGCTGTCACAGGGTTCTCTCAGGGAAGCCACACCTCTCCAGAAGCCTAAAAGACTCTCTGACATTCCTTACTCTCCCTTGACCAATCTTCTCGCAAACAGACTCCTAGTTCTCCTTGAAGCTTTTCTTCTGGTTTTTAATTGCTCATTTTCCTGACATAGTTCTCTCATAGTACTTAGTGCTTCTGGCATACAAATTTTTGCTTTTTTACTTAGTAATCTCCCTCCCTTCCCTAGAGTGCACGTTCCAGTGGGAGTCCACAGTAGGTACTTAATACATACAGATTGAGAGAGAGCTGGATTAAATACTATGTACATGAAATTTGAGTATCCATAACTCTTCTGGTCCTTTCACAAATCTAATTTATTAGAATAAACTGTGATGTGATTTTTTTATATAATCAAACTATCTCAACATAGCCATCTGGAGCTTCTTTAAATATTCTTCTTTTGTCTTTTATAACATTGCTTCTCTTACCTTGAAAGCATTCTTGATAAATGGCAAAACAAAATGTCCAGGTCTGTTTGAATTTTCTGCGGATCTGAGGCATGGAATTAGCTCCCTTCCCAGCTGTGCTGGGTTTCTGTATTAGAGAGCAGTATGAGAGATCAAAATCTTTAACCTGGAGCATCCTTAAAAACTGGCAATGGGTAAACTTCTAGTACTATTGGGAGATTTTAACAATGGTGAACTTTTTTTTTTTTTTAATGTCATTTTGCAAGTCATGGTGGTACACACCTGCAATCTCGGAGACTTGGGAGGTTGAGGCAAGAGGATTGCAAGTTTGAGGTCAGCCTCAGTAGCAATGTATTGAAAACCTATCTCAAAATTAAAAAATTAAAAAGGGCTGGGTATATAACTCCGCGATAAAAGTACCCCTGGGTTCAATCCCCAGTACCAATAAATAAATAAACAAACAAATAAATACTCATTGTGTCCAATTGTTGCTTCTAATTTAACTGATCAGATTGTTATGCCCTATTTTTCCTTTTGTTTTAAAGCACGCTGAGGTATACTTACAAAGTGATAGAAAACAGTTCATTAAGTAGGGCAATAATCAATTGCATGCTACCAGATACAACTGACTTGCGGTTCTATGGATGAGAATTATTTGCATGATTTTTACTTTTCTACAAGTTACAGAGTTTTTAAATAGCTCAATGATAACGGAAGACAGAGATAGCCCAGAAGGGTGCATGTTTTTCTTTACATCTGATGTTACTCTCCATTTAGGTTTTTTTTTTTTTAACCATTTTGTATCACTAGAATCTATTCCATTGGAAAATAGTTAATGCTCAGTAAATATTTGATAAATCATTTTGAGTGAAAAGGTAAGATAAAATGGGAAGTTTTAAGGACAAATGTTACATAGACCACATATTCACATTCATGTAATCTGTTGTTAACATACGTTAAGTGTCCAGGGCTAGTTTGAGAGGTCTTATCAGAAAGCAAGTTTACAACATCAAGTGTGCCCCAACATTTCTTCTTATCTATTGTGCTACAGCATGCATTATCCCCCCTTATAATAGTAACAGAGTCTCTAACAGAATAAATTCTGCGTGGTGCATATTATCCACTTGTATAAAATTTTCACTCAGTATCAAGTCTTTCTCTAAGGAATTCAAAGTGCTTTGCACAGATTAGGAATGGTGACAAGTCACTTGCAAAGTAAATAATAATGCTCTGAAATAACACATCACTTATCATCAGTGGAGCCCAAAGCACTTCAAATGATTTATCTCATTTATCCTCACAATGCTCCTGTGAGAAACAGCAGATATTATTTCCACTTCTCAGGTAAAAACTGTCACAAATTGGTCGTGAAGAAAGTCAGAGGCAATGACAATGAATAAAGGAATGGCACATGGGGGCAGGTCTTCTTCCATCAAGGGATGACTCTACGAGTCTTCTTTCTGCACATGGGTTTCAGTAGCATGCTCTCACTGATGAACTCTAAAAAGTACTGGTAAGAATACTGTGAAAGAGCCTTATGTGACTTTCTCACCCAGGTATTATTTATCCAGGGTGGTGACAACAGTTGTTTCTGAGTAATAATGTTCCTGCACCAGGGATTACCCAGATCTTGCAGATTCTTGGCACAAATATCAAGGGAAGTGTTAAGCTAGTTTGCAACTGTGGTGATCAGTGATCTCATCTACAGTCAATTCCCCCCAAATTTGCTAAATTTATTTTCTCTTTATTATTGTGCTTTTAGGGATTCTCATGCATAGTTGCTTCTAAAGATTTATAAACATTTCTTTCTTATATCCATACAGTGCCAAATAACACTTTAAAAATGAAAAAGAGTCAATCCTTAAAATTTGCATGCATGACAGGAACTAGTTTATTTTTATATTTCCTTCACTTAGACTTCTTTCCAAGATTCTGACAAGAGCTTCCCCAAATCAGAGCTTTAATCCAGACAGATATCCACCCAGGGAAACTTGTCCCAACCAACAGGTCAAGGAATATGTATCCTTTTCATTAAGTGCTTCCAAGCACATTAAGAACTTTTCTAACTATCCCTGAAATTGAATTTAGAGTAAGATGGGAAACATTTGTTTCAATATCTATAGGAAATATTTTCTCTATACTTTAATATTGAATTGGCCTCTTCCATTTCTGATAAGTTATCACTAGAAGAGTAATAGAATCATTCTGTGAGAGATTCTGCTTAATGTTCAGGCAATAATGCTCCTTTTATAGAACATCTACTATGTGCCAGATATTCTATTTCCTAATGTGTATTGTTTAATTTAATCCTCCCAGCAACCTCACTGATTGTCTACAGCCAATAAGTGTTAATGAGAACTCAAACTTAATAGTACCGTCTCTATTCATAACCATCCTAGGAGCTAGCTTTACTCTGCTAACAAGGGCACAAGGAGCTGAAGCTCCATCCCCTTCCCATGTCACTTCCTTTAAGCAGTTATAAAATAAACATTCCACAGTCCAAGTGAGAATGATGTCCAAACTTTTATTTCAAAGCTGAAAGTCCCATAGGTAGTGACACAAATATTTTATTGAAAGATCCTTGAGTGGAAGCAGGGACGACAGCTCTACCTGAATAGGGCATGGGATAGTGTGTCATTCTCAGTAACAACAGTGCGGTTATCATCTCTGCTGAGGCAACTGTACCCTTGTAAGCTGCTGATGCAGCTCAGAAACTTCACTAAGTAATGGATTTTGCACTCACGGAATCTGAAGTACTCTAATTTGTATCTTCCTAGAGAAAGCTGTTATTGATGAAAGTCTGCTGCAATAAGGTTTAGGGTAGATAGTGCCTCATTCTTATGAGAAATCCAGAATTTTCCTTGCAAATGTAGAAAAACTCTACTTGACTGATCCATTACTTGTATGCTATAGTTGTTCTCAATGGTATTGCCACACGATAGATGACTGGCCTGACCCACCAAATGTGCAAGGCATTCTCTGTGAGGAGGGTCTGAGAGCCCAGGAAAGATGACCCATAGTCTTCCAAGGCTGCCTGGATAAGGGTGTAAGGAAAGCCAGTACCAACATGTCTGTGTTCAGGCAGTTGTTAGTACACATATAAAATGCAGATTCCCCCCAAAATTGTTTTGATACATTAAATCATTCTTCACCTAATTTCCTCTGTGAGAGTGGAATCATAGGAAAATGCATGGATATTTGAGATGAGAGAAGTGGGACAGAGAAGCAGAAGAGAATGTGTACGAAAAGTCCTTGGAATGGAACAGCAAGTTAAAATCCAATTTCCTAACTCAAGGTAGGATCACCTGGACAAATCCAACTGTTAACTTTGGTCTCTAAATTTAGAATATTTTTTGATACACAAAAGCATTGACATAAACCTTATTGCCATTTAATGCTTTGCATTATAGTGGTATTACACAACATTTTTCTTTGAGACTCTTCTGTAAGATTTGTCCAGTGAGTAATTAATTACATTCATTCAGATTTCCCTTGGGCTGTCAAACAAATTTTAGTTGGATACCTTGTCTTTGAGGATTTTCATCAGGGGTCATTTTTGCCTTCCTGGTGGGAATAGAAAAGCTCATAGGTTTGATATATTTATTCTGAATGTCTCCGACACTGTATTGTTTGTTTCTGGTAGTTCTTGTTATACAAAATGCTAATGTTAAAGAAATCCTTTCCCATTAAATACATACAGAGTAAAATCTTTAGGTATTCTGAACCCAGTGAGCTCTGATTTGACCAACATGCTCACCTCAAGTCAATTGTTGAGATGTGCACCATCCTTAGCCTCATTTCATAAGAGCCATGAAAGGAAGAGCATGCTTTCAAAGAAAGAGTGAAGCATTCAAATTGGTCTGGGCTCTGACTGTCCCTGGAATTCCAACACCTGTGCCATTGCTCACGCTTACCCCTTTACCTGGAATGGCTCTGTTCTTATCTGTCTCCCAAAGTCCAACTCAAAATTACATTTCCTATGATTCTTTCCTGGTTGAAAATTTCTCCCTCTGGAGAAATTTGAAAGTGAAGTAAATTCTCCCATTTCAATTTACCTCACTTGCTTAAAACACATCCCTTTCTTCTTGGTCTCAAAATTAATTTATATTCATGTCTTATAACCCTCTAATAAACTATGTGTTTATTGAAGGGATTATGATGTGTTTTTTTTTTTTTTTTTATGTTTCAGCACCTGAGCAGAGACCCAAGCACACAGTAGGGGTTCAATAAATGCATGTTGAAAAAAAAGAATTAAAATGTATATGTTTAATTAGATGTGTGATAGGGTATAGTTTTAAGCAGGATTTAACTGATACTTTGTGTCAGTAGTTCTTCATCAAATGTAAATGTATTTGTTTCTATCTCTAGCAAATTATTTCCAGAACCTAGAGACAAAACTTCAGTGATGCAAGTTTAATTTAAGACTAAAATTTGATGTACTGTCAATACACACAGGAGCAAAGTTAGACTCCAATAATATGACTTCTGTAGTTTCTGGGTTTTCACTGCTGAAGAAACGTCATGTTAAGTTCAGTGTAAAAAACAGCATGATGAACATGATGGACATGATAAC
Organism: Glaucomys volans; assembly: GCA_020662805.1. NCBI lineage: Eukaryota > Metazoa > Chordata > Mammalia > Rodentia > Sciuridae > Glaucomys > Glaucomys volans. Next base: position 279,295 of record JAJEJO010000959.1, read on the forward strand.
TTAGCATATGACTTTCTTAAAATTAAAAATAAAAAGAAATGTTCAGAAAGAATGTATTAAATTTTGTCTGTGAACCAGGAGAATAATCGGCTCCTTATTACCAAGAGTGAAATTCACTTTTATTGAGCCCAAAGTGTTCTTGAATCTAGACTGGCATTAGGGAACTGCTGAGACATAGAAAAACCACGAGGACATAAGCCCCTCTCATGATTTAAGATATGTCAAAAGATATAGTTACCTTCGGAAGAAATAAAGCCTACCATCACCAGTATTTGCTGAAACCAGCTTATAATTGCCTGCGGGGTCTGGGGGGCTGCTAAAGACTCAGCTCCTGCCCTGGCTGCTGCTTTCCACTTTTCATTTTAAAGAGACTAGGGCCCCATCATGCCTCAGAGCCTCCAAAGCAGTTCCTGCTTCACCTCTCAGTTGGCAGAAACCCTGATTACGATCTTCTGTTTGTTTTCTGCCTGTCAGAAGGAAACTTCCACCAGTTTGCTCTGGGTTTTCCTTCATTCCCTTCCCAGGCTCTGTTCTTCACTGTGTGCATTGCAAGTTTACATTAAGCAAGGTCATAGGGAAGACTGAGTTTGGAGTCAAGCTAAGACTACTTTCTCCCAGGTAGACAATGTCGAGCTAATGCTGCCCATCAGAGGAAGGCTGTGCCCTAACAGAGACATTCATATCATCCGGTTAATGGCATAACCTGGTCCACCCAATTCAAATCCCATCACTTATGCTAATTGGTTACACTTCTGCTACCCCACTCTGGCCCGGCCCTGTCTCACCTATGGAGAATGTGCTATTTGGTCAGAGAGCATGATGCAATTCCCATCTACTTTTCTTCTGATGAAGTATTTAAGATGACCTTGCTATAATCTTCCAATAAATTATTTACCCCTCTAACAGCCAAAAATTGTCCAGACAAGCTTAAGTAGCAATAAATTTCATAAATGATTACAGGTCAGAATGTGCTCCTGAGTGACTCCAGTTGGTAGCAGTCCATGGAAAATTCTATAAAATTCCACTTTCCTCTGTCAAGCCAAGGCATATCAATTCCCATGAGGTTGACTTACCAAATCTTACTCTCACTTCGCTACTCCTAAAAGTATATAAGTAATAAACTATTTCACTTTTCCACAGTCAAATTGTTGGTGGGGAACTCTCTATTAAAAGGATAAAAATATGTGTTTTGTTTTCTTCTTATACAAATAGCTGAGATTTGTTCAGTTTTCATTTTCAGAATAAAGAAGTATAATTTCTGGCATGACCTAAATGCACCCCAAAATGAAGTATTCATACCACACACATGTTGTTCCTAGAATAAACTCTGTTATTCTTTACAATGAAGACGGCTGTATTAACAGACCTATGGCTTCAGAAGGTATTATTCAGCTACTGTGTCTTTGCACCTCAGACAGCTTCATATTAAATTTCCTTTTCATTTAAGTGTCTGCTCTTTGTCAACAAAGAGTAGGAGAGAAGGAAAACAGGGAATCAAAATCACGTTGGCCTCTATGCACGACCCCTCTGAATTTAATTTTATGAACTTCGATTTTTTTTCTCGCAAAAGCAAATTAACTAACTATCATGTATTCTCAAAGCCAGAGCATCATGTAAAACAGAATGCTCCTAACAGTTCAATTACCTGGCCATTGATACCAGTGAACCTTTCTGCATTCTACTCTCCTGAGATGGAAAGTTGTTATTAAAGAATAATATAGGAAGTTCACTGGCACTTAGGGTCTAGCCGAGAGTGTACCGAATACTTCACAAGGCCTGAGAAGTGTGCTCTTTACCCTGAATGGAACAGATACCATCATGGAAATGACTCCTAGAAAGCTGGGGAGATTTCAAAGACTCCCTCTGCATGGTGAGGGAATCTGTAGCTCCAAGGAATAGTCACAGAACAGCATGCAGAGAGATGCAGGGCTGTTGCAGTCAGCACTTGCCTCAGTGGTTTTTGGATTGTGAATAGCTACCTTCTGCTGTGTAGGCTTGAAAATCCCATATTTTATCATGCACCAGAAAATATTGACCAAATATTGGATATTGTCATCATTTTAGTTTTAAAGAGGTTTCTGTTATGCATAAAGAAGATGAGAAAGTTACATGAAAGGAGTGTGGAGGAAGAAAGTAGGGTTTTTACTGAATCTTTTTGTTTCCTCCAAACTGCACACATACACAGAAATTCCTTCTTAAAAAAAAATATGCTTTGCCTGTTCAAAATGATGCACTCCAGATTCAGGCAGACCTGACACAATCTGCCCCCTCTGTACCTTGTCAACTTCATCTCCTGACCCTTTTCCTTCCATAATTTCATTCTTTCCTCAACATCTAGCAACCATCCATCTCTATCCTTTGTTGCCTTGCTTGTTAGTAACATTCCTGGGCCTTTGAACATGCTATCATTGCTCTCTTAACCCTGCCGAGTTCTACCTAGCATTCTCACTAGTCCTTCAAGATCCTGTTGAAATAATTCCCTTCCCTTGGAAGCAGATTCATAGCCTTAGCCATACAATGTTTTTAAGTATATCCAGAGCGGTTTGTATGGACTTCTGTTATAGCCATTCCATTAAATTTGGATTCCATGTTAAAGGATCAACATATCCTTTTTATTGACCTGGGAACTTCTCAAGGGCCATAATTTTAAGAACATAGGCATAATGAAATCCCTGGTACATAGTAGGTGATACAACCATATGTGAGTGAATTAACAAAAGGTAGTTACTGATTCCAGCTTCCCCTACTCTGATCACAGTCATGTGCTATTTCTGCACATTGAATCTTCTAGTCCATACCAGCTTTGGGGAATATCAACTGGTAAAAATAATAACAAAGGCAAATCACATGTTTATTGGAGCAAGATAATCTCCATATCCTCAAAATGTTACTACTAAGTCCAAAAATTTCTCTTTCTCCAAAAAGGTTATTGATGCTGTTGTCATTTTTCCTTTTTTTTTCTTTTCAACAAATAATCAGCACAAGTTACCTGCTGTCATTCTTCCTCTGACAGGTAAATACAAAACATAAAACAGCATTAATTATTAATAAATAGTTGTTTAACTCTGCCTCTGCAGACATGAATTCTACCTTGAGAATTTGGATTTTTTATTTGATCATTTTAGTTCAACATGACAGCAGAATGTATTTTGACATATCAAGCATACATGGAGTATATCTTCCCATTTTTATATATTTGTATAGTATGTGGAGTTAAACTGGTTGTGTATTCATATATGAACATAGAAAAGTTATGTCCAATTTATTCCACTGTCTTTCCCCTTCTAATCCCCCATTCCAATGCAGTGAATCTTTTCTCCTACCTCCCACTGTTGGCCTCCCCTCACCCACACCTATTGTGAGTCAGCATTCACATATCAGAAGAACATTCAGACTTTGAATTTGGAGATTGACTTATTTCACTTAGCACAATAGTCTTCAGTTCCATCCATTTGCCAGAGAATTCTATAATTCCACTTTTCTTTATGACTGAGTAATATTTCATTGTGTATATGTACCAGATTTTTAAAATCTATTCATCTGTTGCTATAAACATTGATGTGACCATGTCACTATAGAATACTGATATCATATCATTTTGGGCATATGACCCCAGAAGTGGGATAACTGGGTCAAATGGTGAGTCCATTCCAAGTTTTCTGAAGAATCTCTGTACTGTTTTCAGGAGTGGAGTTCCACCAGCAAGGTGTACCTTTTCCCCACATCCTTGTCAACATTTATTGTTATTGTATTCTTGATAATTGTTAGTGAATCTGGATTTGGATAATTGGAATTAGGCCTCTAAGGGTGGCTTAATCAGGTTTTCTACTTCTTTATATCTTTAATATTAACTTCCAACCTCATTTAGCCACCATTTTAATCTTGGTGTAGGTGTACGTAGCAGTAATGCCAGATCTAGGATTTGAACCATGGGCCTTATATCACCAACATATTCACTTCCTCCATGATTTAAACCCTAAAAAGCAGCCATCTCCTGCTTCCAGTTAAATCCTCTTTACTCGTACTGCAACATGTTTTCCTTTCTGGGGAGCCACCAGTCATTCACTGTACCACCTTTCCTCAGTCTCTTATCACCCACTATTTGCTTCCCTCTGTTATAAGCTTATCTGCCATGAGTTGGTGTTATAATTGCTCCTATGCATAGACCCTCAACCCTGGTGCTGCCCCCTCCTTAATTCTTACTCATTTAGAAATATCCCAAACTTGATTAAACGAAACTCTCAATTATGAGAATATTCTAGAGGATCTGAATATGAGTAAAAAAATAGACAAACATATTGACTATTCTTAAAATTTGTTTACCATCAACCCCTTAAGTAAATTTTTAGTGCCACCTGGCAAGTCCTATGACTTTATTTATTTACTTTTTACTTTTTTGCTAATTAAACAACTCCACCTTCCAGTTACCCACTGGAAATCACAGTGTCAATCTTAGGTTATCCCTGTCTTCTATATTGTGTATTCAACCACCATCAGATCCTATTGAATCTTCTTTTCTCACCTCTATTCACTTACAATGTCCACCGCAACCACTTGAGTACCATCATTTCTTGCCTACATTATTGCAATCACCTCCTAACTGGTTTCTCTGCTTCTACTTTTGTCCTCTCTACTAATTTTGAAACACCAAGTGAATGAACCTGTAAAAACAAATGAGATCAAGACAGATTACTAATAAAGGTGAAGCTTCCAAGTCTGTCTTCCAGAACAAGTTGCTTCAGAGAATCAAAAAAGAGGTTCAAGTCTGTCATGTGGTCACAAAATCATGAAAGGTTTTGTGATCATTTCGAATGTAAGATCATTAAGTACAGTTTTAAACTGGGTCTTCAAATTTTTATAACCAGAAATGGAATACCCACAAAAATTGAATCACCTCTCCATCAGGGAACCCACATGTATCATTGCTTCTGCCTGGAAGCCTCCATCCTGAGTAAGTCTTCTTTCTCTCTCCAGGTCCCTCTGCTCAGGGGTCACATTTATTAAAACAGGGAACTTCTCAAACTAAGCCTTTTAATCTTCTTCCCCACCATCCTTAATTATCTTTTTCTTTAGTATTTTAAATTCTTCAAATCCTTTATAACCTCCCATTTTATTGCCCCTGCAATGCATACACTGGCACAATAGAATATTTGTTTGTTCCATATTCTCATTACTAGAATACAAGCTTCATGAAGGTAAATATATATATATATATATACATATATATATATATACTATGTGTGTATATATATACTGTGTGTGTGTGTGTATATATATATATATATATATATATATATATATATATTTATATCACTGTTCCTGGAATTGCATTTGCATTTGGCACACAGTTCAAGATCAAATATTTGTTGAAATAATTAATAAATGTTGGAAAACTGATCTTTGGGTTCATTATTTATTCAACCAATTCATACTGAGGACTCAGACTCTGGGGAGAAAAGACAGAAAAGAGCCAGGTCCCTTCCTGTGCCACGTGCATTCCTGCAAACAGAATGGTACTGACATTTTCGATCATATGACCCAGGTAGAAATGAGGTCTTAAATCCTCATGGATCATATTACTATTTTCCATATTTGATAATTCTCATTTCCATGAAAATCCAGGTATAATTATTTATACTATTTTTTGCTATTTTAAGAAGAAGGTTCTTGCACTTACATTAACTAAATCTTAAGAGTATAAACATATGTAAAATGACCCCTTTGTCTCCAGGACTATGTGAGAAGAATCTTGGTACATCTCTCCAGGGTGTATCTTAAGATGAGGGTAATTTATTGATCACTAAATGAGAAAGATTTTTTTCCACAACATATCTGTATGTGTGACATCTTCTATTTTGTGGCAAATAAAAATAGCAGTGCCATTATGAACTTTTAAATCGAATTTACGGTGCTTTTATATTTTCTATTTCAAACATATTCATATTCACTAGTTTGGCTTCTATGATGATGGGTCTTTACTGTCACATTATATTGTCGTGTGTAAGTACAAATAAGTTAGCTTATATGTAGAAATGAAACACTTATGCACTCATTAATGCAAATACAAATCAAAATAAATCTGGAATAACTATATTAACGTACCATCATGACCTCATCTAATCTTAATTACCTCCCAAGGTATCCACTTCTGAACACTGTTAATGTGTGAATTCAGGAGTTAAGTTTCCAACACTTGAACATTTGGGGGAACTCAAACCATAGCACTTCCGAAGTATAGTAGAAAACTCAATCTTTAAAGTGTTCACAGATAATTCAACAAGATGGCCATATTCAGAGTTAATAAAATACATTTCAACAAATATAAAACACTCAAATCATACAAAGTCTGTTCTCTTGAAACAAACCATTAGAAACTAAAACAATGTGCTTTCATATAACCCAAGATTCAAAGAAAAAGATTCTATAGGAAACAGAAAATATTTTTTTCTTTCTTTCTCCTTTCTTTCTTTTCTTCCTTTCTTTTTTCTTTCTTTCTTTTTTCTTTCTTTCTTTCTTTCTTTCTTTCTTTCTTTCTTTCTTTCTTTTTTCTTACTTTTTTCTTTCTTTATTTTACTTTTAAAATTAATTTATTTTGATTCATTGTACACAAATGGAGTATAGCTGTTGTTTCTTTGGTTGTACACAAAGTAGAGTCACACCATTTGTGTAATCATACCTGTACATAGGGTAATGATGTTTGTCTCATTCTGTTATTATTCTTACCCCTCGAACCCCATCCTACCCCTCATTTCCCTCTATGCAATCCATCCTTCCTCCATTCTTGCCTCCCTTCCACCCCGCATTATGCATCATCATCCTTTTATTAGAGAGATCATTCGACCTTTGGTTTTTTGGAATTGGCTAACCTCAGTTAGCATGACAGTCTCCAAATTCATCCATTTACCTGCAAATGCAATAATTTTATTCTTCTTTATGGCTGAGTAATATTCCATTGTGTATATATACCACAATTTCTTTATCCATTCATCTATTGAAAGACATCTGGGTTGGTTCCAAAATCTAGCTATTATGAATTGAGCAGCTATAAACATTGATGTGGCTGCATCGCTGTAGTATGCTGATTTTAAGTCCTTTAGGTATAGGCCAAAGGTGGGATAGTTGGGTCAAATGGTGGATCCATTCCAAGTTTTCTGAGAAATCTCCCCACCACTTTCCAGAGTGGCTGCACCAACTTGCAATCCCACCAGCAATGTATGAGTGTACCCTTTTCCCCACATCCTTGCCAACACCTGTTGTTGCCTGTATTCTTCATAAAAGACATTCTCATTGGGGTAAGATGAAATCTTAAGGTGGTTTTGATTTTCATTTCTCTTATAACTAGAGATGTTGAGCATTTTTTCATAAATCTGTTGATTGCTTGTAGATCTTCTTCTGTATAGTGTCTGTTCATTTCCTTGGCCCATTTATTGATTGGGTTATTTCTGTTCTTGGGGTGAAGTTTTTTGAGTTCTTTGTAGATTCTGGAAATTAGTGCCCTCTCTGAAGTGGGTATGGCAAGGATTTTCTCCCACTCTGTAGGATCTCTCTTCACATTGCTGATTGCTTCCTTTGCTGAGTAAAAGCTTTTTAGTTTGAATCTATCCCAATTATTGATTCCTGATTTTATTTCTTGTGCATTGGGAGTTAAGGAAATCTGGTCCTAAGCCAACATGATGAAGATTTGGACCTACTTTTTCTTCTATTAGGTGCAGGGTCTAATTCCTAAGTCCTTGATCCATTTTGAGTTGAGTTTTGTGCAAGGTGAGAGACAGGAGTTTAGTTTCATTTTGCTACATATGGATTTCCAGTTTTCCCAGCATCATTTGTTGAAGAGGCTATCTTTTCTCCATTGTATGTTTTTGGCCCCTTTGTCTAGTATGAGAAAGCAGTATTTATTTGGGTTTGTCTCTGTGTCCTCTATTCTGTACCATTGAGCTACCTGCCTATTTTGGTGCCAATACCATGCTGTTTTTGTTACTATTGCTCTGTAATATAGTTGAAGGTCTGGTATTGTGATACCCCCTGCTTCGCTCTTCTTGCTAAGAATTGCTTTAGTGATTCTGGGTCTCTTATTCCTCCAAATGAATTTCATGATTGCTTGCTCTATTTCTATGAGGTCCATTATTGGGATTTTTATTGGAATCGCATTGAATTTGTATAGCGCTTTTGGTGGTATGGTCATTTTGATGGTATTAATTCTGTGTATCCAAGAACATGGGAGATCTTTCTATCTTCTAAGATTTTCCTTAATTTCTTTCTTTAATGTTCTGTAATTCTCATTGTAGATGTCTTTCACCTCTTTTGTTAGATTGATTCCCAAATATTTTATTTTTTTTTTGAGGCTTCTGTGAATGGGATAGTTTTCCTAATTTCTCTTTCAGAGGATTCATCAATTATGAATAAAAATGCATTAGATTTATGAGAATTAATTTTATATCCTGCTACTTTACTGAATTCATTTATGAGTTCCAGAAGTTTTCTGGTGGAATTTTTAGGCTCTTCTAAATAGAGAATCATGTCATCAGCAAATAAGGATAGTTTGAGCTCTTCTTTTCCTATTCGCATCCTTTTAATTTCTTTGGTCTTTTGTATCCATCTAATTTCTCTGGCTAGAGTTTCAAGGACAATGTTGAATAGCAGTGGTGAAAGAGGGAATCCCTGCCTTGTTCCAGTTTTCAGGGGGAATGCTTTCAATTTTTCTCCATTTAGAATGATGTTGGCCATGGGCTTAGCATAGATAGCCTTTACAATGTTAAGGAACGTTCCTACTATCCCTATTTTTTCTAGTGTTTTGAGCATGAAGGAGTGCTCTATTTTATCAAATACTTTTTCTGCATCTATTGAAATAATCATGTGGTTCTTAACTTTAAGTCTGTTGATGTGGTGAATTACATTTATTGATTTCCGGATGTTGAACCAACCTTGCATCTCTGGGATGAAACCCACTTGATCATGGTGCACTATCTTTTTAATATGCTTTTGTATGCGATTTGCTAAAATTTTGTTAAGAATTTTTGCATCTATGTTCATTAGGGATATTGGTCTGAAATTTTCTTTCTTGATGTGTTTTTGTCTGGTTTTGGTATCAGGGTGATATTAGTTTCATAGAATGAGTTTGGAAGGGTTCCCTCCTCCTCTATTTCATGGAATACTTTGAGGAATATTGGAATGAGCTCTTCTTTGAAGGTCTTGTAGAACTTGGCTGTGAATCCATCTGGTCCTGGACTTTTCTTTGTTGGTAGGCTTTTGAGGACTTTTTCTATTTCATTGCTTGAAATTGATCTATTTAAATTATGTATGTCCTCCAGATTCAGTTTAGATGGCTCATACGCCTCTAGGAACCTGTTGATGTCTTCAAGACTTTCTGTTTTGTTGGAGTATAAATTTTAAAAATAACTTCTAATTATGTTTTATATTTCAATATTGTCTGTTGTGATATTTCCATTTCCATCACAAATTTTAGTAATTTGAATTTTCTCTCTACTCTTTGTTAGTGTGGGTAAGGTTTTTTTTTGTCAATTTTGTTTATTTTTTCAAAGAACCAACTTTCTGTTTTGTCAATTTTATGAATTATCTCTTTTTTTTCAATTTCATTGGTTTCCACTCTGATTTTAATTATTTCCTGTCTTCTACTACTTTTGGTGATGAACTGTTCCTCTTTTCTAGGGCTTTGAGCTGTAATGTGAGGTTATTTGTTTGTTAACTTTTCATTCTTTTATTAAATGCACTCCCAGCAATGAACTTTCTTCTTAGCACTGCTTTCATAGTATCCCAGAGATTTCGATATGTTGTATCTTTATTCTCGTTGACCTCTAAGAATCTTTTAATTTCCCCCCTAATGTCTTCTGTTATCCATGTATCATTCAATAGCATATTATTTAATCTCCAGGTCTTGGAGTAGTTTCTGTTTCTAACTTTCTCGTTGATGTCTAATTTCATTCCATTATGATCTGATAGAATACAAGATAGTATCTCTATCTTTTTGTCTTTGTTAATAGTAGTTTTGTGGCATAACATATGGTCTATTTTAGAGAAGGATCCATGAGTTGCTGAGAAGAAAGTGTATTTGCTTATTGATGGATGAAATATTCTATATATGTCTGTTAAGTCTAAGTTGGCGATTGTGTTATTGAGTTCTATGGTTTCTTTGTTCAATTTTTGCTTGGAAGATCTGTTCAATGGTGAGAGAGGTGTGCTAAAGTCACCCAGTATTATTGTGTTTTAGTCTATTTGGTTCCTGGAATTAAGAAGGATTTGATTGACATACATGGATGCACCATTGTTTGGGGCATAAATATTTATGATTGTTATGTCTTGCTTATTTATGCTTCCCTTAAGCAGTATGAAATGCCATCCTTCTTTATCCCTTCTGACTAATTTTGGCTTGAAGTCCACTCTATCTGATATGAGGATGGAAACCCCTGCTTTTTTACTGAGTCTGTGTGGGTGACATGTTTTTTCCCATCCTTTCACCTTTAGTCTGTGGGTATCTTTTTCTATGAAATATGTCTCTGGGAGGCAGCATATTGTTGGGTCATTCTTTTTAATCCAATCCACTGGTCTATGTCTTTTGATTGATGAGTTCAGGCCATTAATATTCAGGGTTATTATTGAGATATGATTTGTATTCCCAGTCATTTTGGCTTATTTTTGGTATTTAATTTGACTTGGTTTCTCCTTTATTTTGCTATTCCTTTAGGGTAGTTCCTCCTTGTGCTGATGTACATTGTTGTTTTTCATTTCTTCCTCACGGAATATTATGTTTAGAGTGTTCTGTAGTGCTGGCTTTCTATTTGTAAATTCTTTTAGCTTTTGTTTACCATGGAAGGATTTTATTTCATCTTCAAATCTGAAGGTAAGTTTTGCTGGGTATAAAATTCTTGGTTGGCATCCATTTTCTGTCAGGGCTTGAAATATGTTGTTCCAGGCCCTTCTTGCTTTCAGGGCCTGTGTTGAGAAATCTGCTGATAACCGTTTTGGTTTCCCCTGAATGTAATCTGATTTTTTCTTCTTGCAGCCTTTAAGTTTCTATCTTTATTTTGTATGTTAGGTAGTTTCATTATAATGTGCCTTGGTGTGGATCTGTTGCAGTTTTGTACATTTCATGTCCTGTAAGCCTCTTGTATTTGATTTCCATTTCATTCTTCAAATGGGGGAAGTTTTCTGATATTATTTCATTGAATATATTATTCATTCCTTTGGTTTGTATCTCTGTGCCTTCCTCAATCCCAATAACTCTCAAATTTGGTCTTTTCATGATATCCCATAATTCTTGTAGGCTTTGTTTGTGAATTCCTACTATCTTCTTCTCTGTTTGGTTAACTTTTGTTTTCAAGATATAATATTTTGTCTTCAATGTCTGAGGTTCTGTCTTCCAGGTTATCTAGCCTGTTGGATATGCTGCCTATTGGCCTATTGAGTTTTTAATTTGGTTTCCTTCATTTCAAGGAGTTATGTTTTGTTTTGTTTTTCAAACCTCTAGTTCTTTATTGAAATGATCTTTAGCTTCCTGTAACTGTTCTTTTAACTGTTGATTGGTGTGATCATTCATTGCCTGCATTTGTGCTCTCATCACATGGTTTGCTTCTCTGATCATTTTAATTATGTACACTCTGAACTCTCTCACATTTCTTCTATCCTGCTATCATTGAATTCTATTGATATAGCATCTAGGTTTGTTTGAGACACTTTCTTCCCAGTTTTCTCATGTTGCTCATGTATCTTCCCCTCTATCTATGAGAATCTGAGGTATTGCAGCTTCCCCATATAGACTTGTGGTGTCCCTGCAGGTTTCCAATACCTCATCAACTAGTCTTTAGTAACACTAGACTGTTGGCTGGGGCCAGGCTAGGGTATGTCTGGGCCTCTGGGCTGGGCCTCCTGGCAACTGCCCCCGTGAGGAAGTCCCACAGGAGCACTCAGGGCTGACATACCAGGTACAGAAGTCTCAGGAGTCTGCGCTGGGCTGAGCCTGATATCTGTCTCTGTGCCTACCTCCCAGACCTGGAAGTCTGGTGGGACTTGGCTGGACTGAACCCAAACCTCTGAGCTGAGTCTCCCCAAGTGGAAGACTCAGGTGTCTGCTGGGCCTGCTTACCACTCCTTGAAGTCTCCCACCTCTGTGCTTTGCCGGCTGCTCCCCTACCCCCATGGAAGTCCCATGGGAGCACTCAGTGCAGATGTACCAGGTGCAAAAGTCTCAGGAGTCTGCACTGCCAAATATTATTTTTTTTTATTGCACGAAAATGAAATCACAGCAAAACAAAAATTGGGGGATTCAGTTAAAGCAATGGGTAAAGAGAAATTCCTAACTTTAAAATTCTTATGTGAAAAAATAGAGAAAATTCTCAAATCAATGATCTAAATGTCCACATTAAGACAGAAAATGAAAGTTAAAACCAATGTAAGCAGAAAAGAGAAAGTAAAAAACATAAAAGAAAAAATCAGAGGAACAGAATGCAGTAAAAGCATGAAGAAAAATCTAGACAACCAAAAGATAGTTACTGTACTACAGCTTGATAAAATTGATAAAACCTAGAATGATCATTTTCAAAAGAGAAGAGACCAAGTACCAATATCAGGAAAGAATCAAACATCATTAAAGAACTCATGAACATTGAAAGCTTAATGAAAAAATATTATAAACATCTTATTTCAATAAATTTGAAAAATTAGATGAAATAAAACAATTTCTTGAGTGACACAAATTAACAAACCGATGTAGAGAAATTGATAACCAAAGATGTCACTTACTAACTTAAATTCATAGTTAAAAACTTTCTAAACCCAGACATACATGCACACAAATTCCTGGTAAAGCTGGTTTGACTGGCGAATTCTATTAAACACTAAAGTGTAAATCAATATTTATTACAAACATAGAATCAAAAATCATGAAAAAAAAATTAGCAATTCAAATCCAGCCACATGTAAAAAGAATAATAAATCATGACTAAGTGAGATTTATCCAGGATTGCAACAGACTAAACATAAAAACCATATAATCACTTTATTATATGCAGAAAAACCAGTGACAAAATTAAACTTAGATTCATGATTAAAAAATAAAATAAAATAAATGAATGGAAAACAAAACCCCTCAGCAAACCTGAAGGAAACTTTCTCAACCTCTAAGAGACATCTGCACAAAATCTACACCTCAGATCACTCAGTTCCAGTAAAAGATTTGGAACTGCAGCAAAAATGTTAGTTCTCATCAGTTCTATTAAAAATTACACTGGAGATCAGAGCTCCAGTATAATGCAAGGATTCAAGATAAATAAACATAGAGGATACAGATTTTAAAAGAAATAATTAAAATGGCTTCTCTTTACAAATAACTGATTGGCTGTATAGGAAATCACAGAAAATTACTGGGATAAGCTACTGGAATTACAAAGGAAGTTAAGGACACAGAATGCATGTCGATATGCAAAAGTCCATTGTAATTCTATATGTACACTACAAATAATTGGAAAGTTAAATATTTCAAGGTATCATTTACAGAAAGAGCAAAACTATAAAATTTTCAGGAGTAAACTTAAAATGTTTTCAAGACCTGTATATTTGAAAACTGCAAAACAATCCTGAAAGAAATTAAAGACAATGTAAAGAAATAAAGATTTAGATGGAGCACAAAATTCATTATTGTAAATATGATAATGCTCCCTAATCAATCAAAAAATTCAGTGTAATCCTATATAAGATCAAATCATAATATTCCATAGAAATGGATGAACTGGTTTTTACAAATCAGTAGAGGACTAGAATTCTTTGTGAAAGAAAAAATAAATTTTAGAAGTGTTACTATCTGATTTTAATACTTATTAGAAAACTGAAGTAATCAAGACAGTTAAAGATTGATGTAAAGATAGACATAGATCAATGCAGGAGTAATAAGCATAGCAAACTCATGCATGTAATATCAATTGATGTTTAGATTTACATAAGAGTGAATAACCATTGCCACAAACAGTACTGAATCAATGGGGCATACATATGAAGAAGAAGAGGAGGAGGAGAAGGAACAGGGAGGAGGTAGAGTTAGAGGAGGAGAAAAGAACAGTAAGGACCACCTGCAAAAATAAAATAATGGAGCACAGGCCTGCTGCAGGCAGCCCCAGCCAGGAAAGCAGGACCCAGCCAGGTCCTGCCAGGATCCTCCAGGTCCGAGCACAAGCCTGCCTCAGGAAGGCCCAGCTGTGAACCTAGGCCCGCTGAGCCAAAAGGTCTGCCATCTCCAGCACTAAGCAGAGGCCTGTGCCCCATCCCTGGTCTAGGGCCCAGGAGTGTACCCACACTGTGACTGACCATCTATCAACACCAGGTTGCCTTTGCCCACAAACATTCATTATTCCTGACCTCGAGGCAGTGGGACAGCACCCTTCTTGGGACACCACATTATCAAGCACCTCTCAGGCATCAGACTACTGAAAAATAGGAGGTTTGAACAGTACAGTACAATTTTATTTCAGAACTTTTTAAAATAGTAGTATTATTATGATTGTTTCTATTATACCTATGATATTGCCACTTTTTTCTTTTATTAATATTCTTATCACTCTATTGTCCTCTTATATATCTGCTTCCTTGGAGACTCTTTCTCTCTTTTCTCATTATAACAACCTATTTCTTTCAATTCGGCTTTCAATATTCCTATGACATAGTACCACTATAGACTCACTTCCTATCTCATTAACATTATATTCCACACCACTCCTCATCCTCTTTTTCCACCATTTGAAATTGTGTTCCTTATTGCAAATCTGTTGATTATGCTGTAGGCAATAATTTGAACTCATCACTGAATATTATGATAACACAGATAATATCTAAATAAGGTCTTTATGGATTAAGGACGCACATTGTTTATATGGTGTGCTGCTAATATTAATCTCTTCAAGGTGAGGTACTGGAAATCTGCAGGGACACAATAAGTCTTTAAAGGGAAACTGTGATACCTCTGATTCACCCTGCTAGAGGGGAAGATACATGAGCAACATGAGAAAACAAGGAAGAAAGTGTCCCAAACAAACCTAGATGCTATATCAATAGAACCCAATGACAACATGGTAGAAGGAATGACAGAAAGGGAGTTCAGAATGTACATAATTAAAATGGTCCGAGAAGCGAGTGATGAGATGAGAGAACAAATGCAAGCGATGAATGATCACACCAATAAACAGCTAAAAGAATTATTGCAGAAAGAAAAAATCATTTCAATAAAGAGAGATTCTGAAAAAAAATCAAACACAAATCCTTGAAATGAAGGAAACAATAAATCAAATTAAAAACCCAATAGAAAGCATAACCAACAGGCTAGATCACTTGGAATACAGAACCTTAGACAATGAAGACAAAATATTTAATCTTGAAAACAAAGTTGACCAAACAGAGAAGATAGTAAGGAATCAAGAACAGAACCTCCAAGAATTATGAGACATCATGAAAAGACCAAATTTAAGAATTACTGGGATTGAGGAAGGCATACAGATACAAACGAAAGGAATGAATAATCTGTTCAATGAAATAATATCAGAAAATTTTCCACATTTAATGAATGATACGGAAAATCAAATACGAGACTTATAGGACACAAAATGCACAAAATTACAACAGATCCACACTGAGGCACATTATAATGAAAATACCTAACATACAAAACAAATAGAATTTTAAAGGTTGCTAGAGAAAAGCATCAGATTACATACAGGGGGAAACTAATATGGTTATCAGCAGATATCCCAGCCAAGACCCTAAAAGCACAAAGGGCCTGGAACAAAATATTTCAAGCTCTGAAAGAAAATGGATGCCAACCAAGACTCTAAAACCCAGCAAAACTTACCTTCAGATTTGATGACAAAATAAAATCCTTCCATGATAAGCAAAAACTAAAAGAATTCACAAATAGAAAGCCTGCACTACAGAACATTCTCAGAAAAATATTCCAGGAAGAAATATAACAGGAAGAAATGAAAAACATCAATGTAAATTAACAAATGGAGAAATAACCCTAAAGGAATAGCCAATTAAATGACAAACCAAGTCAAGTTAAAAGCCAAAAATAAACCAACATGACCTGAATACAAGTCATACCTCAATAATAACCCTGAATGTTAATGGCCTGAACTCATCAATAAAAAGATATAGACTGGCAGATTGGATTAA
Source organism: Glaucomys volans (assembly GCA_020662805.1). Taxonomy (NCBI): domain Eukaryota; kingdom Metazoa; phylum Chordata; class Mammalia; order Rodentia; family Sciuridae; genus Glaucomys; species Glaucomys volans. The sequence continues at coordinate 295,462 of JAJEJO010000959.1, forward strand.
AAAGAAAGACACAACAATATGCTGCCTTCAAGAGACTCATCTCATGGAAAAGGACATCCACCAACTAAAGGTGAAAGGATGGGAAAAAACATACCATGCACATGGACTCAGTAAAAAAGTGGGAGCTTCCATTCTCATTTCAGAAAAAGGAGACTTCAAGCCAAAGCTAGTCAGAAGGGATAGAGAAGGTCATTAAGGTCATTTCATATTGCTTAAGGGAAACATAAATCAGCAAGACATAGCGATCATAAATATTTATGCCCCAAACAATAGCACATCCATGTATGTTAAACAAATCCTTCTCAATTCCAGGAATCAAATGGATGAAAACACAATAATACTTGGTGACTTTAATACACTTCTCTTACCATTGGACCAATATTCCAAACAAAAATTGAACAAAGAAACCATAGATCTCAATAACACAGTCAATAATTTAGACTTAACAGAAATATATAGAATATTCCATCCATCAATGAGTGAATACACTTTCTTCTCAGCAGCACATGGATCCTTCTCTAAGAGAGATCATATGTTATGCCACAAACTACTCTTAGCAAAGACAAAAAGATAGAGATACTATCAGATTCTATCTGATCATAATGGAATGAAGTTAGAAATCAATAATAAAATAAAAAACAGAAACTACTCCAACACCTGGAGATTAAATAATACACTACTGAATGATGCATGGATAACAGAAGACATTGGGGAGAAACAAAAAAAATTTTAGAGGTCAACGAGAACAAAGATACAACATATCAAAATCTCTGGGATACTATGAAAGCAGTACTAAGAGGAAAATTCATTGCATGGAGCACATTCAATAAAAGAATGAAAAGTGAATAAGTAAATGACCTCGTATTACAGCTCAAAGCCCTAGAAAAAGAACAGATTATCACCAAAAGTAGTAGAAGACAGGAAATAATCAAAATCAGAGCAGAAATCAATGAAATTGAAACAAAAGAAACTATTAAAAAAATTGACAAAACAAAAAGTTGGTTCTTTGAAAAAATAAACAAAATTGATAAACCCTGCATCACACTAACAGAAGAAGAGAAAAAACTCAAATTACTAAAATTCATGATGAAAAAGGAACTATCATGACAGACACTTTTGAAATTCAAAATGTAATTAGAAACTACTTTGAAAATCTATACACCAACAAAATAGAAAGTCTTGAAGACAGCAATAGGTTTTTAGAGACATATGATCCACCCAAACTGAATCTGGAGGATATACACAATTTAAATAGACCAATTTCAAGCAATGAAATAGAAGAAGTTGTCAAGAGCCTACCTACCAAGAAATGTCCAGACCCAGAGGGATTCTCAGCTGAGTTCCACAAGACCTTCAAAGAAGAACTCATTCCAATACTCCTCAAAATATTCCATAAAATAGAGGAGGAGGGAACCCTTTCAAACTCATTCTATGAAGCTAATATCACCCTGATACCAAAACCAGACAGACACATCGAGGAAAGAAAATTTCAGACCAATATCCCTAATGAAGTAGATGCAAAAATTCTTAACAAAATTTTAGCAAACCACATACAAAAACATAGTGCACCATGATCAAGTGGGTTTCATCCAGGGGATGCAAGGTTTGTTCAACATCCGGAAATCTATAAATTTAATTCACCACATCAACAGGCTTAAAGTTAAGAATCACATGATTATTTCAATAGATGCAGAAAAAGCATTTGATAAAATACAGCACCAATTCATGCTCAAAAAGCTAGAAAAAATAGGGATAGTAGGAATATACCTCAACATTGTAAAGGCTATCTATGCTAAGCCCATGGTCAACATCATTCTAAATGGAGTTCCCTCTAAAAACTGGAACAAGGCAGGGATGTCTTCTTTCACCACCTCTATTCAACATCATCCTTGAAATTCTAGCCAGAGCAATTAGACAGACTAAAGAAATAAAAGGGATTCAAATAGGAAAGGAAGAACTGAAACTATCACTATTTGCAGGTGATATTGTTCTATATTTAGAGGAGCCAAAAACTTCCACCAGAAAACTTGTGGAACTCATAAATGAACTCAGTAATGTAGCAGGATATAAAATCAACGCTCATAAATCTAATGCATTCTTATTCATAAGTGATGAATCCTCTGAAAGAAAAATTAGGAAAACTACCTCATGCACAATAGCCTCAAAAAAAAAAAACAAAAAAAAAAAAACCTGGGAGTCAATTTAACAAAAGAGGTGAAATACCTCTACAATGAGAACTACAGAACACTAAAGAAAGAAATTAAAGAAAACCTTAGAAGGTGGAAAGATCTCCCATTTTCTTGGATAGGCAGAATTAATATTGTCAAAATGTCCATCCTACCAAAAGTGCTATACAAATTCAATGTGATTCCAATTAAAATCCCAATGACATTCCTCATAGAAATAGAGAAAGCAATTATGAAATTCATTTGGAAGAATAAGAGACCCAGAATGCAGTCATTTTTTCTTGGTTTCACTCAGGCACAGGGGTATACAGTGAGCAGAGTCATGACAGACACTGGGAGTCCGGTGAAAAGCAGGCAAACTGAGCCCTGCCTGCAGACTTGTTTTTTGTGGGAATGTTTTGGTCTTAAATAGCCAATTAAGATTTATTACCTGTTTGCCCTTCTGAGAATTAGGGTTTGTAACCATGTCCAATCATGTAACATTCAGATATGCAAAATAAGGATTGTACCTCGTCCAATCATGCTTTCACTAATATCTAATTGTGTCTTTGCCTAGGATCCAAAATCTGTGCCCCCTAAGGTTTCCCTGGCAACAGTTATGCTAATTATGGGGAGGTGGTCTGCTCCACTGGCCTTCTAGAGCAGAAAGCTCCTTCCTGCAGGTGTGCCTGCCAGGCTTGCTTGAGTGTAGGTTTTCCTTACATGCTCGAGACATTCACAGCTGCCAGGCAAGAACCAGGGGCCTCTCCTACACCAGAACAACTAAAGCAGTCCTTAGCAGGAAAAGCTGAGCAGGTGGTATCACAATGCCAGAACTTCAACTATACTACAAAGCAATAGTAACAAAAATGGCGTGGCATTGGCACCAAAATAGGCAGGTAGATCAATGGTACAGAATAGAGGACACAGAGACAAACCCACATAAATACAGGTATCTCATACTTGACAAAGGAGCCAAAAACAGACAATGGAGAAAAGACAGCCTCTTCAACAAATGGTGCTGGGAAAACTGGAAATCCATATGCAGCAAAATGAAACTAAATCCCTATCTCTCACCCTGCACAAAACTCAACTCAAAATGGATCAAGGATCTAGGAATTAGACCAGAGACCCTGCACCTAATATAAGAAAAACTAGGTCCAAATCTTCATCATAACAGCCTAGGACCAGATTTCCTTAATATGACTCCCAAAGCACAAGAAATGAAAGCAGGAATCAACAATTGGGATAGATACAAACTAAAAAGCTTTTTCTAAGCAAAGGAAACAATCAACAATGTGAAGAGAGAGCCTTCAGTGTGGGAGAAAATCTTTGCCACACACGCTTCAGATAGAGCACTAATCTCCAGAATATATAAAGATCTCAAAAAATTTTACGCTAAGAATATAAATAACCCAATCAATAAATGGGCTAAGGAAATGAGCAGACACTTCACAGAAGAGGATCTACAAGCAATCAACAAATACATGAAAAAATGTTCAACATCTCTAGTAATAAGAGAAATGCAAATCAAAACTACCCTAAGATATCATCTCACTCCAATTAGAATGTCTATTATCAAGAATACAAGCAACAGTTGGTGTTGGTGAGGATGTGGGGAAAAGGGCAATCATACATTGCTGGTGGGGTTGCAAATTGGTGCAGCCACTATGGAAAGCAGTATGGAGATTCCTTAGAAAAGAGATGGCAATTCAGAGTGGAACCACCATTTGACCCAGCTATCCCACTCCTTGGCCTATACCCAAAGGACTTCAAATCAGCATACTACAGTTATGCAGCCACATCAATGTAGCAGCACAATTCACTATAGCTAGATTGTGGAACCAACCTAGATGCCCTTCAATAGATGAATGGATAAAGAAACTGTGGTATACATACACAATGGAATATTACTCAGCCATAAAGAAGAATAAAATTATGACATTTGCTGGTAAATGGATGGAGTTGGAGAACATCATGTGAAGTGAAATAAGCCAATCCCAAGAAAACAAAGGCCAGATGATTTCTCCGATAAGTGGTTGATGACACATAATGAGGGTGGGGGGAGGTAAGGGAAGAATGGAGAAAGGATGGATTGTATAGAGGAAGATGAGGGGTGGGGAGGGGGCATGGAAGGAAAGATAATAGAATGAGACAAACATCGTTACCCTATGTATGTGTATGAATACGTAAATTGTATGATTCTACTTTGTGTACAACCAGAAAAACAATAGTTGTACTCCATTTGTGTACAATGAACCAAAATTTTAAAAATATGCCATGTAAATTATGTTGGAAGAAAAAGACAAAACAAAACAACAACAACAACAACAAACTTTGAGCTATACTTCATAGTATATGCAAAATTAATTAAAATAAAATACTAGCCTAAATAGAAAAGGTAAAACAATAAGACAATTAGAAATCTTAGCATAAAATACTTAACAATTTTGAGTTGGTTAAACAAACAATTTTGAGCTGGTTAAACAAGGCTTAAACACAAAATACTCCCCAAATTCAGAAATACTACAAAGTGAAATAGTTCCTCAAAATATTTCATCTGTACTTCATAAAAATGAATATTTCTGCTATTTTAATGACAGTGTTAAGAAAATGAAAAGGCAGGCCACAATTGTGAGAAAATATTTATAATACATGGATGTGGAAATGGACTTGCATCCAAAATATATAAAGAATTCTTGTAATTCAATGATAGAGAACAATTTGATGAAAAAGGGCAGATATTTGAACAAATTTGAACTATCACAAAAGAAATATACAAAGTGCCCATAAGTACAAGAGACGTTAAACATCAGCTGTCTTAAGAAACGCAATGCAATGCAGACTGCCTTCATTGGAATGTCTGCAATTAAAAAAATGGCTAAGCCGAGTGTTGTGAGGAATGGAAACAATGGCAACTTTCATTTATTGCTGGTGGAAGTATGATACTTCTCTAGTTTGAAAAACAATTCTGCTATTTCTTAAAGTCATATTATCTATCCGTAGGTATGCATACAAGGGAAGTGAAAACATTCACACTCTAAGACCTTTACAAGATTGTTCATAGCAGCTCTTTATTCACAATAGCAACATCATTGGGAAGAACTTGTATGTCCAACAATTGATGAGTAAATAGATTATGGTACATCCATACAGTGGAATGCTTCTTACCATTAAAAGGAAGGAATGACTAATAATCACAACCACCTATGAATCTCAAAACACTATGGTGATCAAAAGAATGCAGACACACCAAAGGAGCACATTATATGTTTCAGTTTATTATTTCAATTCATGAGAAACTTGAGGAAAGAAATTTAAAGAGTGGCTCAGATTCTTAACTGGCTGGCTCAGGAAGAAGGGAAAAAGGACTGCCTTGGTAAAGGCGTAAATAAATATTTTGGGGGAAGTGAAAATAATCTTTATCTTGATTGTGGTGGTTGATACATGAGAATATATATTTGTCCAAACTCAACGAACAGCACAATTATAATGAATGCATTTTCCTGCTTTACACATATACCACATGGAAATAGTATGTGAGTGGCCTGAGTAGGTCTGGTCCATAGTTACCAGAAGCAATTTCGCCATCTGCAGAATGGGGAAGAACACTCGTACGGTTTATGAGTTTTCAGTTTAATGCTACCTATATACTCTTCTTCATTGCCTGAAAAATAGCCAATTGCCCAGTATTATCTTCATTTTTCTAGATCTGCTGGAAAACCACAATGCTATATTCTACAATGTGAAATTTTCCAGATTTAAGAGGTATATATCTCTGTCTTCAAATTCAAGTCAATGGGATTCATGAAATTCTATCATGCAGAAAAGTAAAGGTAGGTATTTGAATATAGCAAAATGCATGCAATGGGGCTTTAAAATAAAGGCTGATGTAAGTATACTTTGTAGTTTCAGATTCAAAGAAGTAGGTCAGAAAATTCTTGCTTAATTGAATTGGGTAGTTTTCATAAGAAACACATTTGGATCAATCACAACATTGGAATTAATCATATTCCCTGGAAAGCAGTTAATATTTGGAGCAAAGTCCAACTCTCTGTCTATGGAAAGAATTGAAGAGGAATTTGGCAGAGGGAGAAAAATCTGGCAAAAAACAATATAAAAATGAGGGCAGCATTTAAGATACAATACTTAGAAAAATATTAGAAAGTCTAGACCGAATTTAAGTAGATATGCTGTGATGGATAATATGATAGAGAATCTGGTCAATGATTAAGCTGAACTTTTTGGTACAGTGAGATGGGGAATACTCTGAGTCACATTCTTTAAAAATCCAGAATGTGACTGGATTTAAGATGTCTGATCCAATTCCCTTATCTCAAAAGATAAAATAGAGAAAGAACATGCTAAATAGTCTGCTATTAGTTTTTCTAATGATTGGAAGAATCTTGACTAGTAACCAGATTTTTTGATATTGCTGTACTGACTTTTTTTTTTTTTTTTTGGTACCTGGGATTGAACCCAGGGGCTCTCAACCACTGAGCCACATCCCCAGCCTTATTTTGCATTTTATTTAGAGACAGGGTCTCAGTGAGTTACTTTGTGCCTCACCATTGCTGAGACTGGCTTTGAACTTATGATCCTCCTGCCACAGCCTCCTGAACCACTGGGATTATAGGTATGCGCCACCGCACCTGACCATAGTGACTTTTAAAAAAGAAAAGTCCTGGAAAGAATGTGATAAAGGTCACACTATCTAACCAAAAGAAGGGCATAAATGGATATTTTTTAAGTGATGCATATGGTAACGGTGACACAGATTATGAGGACAGGTGTCTTTTGTCGGCTATAAAGAAATTCTACTTCATGATTATAAAGTGAGAGATCACTGAAGAAGTTTCCTTATTCAAGCTAATACTTAAAAGCATTATGAGACCTTCCATATGTTAGAAAACAACATTTTATGTCATAATACGACACAGAAATACAACTTGAAGCATCAAAAATCAATACTTTATACTTGAGCTGCAGTCCTCTAAAAGCAGGTAATGTGAATTATTTAAGGGTAATTTCGATCTGTGAAAAATTCCCCAGTATCATTTGTCTTTGAGAATCCAGAAAGTTTGTCCCATAATTTACTTCATGGGTCTATAGGTTGTCTTCTGTCTTACAGTATGATAGTCTCTTTGTCAATCTTTTTTGCAGTCGGGTCATATAAGAATATTGTCATCAAACCTAAGTGCAGGCGTACTGTTTTTCTTAGTACTTATAAAGTATTTTTTCATGTAGTCAATACATGCTAAAATTTGGTGAAAACAAAACAAAATGAGGGCCCAACAAATAGTGCTTAAGAGGGATAAACTGGAAACACATCATATGGAATAAACCAGGTACAAACTTCAGTGATTTCTTATTATTTTAAACTAGTATGCTCGACCAATTTCATGGCATTTTCTTTTCTGTTTAGAAGTGATAATACTGTATCTTCCATCTACATAGGTCATCAATGAGTATTCCACTGCTGGGTTTTATTCTGAAAAAAAAGAGAGAGAAATCTTAAGGTACAGTGAAAAGATTTTGGTGGAACACAATGGCAAAAGATTAACACTTGAATTCTTCTCAGTGCTTGCACTTATCTGAAGGAAAATAATGTCCATTTCTAAGTAAGAAAACATTAGGGAGGAAACAGGAGAAAACTTCTACTGCAGTGTTTGTGTAGGAAGAGAATGGTAAGGAGATTTGAAGGGTTTGAGGGCAGAACACACAAGTGCATGTTTACAAGGGGATCTAAAGCTGAAACAGCAGGACACCAAACAGAGAGATGAGAGCTGGGGTTCAGAAGAGAAGTTTGCAGCACACATTGTTGAGCTTTTTAGAAAACAACTTCCCCCTTTTGCCTGCCTGAAGCATTTTAGAATTCTAGTCTCCTTTCCAAATGTTAATGAAACACTGAATTTTAGTGGCTATTTCTAGACAGTAATATTTTGGCTTGACTTTTATATTTTTTTCCCTCTAGAATAAATGAAAATATTCAATCAAGGCACAGATTTAAGTATTTATTTAGTTTTATTAACACTGGTTCCTTCCCATATAATTTGATAGAATCTCCATAAAATAAGGGAATTTGTGATCATGACACCACAACATGACTCACTGGATCATTTTAAAAATTTGACTGTAATTACTAAAAAGGTTGTTCAATCATGCACAATTTAGAAACAGTGTAAATACTCCCATGTGACGCATAAGAGTAGTAAGGCAGATGTGCAGCATTTTGGAAGAAGAGGAAGCAGAGATCATGGCCATGAGTATGTTCTTTAGTTGGACTGTTCTTCCACTAAGTTAGGAACATTGTGTGTATTTTGCCATTTGAACAACCTCTTGTTCCTAGCTACTGATACAAGATATCATCAGAACAATTTGTGAAAGGATTTTTTTCCCTTTTGCATTGTGTATTCATAAATAACATTTATTGTCACAAAGCAGCTACATGGCTTATTTATCAGTTACTTTGCTGGAGATCACATAATGCGTTAGTCAACTTTCCATTATTGTGACAAAGTATCTGAGATAATCAGTTTTAAAGGAGAAAAAGTTTATTTTGACTCACGGTTTCAGAGGTTTGGTCCATACTCAGCTGACTCCATTGCTCTGGGCCCAAGGTGAGGCAGCATATCAAGGGAGAAAGATCTAGTAGAGGGAGGCTGCTTAGGACATGACAGCCAGAGGCAGAGAGAAGAAGGGGGAAGGGGCTGCAGTGAAGATGCACCCTTCCAGAGCATGCCCCAGTGGCCCACCTCTTCCATGCCCCACCTGCCTACAGTTACCACCCAGTCTATTCAAGGTAGGATGGGCTGATTAGGTTACAGCTCTCATAATCTGATCATTTCACCTCTGATCATTCCTGTATTAGCATAGGAGACTTTGAGGATTACCTCATATCCAAGCCATAACAAACCTATATTTGGTATGACTGAATTTATTATTTCTATGTGTAAGGAAAGCAAAAATAGGTTAAAGGAAAGAGAAATCTCAATACCTCACACATAAACACTAAAGTAATATCACAATCACACTTAAGTTTTAGGGAATAACACCTAATTAAATTGGATAGAATTTTCAAGAGAGAATTTAAGACATATTTAGGGAAAGAAAACAAAAGTGAGAGAAGCAAAACCATGTCTTAAAGGCTAAATTTAATCACAAGTTAAGAAGCTGGAGGAATAGAGAAGAAACACCAAATGGTTTTAGAAAAGTGGTTCAGGATCAAGGTCAAGTCCAATGCACTACCAATGAAGGTCCACTTCAGCTGTATGGAGCAACCGCTGGTCGAATATGGCAGCCACAAAGAATAGACATGTCGTCCCAACAGGAGTTCTGCATCTTGATTTGCAAATTATCCTCAAGGACCTTAACACTGAATGTGTGCATAATATCTGAAGAAAAGCTGAAATAATTAAGCTAAATGGATATTAGCATATTAACTAATTCTTAAAGAACTATTTATGGCACCATGTAAATGAAGTCATGAGTCTATAAAACATTACATGAGAAAATTCTCACAGAATGTTCTTATCAACAATAAATGTTATGATTATGAATATGTCAAAATTTATGTATTATTTAAAATGACATGTATAAAATTGGACATGAAAGACTAAACAAGGAACATTTTAAGTGTATCTTGACAAAGCAGACAATAATAAATTCAAACATATATGTATTATGCTTAACAAATCTAAATCTGACAGATACAATTCAAAGCACATTTATCAGCTTTGATTCAGATTTGGGCTGGAAAAGGATAAAGATCATGTATTCAAAAGTATTTTATACTTGAAGGTAGTTGCTAAATTTAATGTGTAGCAATTAATATGCTAAACGTGCATCAATATGTGGTTGTAGTTTGTCAATGGAGAGCATTCTACATTAGAATAGACTGCAGATTAAATTCCTATCTAAAAATTTGAAACAGAGCATCAGATATTATAAGGATATTATTAGAACTACCTGATCTCTCCAAAGTTAAATATGCCACACAGAAGTGAAAGGACAAAATAGAGGAGAACAAATTTCCTCAGCACATAGATAATTGGTATGAAAGATTATTCTTCTAAAAGTTAAGAGAAATGAAAACACAACATAAATTTGTAAGATGACAAGTGAAAAAAACTTTAAAACAACAGAGCTGATTTATTACACATTTTCTGCCTTAAGGCATCAGTTATGAACACAACACATAAAATAAAAATATTAATTGTCAATACCTTGTAATCATGGATATCTGGAAAGCACTCATCAATAAAATCCCATTTCTAGTTTGTAGTGTTCAACACACATACTTGATTTCAACTCTCAGCTCTTTTACATATCTATTTCCAGCTAACTCAACTAAGGTGTAATTCTTTTCTTTGAATTTGAGAGAGAAACAATTTACAAAGTGTTAAAATCAATAGACTCTAGTCCTGTAACCTCCCCTAATTAGATGTGACTTTGGAGAGGTCATCCCAGCTCTTGGAACTTTAGTTTCTTCTCCCTTCCCTAGTAGGGGAGAGGAATGTAAAATTATTGAATTCTAGAAAATTCATGATTTTTGTGTCCTTCACCAAGTACTTGGTTACTTACTATTTTGAATTATTCAGTTTTCTTCTCAGCTGGATTTTAAGTGCCCTGGATACATTTCCCATTATCTAGCACAGAGTTGGGTGATAAACCAGAAATGTAAAAATACTTCTTGATGGACTGAATAGTCACAGGAAAATACTGCAGGCCAAGAAAAGCTTGAATATCCTCTAGTCTAGAATGGTCCTCTATCAACAGTGTGAAATGAGATGGTCTTAGAGCTTGTCTGAAAATAAAGACTTTTCATTATCAGTTTAAAATATACTATCTTCCTATTGTTATGTTACATTATCTATAACCTAGAAGATTTGTTCATGCATAATTTTTTATACATCTGAAAGTCAAATGAGTTAATGTGTGACCTACCTACAGAAATAGCAGAAAGTCATTTTAAGACAGCCTGGGTAAAGTGGCGAACATTAAAAACCACATTCCAATTTATTTAGCTGGCATAACATCACGTCCTCTCATCAATTCCAGCAGTGTTATGTATATATTAGGAGAAAAAAAAGTGTACTCTGTAATTAGCTTCTTGCTTGGACCTGATAAAAAGGTTGCATCATCTAATTCTTTTGAGGTTCTTCTTCGGGGATGGGCTGTATTCCGACTGTTGTGATATGGGTTCAGGAAGCATCAGCTAGACACCATATCAATGAACTTCAAGTGTTGCAGAAATAGCTAATTGGAAAACATATTGAAAGTTCTAAGGAAGGTCATCAGAAACATCTGGTATTTAAAAAAGGATGCCTGAATGCAGCAGGGATTCTGTGGATTCATTAAGAAGGGAAAAAATGATGGTAAAATGTGAGTGAAAACTAGTTCATGTCTGGTGAATCTGTCCTCTCATCTCATTTGCCTCAACCAAATCACATTTGGCTGTGTTGAAGCTGTCTACAGAGGCTACACTTATTTTTGAAGTTCAGTAAATAAAGTTTCTGTCTCTTTATAAATATTGCAAAAGACTATGCTACACTAAAAAATTGCATATTCACCTGGAGTTTACAAAATTTTTATATGAGAATACATAGGCGCAGTATGAGCTGTAGATGGAATTGTTTTGCCATCAAATCAAAAAGTTCATGTGTGATGAAGAAGTGAGGAGGTTCATATATTATGAAGTCATAGTTTCAGGTTAACTGTTTGCCATGGGCAGGGGACAATATTTATGTGGGCAGAGTGAGATGTATGTTTTTCTTAGTCAACCACTTTCTCTGCTCAGAGAAAAACACACTCCTCTTTTTCTGCAAGATGTCACAGAGACCCAACCACTTTTAAAATCTGGGATCCTTTTGCTCCTATATTCATTTTCTTTTTCAACATCCTCCATCTTATTCCTTCTATTTTCAAAATGCTTGGACATTTTCAGTCTAAAGAAAGACTGTAATTAACCCTGAGACATTCTTAGTCATCGGTTTCCTGATAAGAAATCTTGAAGGAGTTACCAGTCTTTACATAACTCATGCCTGCTCTGGCTTCTTCCTCCTCCACTGTACTGAAGTTGCATTCACATCTTTCATTTGCCTAGATATGTTTCTCTAACTATATGTAAGTTTTTATAGGAAAAACATTGTGTCATGCCCCTTTTCTGTTTTGTCTACCTTTGTAAATACACATACAGAGAGAGAAAATTAATTTATTAATTAAATTTATCATTGGTCTTTAAATGTCCAAATGAATGTATATAACTAGCAGGATAAGCAAACCACTGGTCATTACAATGAACCTCTCCCTGACATGGGAGATTTTCCCTGCCTGCTAATGCATCTGCATTTTCCTTCTTTTTCAGTATTTGTTGCTAATTCCTAGAAATCCCAACCAAGAAATTGTAGGGTGACATATGTGGCATAGTAACTATGCTCTGTATTCTGGGAAGGTGTAGAATTACCTAGATGTATCCCCTGATCTTAAGGAAGCCACAAAGTCATAATGTAAACTAAAGAATAGGAAGAACTTTAAAATAATTTTAAGATGGAGTGGCTAAAATCTCTTATAAAAATGAGAGTACTAGCCAGGCATGATGGCGCAAGCCTGTAATCCCAGAGGCTTGGGCGGCTGAGGCAGGAGGATCCCGGGTTCAAAGCCAGCCTCAGCATGGGCAAGGCACTAAGCAACTCAGTGAGACCCTGTCTCTAAATAAAATACCAAATAGGGCTGGGAATGTGGCTCAGTGGCCAAGTGCCCCTGAGTTCAATCCCCAGTTCCAAAAAAAAAAATGAGTGTACTATTGTCTGCCATAGCTAGTGTATGGTATTGCTCTGAAGATGTAATCAACATGCAAATAATTAAAAACATAAAATTAAAAATATTTACAAATGACTTTTATGATCATGTTACATTTTTATATATACTGAATACCTAGAATTAGACAGAGATGTTTATTTAAGGAAAAGAACTTAGAAACTAAAGTTCAGAATTGTCCAAGTCAGACTTTACATAATATGTTTGATATTCTTTACGAAAAACTCTAAAAATGTTTTCAGTTCAGTTGAATTATACTTTTAAGAAACACAGAGTTTAGCTTTTTATTTTTTTCTTATTCAATAGAGAGTAGGGGCCAATAGTACTCATAGTAACTAAAGAGATGGAGCTGAATGCTTCCATAGACTTGTCCACATTTGAGTTACCTGTTAGCAACCAATCAGTTCAAATCCAATTGCAGTCCAGTTGTTGACATCGGATTACAATGTGCAAAACTTGTCTTCCTTTTAGGAAGGAAGCCTTCCTTCCATTAAGGCTACATTTCACCAACATGGTTAGAAATTTCAGACCTTTTAGCACTGGAGAAAACTTGAAATGTGAAAATGACACATAGGATCCCAAAGTGAGATGGGACCACCAAGAACTCTATTCTAGTTAAACTGTGAGGCAGTAGATCTCTTTGATGGCATACCAGATAAGTGAGGATCCAAGGCAATTTTGCACACCTCTAGTGGTATGATAATGTTCTATTTATCTGCTTCCACAATTTCTTATACAACTACCAGAGTGATTTTTTTTTTAAAGTTATATTTAGTCATTCCTGTTCTCAAACTCCTACCCTTCTCACTTGGGTAATTCTAAATCCTCACCTAGAAAGTCCTCCTCCATAATCTACCATGCCCTGCCAACCAACCTCTAACTTCACCAGCACCTTTGCCTCTTTATTAATCCAGTTAATACAACAAAGAATGCTCTAATCATAAACCTAAATCATTAAAGGACAGAGGTTCATTCTTGAGGTAGCAAATTCTCCTTTCACCAACCAGTAATTACTGAACATCGGACTAGATGTAAGGGATTTTCTAGGGTATAATCATGTGTGAACAGAGCAGACAAATCCTATGCCACTTCTTCCTCCACTCTGGGGGGGTCCTGCCTTAAAGCTTTTGCACTTGCTGTTCCAGTAGCCTGAAATATTCTCCTCCCTAATAATATTAGACTCTGGTCCTTGGTTTTTTTGTGCTTTGTAATATTCTTTTCAAATATCACCTTCTCAACAAGTTTTTATTAAACTCTCTATAAATTAGTACTCCCCTTGAAATACTACCACCTCTGTTTACTTTTCTTTATAGCATGTATCACTGTGTAGCAATATTATGTACATATCCATGCTTATGTTACATTATACACACACATATCTAATTATATTAATTTGCCTCACTCAACAAGTCAGAGTCTCCATGAGGGCACAGTGTTTGCTTGCTTTGTTCATTCATGATTATATTCTAGAAAGGTCCCTTATATTCAGTTGGATGCTCAATAATTACTGATTAAATGAAGGAGAATTTGCTACCTCAAGGATTGTCCTCTAAGAAAGACTTAAGGATGGGAAAATTTTTGTTTTTTTAAGGTAATACATGCCAGTTTCTGTGGACCTTTCCTGCCTATAGAATTGGTCCTACCACCTGAGTTGCAAAAAATAAGTCTAAACATCTTCTCTCACACCTCTTCCCCCACAAAATCTTTCAAATATTTGAAGAAAGTTGCAAATCTCCTGACTAAATCCTACCAGTTCCTTTAGTTCTTCTCCAAATGATGTGAATTCAGATGACCTCATTCATCACCTCTGCCCCTTTCCCTTGGATGACCTCTAGCACTATTTTTCAAACAGTAGTCCATGACCTTAGAATAGCTCATGAAATAAATGTATTGGTTCAGTTTGAGGAGCTAGCGCATTGTCGTGCTATTGGGTTATATACGTGGAGCCAATTACCAATGTGAACCTTGGGCCCCTGAAGTTACCTCTACTTACCTCAGGCAGCTCATCTTCAAAATGAGAGCAACGATAGCAGAATATGCTCCGAAGGATCACTGTGAGAACTGAGGATTAATATATGAACCCTCGACTTATATCTCCAAAGTCTGCTGTCCTCTGAAAGAAGATGGTGCCTCCAGAAAATAGAAAGGGGAAGGAAAAAGTAAAGATCGAGGTTTTTCACTGGGGGAAGAATCTGGGCTTCACCTTACTTCTCCAGGTTCAAGTGAGAATGAGAGAAAGAAATGGAGGAGAAAATCTGGGTGTCCTTTCAGCTTAAGAGGAGTGGTCAGTCCTTGGCACTCTGACACTGTAGAAGTGGAGGACACCAACCTGTGTTAAAAAGAAAGCATTCAGCATTGAAAATAAAACATTTCTGACCATTTTGCCATGAAGCCAGGTGGAAAATGTCATGCACAGTCTCAAGCACTTAGTTCCCTTGCCATTCAACATTACAGATGATATCCATCTAGGTTGCAAGGCAGGACTTGTAAGGGAAAAATATCAAGTGAATGTAATTACATTGTCCCTAATGGCTTTTAAAGCAATGAACTCAAGTGTATGGAGTTCAGTTACATGAAGTTGCATGTTAAATAATTTTTCACTTTAGGGCTGATTTCAAAGAAACCTTACTATCCCATTTCATTGTTAACCACTTTCATACTCCTAAATGTACTAAATAACAATCACTACACTCCTGTTATATGAAGTTACAGCAGTCAGAGGGCTATGTGAGAGGGTAACAGAGGCACTAGTTTTCCACTTGAGCTGAGGATTTGATATTAACTCTGGTGAAATCCCTGGAGATAGGGCCCCTTTCAAGGCTACCAAGCCATGTTTTGAACTGAATTAGGACACAACTTTTGTAAGAACCAGCACTCCTGGGAAAAGAAACAAGGAAAATCTCTTCCTTTTGCCAAGAGATTTACAACCTACTGATGAGAAAACATGCCAGAGTGCTCTCTGTGGGCTCAAACCCCAACCATTCCAGTGTTGAATTTCATGCTTTCAAGAGCAGCTCACACAGAAATTCCAGAATTATTATTCTTAATGCCATTTTCCTAAAGTCCTGGTTGACCTTTTCCTTTTTATTCAATACTTTTTTTTTTATTATAAAATAGTGAAACATTTCATTTGATTGCTGGTGTTCTGGAATCGTTGCACATAATTCTTCCAGTAGATCAGAGCTTGAGTGTTTTAGGATTCTTTCCTGGGTTGTTCTGGTGACCTCCTAACTGGCTATTCGAGCTAAGGACTATCCTTTATTTTCTGCAAGCTACACACTGCTAGATTAATCATCTGCTAATCACACTCTATTGAAGAAATCCTTCAGTGATTTCCCTTTACTGACTGAAAATATTCCAGATCTTTAATGTTCTACTAGCTGGCATCAAACAACCATATCCCTCACTATCTTCTTCCTTTTACATTAGATCAATTTCTGAAACATGAATTTAATGTTTTCATTTGTGTTGCTTCTTTCACCTAATCCTTCCTGCACTTTCCCCTAATTTTATCTTTGGTTTAAATGCTACAGATCTTTCTAATGTGATTTATTCCAGGAACATGACTTTCCTACTGATTCCTCAAGCCTGAAGTTATTTTCCTTTCCTCTGGACCTCCCAGAATTTTACTTACTCTTCTCCTGTAACACAGTTTATGTTTAACCTTGTAGTATTACTACAGGTGTACACACGTGTATCTTTGCCAACTAAAAATGCCTTTGGAGCAGGCAACTACATCTTGTATGAGTTGATTTCCTTCATTGTGTTTAACACAGTTCCTGCAATGTAATGTACTTTCTATCCAATAAATAAATGAACATAGCTTTTGTCCATTTTATAACTAGACTGTTAGTTGCCTCAAAAAAAAAAAATACACACACAAAACAAAACAAAAAAACAACAACCAAAATCTGTGTTGATATTTTTTCAACCAGCTGCCTATCACTGTACCTGGGACAGAACAACGCTTAATAAATCTTTGCTGACAGAAAAGAAAAAAAATCAAAAACAAAAACAAATAAACAAAAAACATAAAAAATTTGCAACTCTACTCAGTTGCCTTTTTACAGAATGGCTAAAAATAGTATGTTCAAAAGAAAGAAATTCAGACATTATTCATTATTATGTCATTTAAGTGGAAGGAGAATCATCTTGCAAAAGCCTCCACAAACAACTTTCTAAGTTTTCTTCATATGGAAATACAAACCTTGTGATCTGCCTTTTGAAGGCGCCAGGAAATGTCTGGGGCATTTTCTATTTATCTTTTTCCATAGCTTGGATGCACATCTTTTTATAACCATCACAGCTTACCAGTAAACATTTTTGCAGAAAATACAATGACCGCTAGCACAAAATGGAAACCATAAACAAAATAGGCAAGAGAAGGTGGAGCTTCGAAACTGATTTTTTGCAGGTTTTTGAGGATGCTCATCTCATCCAAAGCAATCAAAGGCTCTACGTATTGTGCTACCAAGTAATTTCTCCCCAATATTCTTTATTATTTGCTAATAAATTTTCCTAGGCTGTAGTATTTATGCTCAGAAAAAATCAATTCCCTTCCTTTTATTGAAAAATTATGTACAACAAATTGTAACTATAACCTAATCTACAAGGTTTAATGTAGGCGGCTTTGATTTACTGTCCCATTCATAATCTGTTCATGATTAGCCTCCCCGGAAGCAACCCACTCCCTTGTCTAAGTGATATCGAGGTGTTTGTTTTTAATCTGTCCAAAATCATCCTATGGACAAGTGCATTATTGAAGAATTATATCTTAATTTATTTTCATGCAGTGCTTTTGATGGGCATTTGCATTAACACAATACAATTACGCTTCTTTACACTACTATCTATTCAAATCAAAAATTACCTGCACATACAGTCTCAGATGGTGGTCAAAAATAGTACAAAGAAGTAAGAATAGGACTCCTTAATATCACACAGCCCTGCTGCTCATCAGTGAGGCTTTTTCTGTTCTAATGCTTTTGTCATGTATATGAAAGTCATTATGTAGTTTAGAAAACAGAAGATGAAGTGAAAGAGGAAGATCAGGGACCTAGGATGCATTAATATTCCACCAGCATCAAAGATATTTCCCTCGAGGGGCTCCTACAGGCCACGCTGTTATTACACTGCCTATCCATTATCTTGTGCTGTTCTTGGTATTAAGACAATAATGGAGAGAATAGGATTATGTGCAGATGATAGGAAATGTGAAGGCAATTCAGCAAGATAGGAAATGAATGGAGACATGATTCTTTCATCGAAGCCAGGGATGGTTTAGCATAGGGTAAGAGAGAAGATAAATGAAGCAAAATGAAATCTTTACAGGTTAGCAGGGCTAAAATGAGTGTTTTCATATAATCCTATGAGTTTAACCTTCTTGATAGAAAATGCTCTGGCATCTTTTTCTAAAATCTAGGAAGATGTGCCTGAGGAGATGATCTGTTTTTGTTCTAAAATTTCACTTGTTGAAAAAGCTGTCCTGCGCTTGCATGGTCAGAAGGTGGCCTTAAGGGGTGGTATAACCTTTTAATTCACTCACATCCCTGAGAATTTGGGGCTGTTAGATATTTAAGATTCCACTGTGGAAAAGACAAGCCTACAAACTCTCCTGACCGACCCATCCCTTACCAAACAATGCCCAGCAATCAAGGAGAGCAGTAAACCGAGCGCCAGACAGGAGAGTTCTATTAAAAAAAATGCTTAATCTGGTTTCTCAGAGTCCCATTTCTTTTGACACTAACCCTTCCTGTCCTCACACGCCCACAAACACAATCATCCAGACAGATTTTGAAAAAAAGGAAAGAAAAGCCTGACTTTTTAAAAAGATCACCTATATTGGATGCCCAAGGCTAAAGTAACTCAAAGGCTGGCATTTCATGATGATGGTGGGGAAATGAGAGGGGCAGACTGTGTCATTTATAGATCGCCAGGGCACTGGCATAAATAGATGTTTCTGTTTATATATAAAAGAACATTTAATTAGACGAAGGCACATTCATCTACCGACAATATGACAGGACCAGAGAGAGGGCTTTCTGTGTTCACAATCTCCGCTTACTCTTCAAACACTGCATTTGATCCTGATTTAAATTGGATAGAAATTCAACCAAACTGAGATCAACAATATAATAACATCTTCTAACTCAAAGAGTTACCAAGGGGAATTGAAGCGAAAATATTAGAGAAAATCAAGGTGTATGTGCTCTCTATCTAGAAGCTTGTCTAAGGATGTGAAACTGGGATATCCAGGCTGCATATGAAAGGCAGATTAATATGTACTGCATAGAATTGCACCACAGCAAACACAACCTAGATCTACAGGCACTCTTTCTAAACAGGGCTGGGGGATATATATATGTGTATATATACACATTTATATACACACACACCTATTTTTTTCCTTTAAAAATCATGCTGCTGAAGTAAAGCAAGTAAAGAGGAAGAAATGTATGAATTTTTATCCAAACCATGGTTCTGCTCTCTATCTATCTATATAAAAAGCATATGTAAAGAGAAAATGTAATCAAGACCTTGGACAGCATTTAGACCTTTCCTTTCCCCTCCCCCACCCTTTCTGGGCTCTCTGACTCTCCATTCTGGTTTTAAAAATGGCTCCATACTGCTCTCTGCTGCTGGTTTATAATTTTCTACTTGGAAAACTCAGCAATTCCTGTATATAAAGTCTCGATTGGAGCTCATACCTAATATAGCTGTCCTCTAATTGGAACAAACTTGCAGGGTAGTTCATAGATTTGGGGCTGCCAAATCCAGATTCCTAACTACATTTTTGTTCTTTCAGATTATCTGGTTTCTTTGACCTCAGGAAGATGCAATTCTAGCTTCAAGAATCATTTACAGTTAAAAACTTGCCCTCCTAAGGAAATATTACTGAGAATCTCAAAAAAAATGAAGCGGAAAGAAGACATTTCGACAACTCAGGTGGTGACTAGTTAACATCACTCTTTAATAGCCACATCACATTGAATTCAATTTCAATTTCAAGTAAGAAAATTCATAAAATAGTACATGTATGATAGAACTTAGCATAACACATACACACAATTGATGTCAATGGGAATCAAATCCAAGCAACAGAATATGAGTGAAAGAATTTTAATTTGGGAAAAAATAACCTCAGAAAAAATATATTTCATGCACTGAAAGTATTCAAAGGGCATTTTACTCTCCTTTGAAAACATGAGAATGGAAAAAGAGTGATTTATTTGATTATTTACTATAAAATACCTGAATTCTAGAACTTTTCCAAAAACCATATTATATTATGGAATGAATAAATTCAAGCACAAAAATATTTAGAAGGCTATTCGATGTTCATGTTTTTTCCATTTCTGGAAATAAAGATGACAATAACTGGAAGTCGCACTGCGTGGCAACATGACCACAGGACTTAGTCCAAGAGCACATGGTCAACTACATGATCCACTTGATAGACAGGACCTTGTTATATTCTGTGTCATTATTTTGAATCAAACCAAGGCATCCAGCTTTATGACCCTGCTCAACAGAAACATAAAAGAAGGAAATGAAAGGGTTGGGGGGGCAGTGTTGGGGGATGGTGATATGTGAAATGTGTGGGTGTTGTTTCCCCACACCTTTGCCCCTGGAATTCCTTGGAACCTGCAGGGATGCTGTTGTGTAGACATCCCTGCAGAGTCAGTGTGGATTCCTACCCCAAGTCTGGTTTGGATTTGGGGGGCACTGAAAGCCCTTCGCACACATAGAGAGGATTTGAAAAGTTTCATTCACCTGATGAAGCTTTCTATGGAGTGCAGGGTGGAAAACATCTTGACAGAGCAGGGAAGAGAGGTGGCTTGGAGTTCTTATGATGTTAAGGAGAGAGTCAGACTGAGGGTTCACACACATTTGAATCTCCTGCTAATGACAAAAGCAGGGAAGCCTGGGTTTCCTCGCAACAAGCTCAGAGGTAGGGCAGAAGGGGGACACTGAAAGCTGTCAGCAGTCAAATATAAGAAAAGTGAAGTCAGACCCTTTATTACACAAGCCTTCATCATTAGCAGTTCTAATTCAGTTATTTGGATGATGACGATAAGCTCTCCAAACACCATCTAGTCAATACTGAAGGCAGATAACTCTCTGAACTGAAACTAAACAGGGAATCTCTAACAGTTATGAATCACTTCACTCTACTCCTAGGCACTGAAGGCTTCAGACCCTAGCTTTTTGAAGTAAGAAACAAAGTAAAAAGCAAAATAGAAAGGAGAGAGAACAGATTTTTTTTTACGAACACCTTTATTCAAGTGATTTTGTCCATTAAGCAGGTGTTAAAGTGCCTGGCTGGGTCCCAGCTGAGGGCAGTGAATAATGTCCTGGGGGCTGACCTCAAGGAGTTTATAATCTACAAGTGGTGAGCCCGCCCATGAATAAATAATTTAAATCTGGCAGAAATATTGGCAGTACATGTGACAGAAGGACCAGAGTTGTTATGTCTATCCTGAAGGTTGAAGAAATCAAAGTTTAAGAAAGCAGAGTCTTCAATGATGAATAGAAAAGTACTAGGAAAATAAGAAAGCAGAAGGAATGGAGGCAAAAAAAAAAAAAAAGATAAAATAACAAAGGTATAAAAAGCCTCAGCACATTTAGGTAGCCAGACTACTTCAATACCACTAACACATGCAAGGAAGGCCTGAGCAAGAAGCAGTGGACCTGTCATGGGGAAGTACTTGGACTTTATTCAGTAATTCAGCATCTTGCAGCTCCCTTGTTCTGACATTCCTAGCAGTAAAAAAAAAAAAAAGTTGATTATTAACAGATCCATGAATTTACACATACTAATATCATGCACAAATAGCTTAAGGCATAGTCAACTTTAGGAAAAGTTCATTATAAATGCTACCTCTCAGTTCATTCTACTTGAGAATGTGGCTATTACTAAGATATAAATAATAGCAATTATTCCATAAAGTCAAAAATAATCATTTGAAAACAGAAAATAATAAGGGGAACTAAAGGTTAAAAACAGAAGACCCAGTGAACCATTGAACTAACATTCCAAAAGCTAGATAATTCTCCTGGAAGCAATCAAGTATTCTTTGAAGGTATGAGGCCTTGACATTAGGGTTTTGTGGTGTGTGTGTGCGTGTGTGTGTGTGTGTGTTTAATTCCCCTTAGAAACTTAAGTAGATATGAGAAAACTATTTTCTTTGACGCAGAAATGAAAATCTGCCCTCTACCTCCAGGTAGATAGAGTTCTTGCAAGACTTTTAATTTATACCATTTAGGGAACCCTCTTTATGAAAAATGATAGCAAAAAACATTTTGCCAATTTTAAACTTTATGATAATGTGATACATTGCTAGTATTATAATTTCAGTTAGATCACATTCATTTATGTGAGGAAGCATACAACTTATACTTAGTAAATTGTTAGTAAATCCATCTCTCCTACTGCTTTTATCCTAGACTCTCTAGAGTGGTGACCACCTCCTTCTAACTTGGTTACTCCATTTGAATTTATATGGAAGTTTTCTTTCATGAAGGTCTAGATCAACTTCGTGGTGAAAATTTTTCCGTCACCCAAAGACTGAAATAAAATACTTTCAAAAATAACTAACCAACAAAAAATATGTGGGCTCTTCACTTTTGGAACTATTTCAGCAGTATCACCTCAGGATTAAAAATGAAAACATTGGAGATGGAACGAGCAACAGGTATAACAATGTCAAGGTAAACTTTATAAAGCTACTACAGCATTGCACAATACATTTGGGATCTAAAGTTGTATTAGAAAACTACTTAGGAGTTATTTTCCAACTGTTTACAAATAATGAATGTGTTTGGTAAATAAAATATATTATTCAATTTTCAAATAAATATTTGCTGCCAAATCTATGCACTGACTCCAAGCAGTATGTTCAATAGCATTTGAGGCCAAGCCCCTTAGTGGGAGATTTTGGCAACTAGTTCACTCCATCTAAAATAATCCCATAGCAGGAAACTTCAGTTTAGAAAGGAATGTGCAACATGTTATAAATTGCCATTTAAAAGCAAAGCATGTTGCATCTGACCATGAATACATCAAACTCTATATAATGCACTTCTAGATTTTTCTTTTCATTCCACACTTCTACCAGATGAGTGATGCTGCAAAGAATCTCTATATTAATGTGCATTATGTTTAAATAGACGGCAAATGTCAGATTTTTGATATTATAGTTGTTCTATGAAAATCACTAAAATCGGTTATTTTACCAAATGTTCATATTATCAGTTATTATTCTTTTCCTATACGGCATCAATTACCAAGAGGCATAAGTAAACACAAACACAGACTTATTATGTGAAAGATTATTTTTCCACTGCGCTCAAACGTGCCAACCAGTGAATTACTGTAAAATTATTCACACCTTCTGAGTTGAAAGCTGGAGACACAGGACAGGGATTATTATTACACCTAAGTGTGAATTATCCTTGGGCAAATTGGAAACAAAATTTATTTATATTATAATTACTAACATGCACTCTTAAGCACTAACAAGAGTCTGAGACAACTGTCTTTGAGACTTATTGAAGCAAATGAGAATGAGAGATTTCATAGCTCCATTTTTACCCAGGGGCCAAGAGTGTCCAGCATGAAACACAAACTGTTTTGAGTGCATGCTGATGCACATTGCTAGCATCCTGCCTGCTCACTAATGAGAATGACGTCACCAATCAATAGAAAACCTGTTTTATGGAAAACTAGTTTTCTATTGATCAAAGGGGTTACAACCTTTTGGTGCTATTTTGATTTGACAAAGTATTCCAATGGCTTTATTTTTACATAAGAACAAAAGGCCTTGTAAATATGGTTGCAACCCTCCAAATCCCTAAAGAACCCCCCTGCTATTTTATAACATTGCCTGTAAAATTGCATCTTTACTGTTTTCTGTTCCTGTTTTTATCTTCACTTTCTTCTATTTTATTTTCTTCCTTTTAAAATATCATACATCATTTCTAATGTTCCATAAGACTGGGATTTTCTCTTTTCATGCCACTTTTAAAGTTCCTTATTTCCATCTTGCTGGGTGCACATATTCTAATTGATTCCAATCCCCACCCCCACACTACAGTTAGAACTAACCATCTAGAAAAGCATTTTTATCTTCTACCAAGTCAGCTTTTCAAGAGAAGTGTCAATGACTGACAGCAAAGACTGCTGAGGGTGCGACTGAATCAGCAGAACCACCCTAAGATGAATAAGCAATGGAAAGGCCGAATGTAGAAGAAAGGGGAAGGTGAAACAATGGCCACACTAAATTACAACCAAATAAATAAAGTGAAGTTTTCTAATTTCTAGATAATCATAGCTACAAATTTCAATGAAAGATTCTATTAGAATCATTCACTTCAAATACTAATATGTATTATTTTAGAAAAAAATTAGTCCAACCTATATACTACTTTAAACTTATAAGTTTATGCCTTTAAAATTGTCTGAATATCCTCTGCATATTAATCTTATGTTAGCTTCATGACCATCTTACATAGTTTGAGCAGAATGTTCAGAAGAAGAATGTAATACTGACTTAAGGTGAAAGAATCTTCTTGAAAATCCTTTGTTCAGGTGATAAAACCAGATGTCATGAACTTCACTTATTCATGACAAATTAAATGTGGCAGAGCACTTCTAGGGAAAAAATAGCAAGAGTTTCCTGCTTACCTTTCTCCCTAGTCTAGCTACGGTGCTATTTGGGATAATAGTATATTTTCTATAACAAAGCCACATGCAAAAACTTGTATGGATAGGTGAAAGACAGAATATTTAAGAAGTTTTGATAAATACCCCAATCTCCTATCTCCACTAAAGACAGCAGAGAAAGCTCTAAAGACATTGCCATTTTAAGTTTTATATTAGATCCCCAAAACTCATGGAGACAGCATCTATTTATTGAAAAAAATTATAACAGGCATGATTTTAAGTATTTTAAGTACATAATCTAATGTAATATTACAACATGCCATATCAATTAAATTTTATTATTCCCATATTATGAATGAGGAAATTCAGACTTAGCAAGATTAATTAATATACTTGAATTAGAATGAACAGTAAATAATGGAACAAGAATACAAGACAAAGTTTCAATGACATATTCTATTACTATCTATTGGAATAGAGATATTATCTAGTTGAAAGCCAATTTAAACTTTCTTATCTTGAAATTTAATCTTAGAATCTGTGTCAGATTGGATTACTCTTGAGAAATTGGTCCCGTCAGATTTTTCTGGCCAAACCATGAAGTGGGACCATGCAGCTCTGTGCCTGCCACCCAGGAGATGTGGCTCTTCCTTGACCAACCCAAACTAACCAATGTGTCCAGCAATGGCCAGTGGCCTCATTTTGGCATATCAAATCAGAAGCAAATTTGTCTCCATGAACAAGATTTTAATCTTAAATCTCATTTTCCTATCATGTAAGCTTTTGCCTACAAACTGTTCAATAAGGAGCTCATTCAGTATGAAACGCAGGCAATACCCAGAGAAAACCCAGCCAAACACATGGGAAGCAGAGATGACTCCTGCTGAGGAGTCGATGTTCAAAAGGTCTGGGTGACCAAATGAGTGTGGATGGATTTTTTGAAAGAGCAATGAACTGAAGAAAAAGTCCTTCAGTTTTCACGTATTGCTTGGATACTTACATTCTACCAATAATCTGCCTTTCATCATTTTCACATACAAATCTATCTTAGAACTCAAAAAGAAAGCAATGAACAGCAAAATTTTAATGGGCAAAAGAAATTATTTAATTCACCAGAAGAAAAACATGAGAATTATTGAAAAGAAAAATATTGCTTCACTGGTGACTAAAGGAATGTAAATTCAAACAATGACACATCATTTATTGCTTATCAGACAGAAAAAAGAGACAATTCTTATTGATGGTCATATGTTTCCAACTTAAATAGGCATACTTTTTTTAAAGTAACTGGACAGTTGTGACATCAATTTCTCTTGCTATTGAGCCTAAGAAAATAATTGGACACAAACTTTAATGAGCATATATACAAATGTTCAACTATATTGATGTCGCTTATAGAAAGAAGAGACTCTCATTTCTAACAGTTGGTATTAGCTGAATACATGTTGGAGCTTCTGTAGCTACCAAAAACAATCACATAGAAAGATGATCCAAGGTACCATTTGGTAGAAATCATTTTCCAAAAATATTCATTTATAATCCCTTTCAAAATGAATATGTATATTAAATGAATAGCTGACACAAAGAAATATAGAAAGATTTGTGCAAATGTATCAATGATAACCTCCGTAGCATGAGACTATTCATGATACATTCTTTTCTCTTTTAATTCATCTGCATCATCTTGCTTAAACAATAAATATCTTTGAGGTATATAATATTTTATTGAACATATTAAAATCAGATTAAATTATGAAGCTATGTGCATAGAAAAGGTTACGAAATGAATATCTAGAATTACACAGTAATTCAACAACAGGACTACATGCAAAAGGTTTTCCACAGTGGAATATTTATGCATTATTTCAATTTTTCAAAGGAAGAAATTTTTTTCAGTAAGCCAGAGTTGTAAACAAGTCTCTTAAACTAATTTTCATCAATCACTGGAAGAAAAGGTGAACCATAAATAATCCATACCCTAAAACCTAATCAGATTCATGCACTTCAGATACATGAATTCAGCTAATTTATATGGAAGGCCTGCTCTTTATTGCACACTACTTTTTGGTGAAACTTAAAGTTCCTATGTGTAAGAGGTATTGTTATTTTGAATTTCTAAATGAGAAAAATAATGACCATATAAAAGTAAATTTTGGGTTTCTTTGTTTGCTTGTTTGCACTGCTGGATAGTAAACCCAGAGGCTTCCACATGATGGACAAGGGCTGTACCACTGAGCTATATCCCTAGACCTCATAATTATTGAATTTGTGGTATAGAATATTATGGAAGATATTTAAAACCACTGCCTCAGCAGTTTATCCGAATTATTTCTGGACATGCTTAAAGTCACAGATATCTAGGCACCTACTTGATCTATTCTGAATTTCCAAGGCTAATTGAATGGTTAAATAAATTTGGGATCACTAGACTATATGTAACTCTGCTGTTCCTTAAGACTTAAGATATACAGGGATATTCACGTTAATGTGTGCAATTTTGCAATTGTGTAGGATGACTAATGCTATAGATCTATTGTACAATAGGAAGACAATAATAGTGTATTGTATATTGCAAATTTTCAAAGAGTAGATTTTATTTTACTACACATATAAACACACAAGAGATAACTGTGAGATGATGGATGTGTTATTTTTTTTCATTGTAGTAGTCATTTCACTGTATATCAAAACATCATGTTATATGCCTTACATATATACAATAAAATATAAATTTAAAAAATAAAATTAAGCCAGGTACAGATCTGTAATTCCAGCTTCTTGGGAGGCTGAGGCAGGAAGATCACAAGATCGAGGCCAAATTCAGCAATTTAGTGAGACCCTGCCTCAAAATTAAAAATAAAAAAAGGGGATGCAATTCGGTGAAAAGACATCTCTGAATTTAAACCCCAGTATTAAGAAATACAATAAAAGTTTAAAAAGAATTAAGGTACAAATCTCTCTCATCTGAGGTATTTTCCTCTCCTGAGATATTAATGTCTTTAAGTAATTGAGGTCCTTAAAACTGGCAAGAGAGGTTTGAGTTCTGCACCCTGAACTTTAGCAGGTCCTGCATATCCCAGCCAAAGAAATTTAAATTTCCTAAGAAATATTAGATGCCATTATCATTCAGGTTTCAGTACGTAGTATTCTTAGAGTAGGATCTGTAAGTCTTAAACATTGGCAATAGAGTTTTGCATAATAAAATAGCATTCCCCAGTTTTGCCAAGAGTCCATTTTCTTCTTTTTATGTTTCAATTCATGGTTCTAGAGAAATGCATGAATTAAAAGATAAATCACCACTATTGGATCTGGTGGCTTAAGAATATTTTGCAATTTTAAATAATTTTTATTACTCATACACACACACACAGAGAGAGAGAGAGAGAGAGAGAGAGAGAGAGAGACAGAGCATACAAAAATTTTCATTTTCATCATTTTGAAAGTATTTTATCAAAGTAGAAGACTTAATTTACTTAAAATGCTGAATTGACATTAACATTTAAATATTTGAACATATAATATATTGACCATATATCTTGGTGTAGGATCCACAATGGTTAGGATTGTATTTGTTTTTAGTCAATGTACAATCTAAATATGATTATGCTTTCAGTGTAGGTAACTTAAACTGATTTTGTGATTGTCTTTCTTAGTGAAATCAGTACTATAAGACCAACCTCTGTGTAATGATTTTCTCTCTTATCTTTCCTCACTATCCAAACCTCATTTTTGCAATAATTTGTTTATTAATTGATAATATTAAGCTAATGATCTATAGTATTATTGAATGCAATGTATTTGTATAAGCAACTATATTTTTAATTGAATTAGATTAGAAGGATAAAGCAGGGGAAGCAGGAAGATAGAAAATGAAAAAAGCTATCAAGAAAGGTATGCCCAGATAACTATAAATTGATAGAACACAGATATAAAGTGCTTTTGGTCTTCAGTTTTAATTCATGTTCTACTGAATTGCATTTTCAATGTGTTTTTATAGACTCAAATTATTGTCAAAACATATGTTCCAATATGCAAGTTATTTTTCCAGACATATTAAAATATCAATTTAAAAGTGTTAACCATATTAAGAAAAAATAGCCCTTTAAAAACCTATTAAGCAGGCATTTGCTTTAGGATTGTTATTACTATAAATATTGATTATTGTTGTGTATCATTTATAGGCAGTCCTATCTTTCAAATATTTTATTTTTATATAATTGCAAATTTGCAACTTCATTCATTAATTGATTCATTCAACAAAATATTTTTTAAGAACTTATGGTACTCAATGCAAGAGTGAACAATAAAAGACAATAATTCCTTTTATTTATATTATTTCCTACAGAGATACCTATATTAAGAACAACAATTAAAAAACAAATACACACACAGCATATTAGAGTACACATTGGAGGTTAGAACTGTGGACAAAAGAAAAAGTAGATGTAGGTAAAGAGGACCAAGAGATGAGTTAGCCAAGTAGGAATTGTAAATTTAAACAAGATGTTTAAGTAGGCTGTACTGACAAGGCAAGCACTTTTTTAAAAGGCTTGATAGAGGTGGTGCAATTAGTTAAAGGGATATCTGGGAGAAGAACCTTCTGGGCAGAGATGAGGGTCAGTGGCAAAGGGAAGAATGGATTGGAGTTCAATAGCAGTAGAGTAAGGAACATTTGTAAATCACCTTCCTGGATCAGATTGGATCCTTTGTTGAAGAACTGATCAATAGTGATATTTGTTTATGATATGGTATTGCTTTCTGGCTCACATCCTTTAGGTAACCATGAGAGAGAATATTTGCGATGTGGCTACTTTAATTGCATGTCTGTGTTCTGAATATCATCTTTCTAGAAGCCAGTGAATAGCTGGGCTCCATGCCCTTGCCGACCCAGCCAAACCTCAGCACCAGTAAATTCCATCCTGCTGATCCAACCTCTCGAAGTCTTCACTGTCCTTTCTGCATGTAGTAGGAAGCAGAGTCAAAGAAATCTTCTATATTTGCTGAGAAGCTTATGGTACACTGGCAAAGAGTTTAAAAGTCTATTCTATAATCCTAGCATCTTAGGGAGTGGGGGAAGTAAGATCTCAAGTTTGAGACCAGAGCTGGCAACTTAGTGAGACACTGTCTCAAAATAAAATAAAAAGGGCTGGGGGATGTGGCTCAGTGGTGGAGTGCTTTTGTGGCAGGGGTGTAACCCTGGATTCAATCCTCAGTACAGCAAAAAAGAAAAACAAATCTATTCACCTACATTATTCAGGAAGTAAGACTCCTGGAAGAGACTTAAAAATTGGAGCTGACTTCAGTTTTTCCAATAAAATCTCTAGGGATTTTCCACGTTCAATGAGTACTATTATAGGAAGTTCAGTATCAGAGATTCCCAAAAGCTAGTAAAAATTTTTATCCATCTTGTTGTTTGGAATCAAAGGAGATGTGTCGTAATTGCAACTTTGGACATCATGTCTGCTGTGGATCTCCAGGAACAGAGCATCACTTTACACCTTGAAAGTCCATTTTGCAACTTCAGGTTATATCAATATTCGAACAAAATTTCAGATATACATTTATGAAATTGGGAGACAGGACTTTAATGTTTACTCTTATGACACTTTCCTGTTTATTCCTATGTTAGCACAATTTCTGTACTTAGAGTCTTCTCCCTCCCTCTACCTTTTCCTTGCTTTTTGCTTATGCTTTGAAGAGTTTTAGCCTGGATGTCATTGGACCAATTCATGGTTTCGATTGTGTCATAAATTCATTTCCTAATTTCATACAAATCACTTAACTTCTCTGAACCTTAGTTTCTTCAGACCTTTAAAACGAATGTTAATGACCACCTCACTAAATTGTTTTGAGTACTACATGAGAATTACAGAAGAGTGCTTTGAGAATGGTTATGTCTATGTAGAAAAGTAACAGTTTAACTAAAGACATGGGTTTTAACAAAATGCACTGTAATGCTCGACTTCTAGCTGGAAAACAATTTAAATAGCATTATTAATTGCTGTTAGGTGACTATCTGGCTCCTAGAAAATGCTTGGATTCAGGCACTTTTTGTAGAATCCAAAAGATGCAAGGAAGATAGGCAGTGAAAACCTGGGTATGCATGAACAAGCACCATAGTGAAATACTCACAGATGTTGAGCACCTTGGAGTTAATTCTCACTCACTGTGGTGTGGCTGCTGTGGGAAATCTTGCATCCTTTCTCTCTGAGATGCAAAACCTTTGTGATCCAAAAGAGAAGAGCTGAGTTTAAAAAATTTTTTGTGTGTTCACCTCATATTTAAAATTCTGTTGTCTAGAGCCAGGCCTGGTGGAACATGCCTGTAATTCCAGCAGCTCAGGAGTCTAAGCTAAGGCAGGAGGATATCAAATTCAAGGCCAGCATGGGCAACTTAGAGGACCCTGGCTCAACATTAAAAAAATAAAAGCTAAGATTGTAGACCAGTAATAGAAAGCCCCTGGGTTCAATCCCTAGTACAAAAGAAAAACAAACAAACAAAAACCCCTTTTGTTTAGAAGTTGTCTTTTTCTCATCCTTTCTCAGTTCACTGCTACCTCTGGAAATAGAAATCATATAGTAAAATAGATTCCAGTGAAGAATCTTTGAATTTAACGTGTTACAAAATAAACAAGAAAATAAAATGCCATTAATTAATAGCATTCCCCTGCCACACCTTTATGAATTTCCCTTGGATTTATTTATAAATAATTTTCATCTGGTTTGCATCTATGAAGAAGACTTTTCAGTGGGGGTTTTGCTTCATCTGCCCAGAAAGGCCTGTGGAAGCTCACTGGTATTTCGTGTCTCAAAGCCAGACATGTGCAAATCTCTACTCATGATAAAAAGAATGAAATGTCCACAAAGGTACTAGGCTCC
The DNA here is from genome assembly GCA_020662805.1 of Glaucomys volans. Lineage (NCBI taxonomy): Eukaryota > Metazoa > Chordata > Mammalia > Rodentia > Sciuridae > Glaucomys > Glaucomys volans. The sequence continues at coordinate 326,988 of JAJEJO010000959.1, forward strand.
ATCTAGTAAAAGCTAGTGACTATGAGAAAGAAAATATTGTTGAATTTACAGAGCTTTTGTTTTTATCTTGCTTTCTGTACTTCTTCAAATAAATATAGCTTCTGTATGAGGACAGTGGGGGAAATGAAGAGAATCCTGAGGGCGGGGAGTGGGAAGGGGGGAGGAAGGGTTAGGAGTGTATCAGAGCCAGAGGATAATCTTGCAATACATCTTACAGGAAATATGCCTTTTGAGTCAGACTGGGCTGATAAAGCTCCAAGCTTTCTGGATTGGGGGCGGGGGGTGCAGAGATGCAGAAAGAAAGAAACACAGCTCTTTCGCCTTGAGAATTACAAAACCTGAGGCTCTCAAGTGAAAAACTAATGAGTGAATCAAGTGAAATGCATGATTACATCCTCTAAAGCTTTGAATTGAGGGCAGTTTTTATTAAATCACAAACGAGATTATTGCCCATCCCCAAGCAAAGAGTAAGGTAGTGGAGTGCTGGTCCCTGAAGGAAAGCAAAGCCAATACAGTAACTCTTTTTTGGTAAGAACTGACTCTGGTTGTCTACTTTCCAAAAACAGTATCAGTACTTTAGAAATCCCCAGTGTAGAGTGAATAGTCTTTCATTATAAAAAAGTATATAGTTTTTTAGGCTTGGAGGTACCACATGACCTGGTGGGTAAAGGTGATTTATTAATACCTTTTTTCTTATATTTCCATTATATAGGGGTGTGTTTATGTTGTTATGTATACATATGTACATAGACATTCAATGTAAACAAGTGTTTTTGAATGGACAAAGCCACAGATGATTATCTGTAGCATGCCAGTTCTAAAATAGTGTCACAGAAAGCATTATCCAGAAGCAAGATACATTGGAATTACCTGGAAGTGCCTCACTAAAAGGCAAATTTTCAGGTGGTTACAGATCAATTGAATCAAATTTTCTGCCATGGGTCCTAGATTGTGCCTGGGTGAGGCTGAGGGGCATTTTTCAATCAAACTAGTTTATCCTTATGTGCATTAAAGTTTGTGAATCACTTCTCTAAATGTGCCTTGGGATCTAATTGTAGTCTAGGATGATGTGTGCAAATTGGTGCATATTTATTGACCACTCTACTAACTTTTATAGGTGACAAAATTAGATATTCTGACGTAGAATGTGGCAGCTACAGGAAGAGAAGAATGTGTACAACTCAGAAAAGAATTCCTGTGCTTTAGTGTAGACATTGCAGCTATTGAGTCTGTATATAATCCAGCCATTCCATTTTCAGTTATCACTGCACCTGAGAAATGAAGGGATCGGGCATGGATTCACTCACAATGTGCTGGTCTGAAACTATCTGGGCAAAGAAATCACATAAAATAATTTCCTGAAGTCAAAATCTCTCAGCTCTGTAGCTGGATGCATCGCTATCTCTTGCATTTATTAAGTACCTCCTGCATGCAAAGTCTGCTCAGAGAAAGTTCATGATTATTATCCTAATAGGCATGAATCATAATATTTTCTTTTGGTAAATTCATGCCCAAATCTGATGCTGGCTGTGGAAATGCAGGAGAAGTAAAAAAAAAAATAAAAATAAAATCCTTGACCTTGTCTTTGCAGAAGAGGAAGCTGCAACTACAAGAAGGATAATTAGTGATTGTCTTTAAATTTTTTATACTTTCCATATTATTGGTGATATCAATGAGATGTATGCTTATTAATCCCATGTAGATAAATGATTGCATCCATTATTCCCAAATATTTTCAACGTTAGGATTTAGACACTAAAATTAGCACATCTGAAAAATGCTCCTTTAGCAAAAAGAAAATGTGGTAATAATTGACAATAGGTCAATTTGTACATATGTAGACAGATGTATTTCACAAAATAAATGTGCAAAATCTAGATCAATGGAAGTCCAGGGCAAAATGTCCAATTATACACTACTTTTAATCATGAAAAATTTACTCCCTTTTGCGTCATACGAAATTGCCTAATACTACAACCTTTTGTGAGGTAAAAAGGGGAAAATTGATAATTTGGGAGTGGGGGGGTCCCACCAGAGTAAATGATGGTAGTGAGTGAAACTGAGAAATAAGAGAGAACAGGGGAAAGAGCAATAACTGGCAAAGAGTGTTGAATGATTGCATTGTGCAGTATTTTAATTCATGCTCTGTCTCTTAATTATTCCTGTCATTCCATTCATTGTTTCCCTACATGGCAGGAGAGCAGAAATTAAAGCCAGACTTCTTAAAGAAGTGGATTTCATCCTCTTGATCCTCAATACCATCTGCAGCAGCAGTGAAGCAGATATCTGATAGCAGCTATTCCCAGCACGTGGAACAGAGAAGGGTGCCTCCCTGTCAGAGAACTCCTTAGAAAGTTCTGGACACAACTCCTTGTGCTCTTTCACTTGCCACAAATCCACAAGTTCAAGTTTCCACAGTAAAGCTGATTTACAGTATCAGATGAATAAACACAACTACCAGGCATAACTTCATCAAATGCATGAAACTAAAACTGAAAAGAAAATTTCCATTTTGTCTGCCATCCATTCAGTCTTGCAGAGAAAAAGGAATGGGGAAGCTTTTCTGCAGTTTGGCTTATCTCTAGAAATATCTAGAGATAAAAATATTTTAAAACTACACAGAAATCAGTGTTCTTTTAACCCACATGTGGAGAACACAACTCCTGGACCATGACTATTTAGTGACACACATGATCCTACCAAGGGAAGGCCTATTTCAACTCTGTATATATTTTCAAATGCATCATAGTGGTGGAATGGAACCCAAGTCTTACAGATTTATGTTAAAGTAACTTCCACTGGTATTAGATGAGAGTAGAATCCTCAATTGAAATGTTTTCCTTTTCATTTAAGGACAGCCTAATAAAAAATGAGACAATTGGGTCCCATCTTAGCAATAACCTAGTAGGCACCTGTTTTATTCTCAGTATGCCTATTCATTTCAAACTGCGTCTGAAAAGGAGTACACTTCTACATACACTTGAAAAGAGGAAGTGTGAACTGTAGAGTGGATTGTATTTCCAGGAAGCATGGCTCATGATGAATACCACTGGTCACTCCCTGTGGAATCTGAATCAGTTTTACACACTGAAAATTCTGGTATGTAGCAATTGGAAAAATTGTGGGTGTACAAGCATACATTTGTTTATGCACAAATATACTCAAATGCACTTAAGTGCTAAACTAAATTAGATATATTTAATGAGATTATACCTATTTGACATCAAACACTGGGCTATCGGTGTTTCTAATTTTACTTATTTATTACTGCTTTTAGTGCCTCTTCAAAATTCATTCTTCTTTTCATCCCATGGAGTAATTTCTCACATAAATGTTGATTGTGCTTCAACTTTTATGATAACTTCACTCAGGAGCTTTAACAGAATTAGCCCTAATTATCTCTCTGACTCAGAATAGCCCAGAATTTTGAATTGAAGCAAAATGTCCAGGTTTGCTATTTGCTAGAACTTGCTGGGGAAGGCTGTCACTGTGAAATTCACACCCAGATTCCAATAGATTTGCACCCTTAAATTCCTGGGTGTATGTAATGAGAACTTCTAGATGGATGCATAGTTCTATATCCCTATCAAAATCTCCAGCTTCAGGGAGTTTCCAGAGATTGGGCTGATTTTGTGATTTTCTGTTCCACTGGTAGAAAATTGCTCAGGCTAACCAGAGAGGAGAGAAAAATACACACCTACAATTCTTTTCCCACAATTTCTAAATCCCCCAAACCTCTAAAACCAACACTTTAAAATTTGCTTAAATTCTGATGACATTAAAGTCTGACCTTAATTGAAAGGAGGCTATTCATAGACTTGCTCATCTCACTTAGAGTTCTTGTTATTCCATAGAGATATTAATGCTTTTAATAATGAGTGCTACCTCAGACCCTGCTGGGGATGTTACATAATATAACACATGATATTATGTAATGTAATCTAAAAAAGAAACAGATCCTAGATTCTTCTGCTTCCATGCATGTCAAATAAACAGTGATAAACTTGCACCTGCTTTAAACAGTTTCCATACAAAGAAAATGGACAGCTAGAAATAATATGCAATATTTTCCCTAATGGATGTGTTATAAATAATAGACAATTAAAAACAGTCATGAAAGAGTCCCTGATTCTTTCACTCCTTATAACTCATGTCTCAAATGGTGTATATCAAAGTTGTTTCTAAGCTTAAATGGTTGGTCATGTGGGGGGTTCTGTTCTTTTTGAGTGGTATAGAATCCTTGTGCCTCATGCTTGAGAGGAACTATAGATATTTTTGATGGTTTCATCAAAGGGTGTGGTGCAGGTTGCAATCAGGATGACAAAAATTTTAAGGATTTGCCTTCGCTAGAAGGGTGGTATTCAGAGAGAAGACCAAGGAAGGATTTTGACAAGGTTTTCTCTGGGTTTCTAGTATAGGCTGAATGTTTGTGCTCCTAAAGATTCATATGTGAAAACCTAATACCTAATGTGGTGGTATATTAGATGGGCCTTTGAGAGATGATTAGGTGATAAGGGCTGTATCCTCATGAATAAGATAAAGGGCCTTATAAGAGAGTCCTAAAGGAGCTTGTCCCTCCCTTCCACTGTGTGAGTTCAAAGCAGGAAGTCGCCATCTTGGAAACAGAGGTCCAATCCTCATCAGACCAGACTGTGCTGGCACTTTGATCTTGCCAGGCTCTGTGACCAAAGTCAATTCATTGATGTTACTTATAAATCACCCAGACTAAAGTATTTTGTTACAACAGCCAAAAAAAACTAAGTCAACTTCTTTTCACATTTCTGTGCAACATTGCCATACTGGGAATTTCCACTTAGAATTGAAACTCATTTTTCTCTTTCTTTTTTTTATTTGTTCTTTTTAGATATACATGACAGTAGAATATTTTGTGACATATATACATGCATGGAGTATAACCTCACATTTGTGTGATTGTACATGATGAGGAGTCACACAGGTCATGAATTCATATATGAACATAAGAAAGTTATGTCTGATTCATTCTACTGTCTTTCTCCTTTCCATCCCCACTCCCTTCTCTTCATTCCCCTTTGTGTAATCCAATGAACTTCTATTCTTTCCCTCCCTCCTCCGTTGTCCGTTAGCATCCACATATGGGAGACAACATTCAGCCTTTGGTGTTTTGGGGATTGGCTTATTTCACTTAGCAAGATAGTCTCCAGTTCTGTCCATTTATGAGCAAATGCCATACTTTCATTTTTCTTTATGACTAATATTCCATTATACATATATCATGTTTTCTTTATCCATTCATCTCTTGAAGGGCACCTAGGTTGGTTCCATAGCTAAGCTATTGTGAATTGAGCTATTATAAATATTGATGTGGCCATGTCACTATAGTATGCTGATTTTAAGTCCTTTGGGTATATGCCAAGGAATGGGATGTCAGGGTCAAATGGGGGTTCCATTCCAAGTTTTCTGAGGAATCTCCACACTGCTTTCCTGAGTGATTGTACCAGTTTGCAGTCCTACCATCTATGTATAAAGGTATCTTTTTCCCCACATCCTCACCCACATATATTGTTACTTGTATTCTTGGTAATTGCCATTCTGATTATAGTGAGAGGAAATCTCAGTGTGCTTTTGATTTGCATTTATCTAATTGCTAGAGATATTGAACACTTTTTCATATATTTGTTGATCAATTGTATTTCTTCTTCTGTGAAGGGTCTGTTCAGTTCCTTTGCTCACTTATTGATTGAGTTATTTGTTTCTTTGATGTCAAGTTTTTGAGTTCTTTATATATGCTGGAGATTAATGCTCTGAGATGCAGGTGGCAAAGAATTTCTTCCATTCTGTGGGCTCTCTCCTCGCTGAACTTCACTTTTCAATTAGAAGCTCACAGGAAAATCTGCAAAACAAAACCCAAGAACCAATGAGTTAACCTATATTCCTCCCTCCCCTTCTCTAAGATTCAGTTAGTCTTTTTGAATTCTTTCCCTCTTCTCTCTTATTGCTTTTCTGCTCCTCACCCTTTCCCTTCTCAGCTTTCATCCATGCTGCTGACAAAGTAACTTTATAAAACAAAAATGAGATCCTTTTCTCAGATCCGTGCACTCATGCCTGCATTACCAACAGATGTTGCAACAGGTCTGTTTCCTCAGCACCCACCTCCCCTTGCTTCTCCATCCTCACACTTCGCCTTTCTCCCCAAAGCAGTCCTCTTGCACTCCAGATTCCAAATGCTCTGAAACACTTGCCATTCCAAGTTCACTCCACATGCTCTCACACCAGGTGTGTTCCTGTGCCTGTGCTTTCTCCTGGCTGGAGTGTCCTGTCTCTAATCTCCTAGAGGATGATCCCTACTCATCCTTCAAGACCTAGTTCCCAGAACTCCACAGCCTTCACAGAAGACACTCAGTGTATAGAATACTTATTCCACGGTATTGTATTTAGCACCTCCACCTTCCATGACCTCTGAACACCTTGAGAATAAGCTAGAAATATGACTTCCTTTATCTTTGTATTTTCAGTTCCTGGTTCACTACTTGTTCTGAGTGTGAGATCAATTAATCACCGTTTTGGGAGAAAAAGTCATTCATGAATATCACACCCAAGGAAAAAATAACAAGCTCTTTTATCTGGAATCATCTAAATGCCACTAACGATACCCAGAAAAGTCACATACTTTCCTAGAAGACTGAGAACCAGCCTTCTGTGTTTCATTCTTAAGCACAGAGTTACTAATCCATAGTTGCTAAATACTAAATGTGTCAACAGCAGAGTTTAATAGAAGGTTTTTTGGGTGAAGCCTGGTTCATGTGTGAACTAAGGAAATTATTAATTACACTGTACTCTCCTCAACATAATCCCACCATCCACTTCTAAACCCAGCAAGCTACATTTGTTCTTAGAAATCCCATTCCCTTTGAGGCTAACCAAAAGAGACCTTCTTTTTAAAAAAGCATCCACCTCCAGGAGCTGAAAGTATCTTAATAACACCCCATCATCCCTGATCCACCTTTTTTGCTTTCATTGCTTTTTGATTATTCAAATCCTATTGTATTTTGTTTTAACTGGAAATACCCATACACATGCATATATATATTATGTGCATTATTCTAGAATGTCCTGGGATGCCTATATAATTGAGCTAAGACTTTTCCTTGGGGATATCCAGTAAAATTATCTTCCATTATATTTCTAAAATACTACTCATTAAAAGCAGAAATAAACTTTTGTACTCATGGCTAACAATGCAGAAAAGAGTCTCCACCCTGCAGCTTATCTCAATTTCAGCAAAGAGGAGGGATTTTCCAGATGAGTTGCTGTTTGATTTGATTTTCACCCACAATTACTATCAACATCTCTCCCCTCTCCCAGCTTGTTTTCTGGGATTTTAAAGCTTTGTCCTTATGCCCCATTTTCTGAAAAAACACTGCTCAATTACTGCTCATTTGAAGTTCAGAAGTAAGTGCTTTTCCATATCTGAAGAATTTTCACTATTTATAGTCATGGATGCCAAAAGAAAGAAAGAGAGGAGGAAAGAAAGAAACCCCACTTCTCGCCAATGCTCTGTGTCCTTTCCTGCTGTTGAATTCATTGTTTTGATTTCTTCATGTGCTGGCAAACTTTCAAGCATGCCAGATGAGAATTTTAAAAATGAAGCTCTCATTTAGGAGTCACACAGTGGTGATATACACACAGAGCTTCAATTTAAACCATTATTGCATACCATCTTTTTCCTTTTATAATAATCCATTAAATGCTTTCAAGTATGGAGAAGGAATAGCAACCTGTAGATCCAAATGGAACCCAGATGACCTATAAAATACATACTGCCTCCCTGCCTGAGTTGTTAGAGCTCTCATCTCTAATGGATGGCGTTGTTATTTTACCATCCAGACAACCACACACATCAATTATACATTCTCCAATGTCATGAATCACTTTTTGACGGCAACCTGTCGTTTGGTTGTTATGTATGTCATTTTTTCTTAACCCCTGAAAAAACTTTATGTGTAGGCACATGCATTATAAAGGATGCCTTTGTTTTAAGTATATTAATTGATAATGGGAAAATACTTTGGGAGAACAGTTAATGTTTATTCTCCCAAGAAGAGACTGCACTAATATTTGTTGAGTCATTTTATGGAACGATAATAGTGACATTCAAGAATGCAACGTATGGCAAGATATTTTTCTTCCAGAAAAATGACATTTGCAATGCTTTTAACTTATAAGCTAAGGTATAATTTCACACACACACACACACACACACACACACACACATCTGCCTCCTGAAAATTCTTTGATTGATAACCAAGATAAGCAGTGTCTTATAAATAACACCCAATTAAGGGTAAAACAATTGTGGGAGATCTATTTTTATTTTTAAAACCTTTTCCCTCGAGTTATCCTGGATTGTATCTTACAGAGAAACATTTGATCTTCATTTGCAAAGGTCTCAAATTATTTCATTACTTTAAGTCAACAGGTTTTTATAGTATTCCTAACAAACAAAAAACGAACAAAAACCCTCTAGGAATCACAGGATGATTTCGAAGCCCAGCAAAACCAGCACATAATAAGAACAATAAGAAAGTCGGTTATCAATGCTCTTTCTTTAAAAAGATGCAAAAAGGAAAGTGAGTAGTGACTTTTGTTAATGATTCGTATTGTTTTCAGCTAATACATCTTGTGGGTTTATTTTAAGTTGTTTTGTTTGGATTGGTTTTTCCTATTTGCATATTTGCTTTAAGAACGTTCTTGTAAGTTAAGATTTTTTTTTTTTTATTTTTCTGGTCTTAAGGGATTTAAAAATATTTGTTTGCTATCTTACAGTGCATAATAATAATACCATAATTATTGAATTCTTGCTGTGCTAGAGGCAATATGCTAAATTCTTTAAAATTATTATCTCATTTAATCATCTTAAAAATCCTAAGTATTGTTACTCCATATGACAGATGAAAACCCAGTTTCATAGACTCAATATCCTTACAACTTCAGAAGAATTGAACTAATGCCTTTTAAACTTTCCCACTACATTATATTAAAAAATAACTTCAATGTGTTAACATCTAATGATCAGTTAAACAACTGAAAGTTTACATTTGTATAGTTTATCAACAATAAAATAGTTGCATTATGTTCTATATTACAGGATGCTTTGAAATCAGGAGAAATCAGGAATGTTAAAACATTGTTTTAAATAGTTGATGAAATGGTTATTGAGTGCTTTTGTATCTTTGTTCTCTCCATTCTTGCTTCTCATTCTTTCCTGGAAATCTTACATGTTTTTTCCACAAAGTCTAGAATTTCCACAATCTTTCAGAGCCACATTTTCAACAACTTGCTGTATCTTTCCACCATGATGTCTTGCCAAATCTTTTAGGTGTCCAATCCCAGTTTCTCTAGACTTCCTGTTCCCATAAATGGAATCAGCATTCATTCAGCACACTGTCTCCCAGCCCTGCTCCTCTGTTCTTTCTCCTCCTATGCATGAAAATCTACAACCTTTTGGTTGCCAGATTCACCTTGGAAATGCTTTCTTCTTTTCTCCTTTTTCTTCTTCTTCTGTTGTTGTGGTTTGAAATTGTTGTTGTGCTTGTTTTGTCAGGATAGGGTTGGACCAAGATACTGTGAATGCTAGGCAAGTGCTCTACCACTGAACAATAGCCCTTAACTGTAAATTCTTTTATTATTATTTTTTATTTGTTCTAATTAGTTATATATGACTATAGAATGTATTTTGACACATCATACATAAATGGAGTATAACTTCGCATTCCTCTGGTTGTACATGATGTAGAGTTACACAGGTCATGTAATCATATGTGCACATTACCAAACTAAACAAAGACACATCAAGGAAAGAAAACTTCAGACAAATATCCCAATATCCCTCATGAACACAGATGCAAAAATTATCAATAAAATTCTGGTAAATCACATACAAAAATATATTTAAAAAGAGAGTGCACCATGATCAAGTGGGGTTCATTCCAGGGATGCTAGGTTGATTCGACATACAGAAATCAATAAATGTAATTCATCACATCAATAGACTTAAAGACAAGAATCAAATGATCATCTCAATAGATTCAGAAAAAGCATTTGGCAAAATACCATACCCTTTCACGTTCAAAACACTAAAAAAACTAGAGATAGTAGGAACATACCTCAACATTATAACAGCTATATATGCTAAACCCAAGGCAAACATCATTCTAAATAGAGAAAAATTGAAAGCATTCCCTCTAAGAACTGGAACAAGACAAGGATGCCCTCTCTCATCACTTTTATTCAGCATTGTCCTTGAAACTCTAGGCAGAGCAATTAGAAGAAAGAAATTAAAGGGATATGAATTGGAGAAGAGAATGCAAACTATCACTATTTACCTATGACATGATTCTACATTTGGGAGATGCAAAAAATTCCACCAGAAAACTTCTAGAACTAATAAATGAATTCAGCAATGCAGCAGGATATCAAATAACACCCATAACTCAAATGCATTTCTATGCATCAGTGGATGAATCCACTGCAAGAGAAATTAGGAAAACTACCCTATTCAAAATAGCCTCAAAGAAAAATTGGGGAATCAATCTAACAAAAGAGGTGGAAGATCTCTACAATGTAAATTCTTTTCATAGCTAGACTGGCTTTTTTCACTCACCCGCAGAAACACAAGCCTTGAACTATACATTCTTTATTTCTCCTTTAGGACTCTATGTGGTCTTCCAGCTTCCACCATATTCTAATTATTTTCTTCCAACTCCAGTATATCATACAGTCTAAGTATGAAATGATATACTATAATCATAATATAGTATAATCTCCCTAAAATCTTTTTTAGAGGTTTTCTGGAAAATTTGTAGTCTATAGCTTAATCAAAGTGCATTCTGAGTTTTTAGCCCAGCTGTCAAAGTATTGAAATGTGACACTTTTCTGATCTTATCTCGTCCACTTTTGCATATGTGCCACTTCCATATTTTATCATATTTGGAATGTTCTCTGCTTCTCTATCAGAATTACCCTTTCTTTAAAGTCTATACATTTCCTCTCTATAAAACCTTTCCCATTCTCTTCTAAGTACTTTTAGTGTATCCCTGTTCTGACTTTCCTTTGTAATACTGTTATCTTAACAGATTCACTTTTACTGGTAATATAACCAGTCATGTACTTATTTAAGTCGTCCTGTTATATGATCAGTACTTTATGGAGAGAAAATATATTTTAATCACATGTGTATCCCCTGCAGCACTTAGCCCAATGTCTAGTAATAAAAGAGAATAAGAGAATGTTTATAAAATCCGATCATAAAAATTGTTTAACATGACCAGGGACTTGGAAAAATCAAACATTATTTCTGGGGGTAATATGGCAGCCCTATCATTTAAGTATCAAAATCCATGTGACATAAGTACTATGCCTTAAATCAGGGGAGATGCAGATGAAAAATAAAATTTTTGTATTGTTATCCCCAATAGGAAAGTCATGAGGACTGGGACATTTCGATACTGTCGTGGTATAAGAAGGAGAGAAACGGATTTAAGCTGTATTGGAGAAGTCCAAGAAAGTGCCATGGAGTGGAACTCCTTTAGTTTGGGAAACATTCCTCTAATTTTCTTAGCTGTAAATTCCTCTAGGAATCTTTCCCTAATCTCTTCTTTCCCCAGGCCTAGGCTGAGTATCTAACATTTGTGAACTCATTAGTATTCTTATTCTGAAAGTTTCCCTGAAACATGTGAATTTCATGATCTTTACGTATTCATAATCTTTATATATTCAAATAAACCCAGTGATTGGCACAGACTAAATGCTTAGAAAATATCTGTGGATTGAGTTAATTAATTAATTATACTGTTTCAAGTATTTGCAAGCTTGTAACTGAGCATCAGTCACTCACTTTTGAACTTCACTTTTCATATCTACAAAATCAAAATCAATACTGCAGAGAGGCTAAGGTTACAAAGAGTTTTAGCCAAGATAATGCCTATAAAACTTGAGGTGCTGTTATCACATACACCTTATAAACTATTATTAACATCAATATAAATTTTTAATTTTTAAATTAATCATTTCACTTTGATTTCATTTTCTTCCAGAATGCTTTTTGAAATATCTCATTCTACAAATCACTCAGCACACAATACTATTCTTTTCATAGCTAGACTGGCTATGGAAGGAAGTAAATGTGAGGCTTTTGCATATATCTTGGTATATATTTATATCAAAGACATAACATTTTTATTGTCCAACTCATTTCTTCATCCCATTATCATGGTTAATTAAAAACTGACACATGAATTTACACTTCCGCCATGAAGAATAACTGTCAGGGTAATTCTGTTTTCACCATGAACAAGGCATTAAATGAAAGGAAGCAGAAGACTGTGATCTGTAGAGAAAGTAAACAGAGTGCACCCACATTGGCACCAGTTTGCAGTCAGGAGGCAGTTTCCAGGCCACATTTCAGGATGAGGGAACCTGAACAGAGCACAGCAGTCTGAGAGAGTTAAGCACACAGAGATCAGAGTTCAGGAGGCAAGTATTTGGACAGGCACATTAGAATATGTGATGAGGGAGCAGCACACAGAGATTGCCCTGGAGAACCATGTGGAAGTCCCCTTCTGCCTTTAGCTGAATAAGGATCTGTGCATATAAGTGAAAAAGTCCCCAAGTCTGAGAGAAGAGCTGCTGGAAAGCAGTAGGACAAACAGATCTAGAGTTCACACAGGGCTGGGGTAGTTTATAATCCTGCCAGCCAGAAGAGAGAGCACAGTACAAGAGGACCCCAGAAGAGTATTGAACAGGTTTAAAAGTAATGCTTGAAATGATAATCCTCCAAGTCTTAACTACGAGATATTTTACTGAAGAAAAATGAAAATATACAGGCATATAAAGACATGTACTTGAATATTCACAACAGCTTTATTCATAATAGCTAACTTCTAGGAACAGTCCCATGGCCATCAACTGGTGCATGGATATAATCATCATGGTATGTTCTTCCAGTGAAATACTAGTAAGCTAATAAAAAGAGAAATAGACTACAGATGCACACAAAAACACAGGTGAAACTCAAAAGCCTGTGCTCAGGGTAAGAAGCTATACTAGGGACTACATACTATATGATTCGAGTTACATGAAATTCTAGAAAATAGTTTCAGTAAAAGAAAGCACACCAGTTTTTCACAATGGCAAGGGATAAGAAAAGATGTTTGTAGAGGGCATGAAGGTCTGTTTTGAGAAAATGTAAATGTTCCATACCTGTATGTGATGTATGGATGCCTCTGTATACTTCCCAAAACTTATCAAGTTGTGTATCTAAATTAATAAAATGTATTATAGGTTATTCATATCTCCATAAAGCTGACCTTTTCAAACTGACTATATATATGTAAGGAATATTTCAGATTGTCATTAATGAATATTTAGCTGTCCACAATAATTCTTAAGCTTTACACTTAGCTTCACCATCCCATGTGCCCTCTGTGGCCACCACCAGTTTCAAGAAACTTTGAATCGTGAATTGGAAAATTGCAGTATTTTCCCACTCTGTGGTGGGAAAGGGCAAAGCCTAGAGAACTGGGAATGATTGCAGAGTTATCTACCAACAGAGTCTGCCACTGCCTCACGCTAAATTTTAAATATCAGCCAGAATAATTCTTTTTATTTATTTATTTATTTATTTTTAGATTTATTTTGATTCATTGTACACAAATGGAGTACAGCAGTTGTTTCTCTGGTTGTACACAAAGTAGAGGCACACCATTTGTGTAATCATACATGTACATAGGGTAATGATGTTTGTTTCATTCTGTTATTATTCTCACCCCACAACCTGATCCCACCCCTCATTTTTCTCTATGCAATTCATCCTTCCACCATTCTTGCCTCCCTCCCACCTCGCATTATGTATCCTCATCCACTTATCAGAGAGATTATTCAGCCTTTGGTTTTTTGGAATTGGCTAATCACACTTAGCATAACATTCTCCAACTTCATCCATTTACCTGCAAATGCAATAATTTTATTCTTCTTTATGGCTTGGTAATATTCCATTGTGTATATATACCACAGTTCCTTTATCCATTCATCTATTGAAGGGCATCTAGGTTGGTTCCACAATCTAGCTATTGTGAACTGAGCAGCTATGAACATTGATGTGGCTGCATCACTGCAGTATGCTGATTTTAAGTCCTTTGGGTATAGGCCAAGGAGTGGGATAGCTGGGTCAAATGGTGGATCCATTCCAAGTTTTCTATGGAATTTCCACACTGCTTTCCAAAGTGCCTGCACTAAATTGCAACCCCACCAGCTATGTATGAGTGTACCTTTTTCCTCACATCCTCGCCAACAAACAACACCTGTTGTTGCTTATATTCTTGATAACAGACATTCTAATTGGGGTGAGATGAAATCTTAAGGTGGTTTTGATTTGAATTTCCCTTATTTACTAGAGATGTTGAACATTTTTTCATATATCTGTTGATTGCTTGTAGATCTTCATCTGTGAAGTGTCTGCTCATTTCCTTGGCCCATTTATTGATTGGGTTATTTGTATTCTTGGGGTAAAGTTTTTTGAGTTCTTAGTAGATTCTAGAAATGAGGGCTCTATCTGAAGTGTGTGTGGCAAAGATTTTCTCCCACTCTGTAGGATCTCTCTACAGAACACTAAAGAAAGAAATTAAAGAAAATCTGAGAAGATGGAAAGATCTCCCATGTTCTTGGATAGGCAGAATTAATATCATCAAAATGGCCATACTACCAAAAGCGCTATATAAATTCAATGCAATTCCAATTAAAATCCCAAAGACAGACCTAATAGAAATAGAGCAAGCAATCATGAAATCCATTTGGAGGAATAAGAGACCCAGAATAGCTAAAGAAATTCTTTGCAAGAAAAGTGAAGCAGGGGTATCACAATACCAGACCTTCAACTATATTACAGAGCAATAGTAACAAAAACAGCCTGGTATTGGCACCAAAATAGGCAGGTAGATCAATGGTACAGAATAGAGAACACAGAGACAAACCCACATAAGTACAGTTTTCTCATACTAGACAAAGGCACCAAAAACATACAATGGAGAAAAGATAGCCTCTTCAACAAATGGTGCTGGGAAAACTGGAAATCCATGTGCAGCAAAATGACACTAATTTACCCTATCTCTTACCCTGCACAAAACTCAACTCAAAATGGATCAAGGACCTAGGAATTAGACCAGAGACCCTGCACTTAATAGAAGAAAAACTAGGTCCAAATCTTCATCATGTTGGCTTAGGACCAGGTTTCCTTCACATAACTCCCAACATACAAGAAATAAAAGCAGGAATCAATAATTGGGATAGATTCAAACTAAAAAGCTTTTACTCTGCAAAGGAAACAATCAGCATTGTAAAGAGAGATCCTACAGAATAATTCTTACTATAATGGAAGCATCAAGTTTGCCTGAGTTACTCAGAATAATCCAAGCACACTGTCTTCTAGTTTACTGCATTTTCTTGTTAACTAGGAAAGTATTTTGTTTACAGATTTATTGAAAGTCTTTCTTAGATACCTAAGAGTCTTTCTTTTTTGAAATATAATACAGAGAGTATTTTAAACACATTCTTATTAATATTGATTCTGCAAGTGTTCAGACTCATCACTTTGAACAGAATATTTAGTTTTCAGAATGTGCAGAAATGGATGTAGTCACTTCTTTCCATGGTATACTGGTCCTACAAAGTATTTTCCCTGCAAATAAATGCTCTGTAATTAATTATGTTGGGTAATACTCCCTATTATAGCCACCTCTTATTGTTTCATAATGTATGTTATTAAAAAACAACTTCACATAACTCATTAATTCAGTTTGATTTGTGTGAGTAGATTTTTTTTTTAATCTATGTGAACTTCCTAAGGACTAGACCAATGGGGTATGCAACTACTAAGTAAAAAATGCACAGACAATGAAGTTCGGTAGCTGGGTTTGCATTATGACTTGCTAACTTCCCAATGACCATCAACAAATTTCAACCTTTTTAAATCTCAAAAATCTTATCTAGAGAACCTTCAATATACTATAGAAATATTTTCATATAAATTGGAAATAATGTCTATAAAGCAGCTAACACAATACCACTTAAAGAGTAAATTTCCTAGAATTCAAGTTTAGTATCAATTCTTCTTCTTCATCAACTTCTTCTTTTTCATCATCATCATCATCATCATCATCATCAACAGCAGCAGCAGCAGCACCACAACCATATGGCTTTTTTTCCAGAAACACTATAACTTGGATTTATTTCTTTATTCAATAATTTTCCCCTAAGTTCTTACTTTTACCTTTGAAAAAAAATTATGTTTTATTCTGTTTTAAAAGAGGGCTGGGGGAATCTACTTAATTGAAGTTTCAATTTTAGTTGTTTTATAGTTAATCAAAGTCTTATTGTATTTTGGACAATAGCAACACATTGCTGTTTCAGTAGGGTTATTGGAGTCTAACCAAGCTACCCAAGGTGTCTTAGGTTGAAATCAACTTCATGGCTTGCATTTAATTGTCTTTTATTCTTCTGTGGATATGGAGATTGTTTATTATTATTCCCACATCCATCATAAGCACCTGTAGAGATTTCAGGATGGTTGAGCTAATGGGGAACCATAATAAGGTATTATAGCTCAGTAGGTTCATTATACTTTTGAAAGTCTTGTTCTGTCCACATTTTTCCAACAGTAAGAATAATAATAGTAATTGATGCTAGCAAAAGTAATAAAAGTAGTCTTAATATTTTATATGGTAAAATACTGGTTGTTTAAGATTGTCAAGGCACTCTCTAAATAAATGTTTTCATAAAGCAATACACAAGCTCTCTGAACCATTGTGTAATGCCAGAGAGAAGGTCATATAATTTTCCCATAAAAACTTCTCTCTTTTTGCATCAGGTAAAATGTTCCACAATAATTGTATTGGCTGTCCATCACAGCACCTCAGGGAAACATGCTGTTAACAGGGTCATTTCTCCTTCACAGTTGAGGATACTGAAGCATAGACACATTAGTGGTAAGTTGTCCAAATGAACACCGTGAACTAGTGAACCAAATCACTGTGTGACAATGACACCACTCAAAGTCAGGTGCCACACAGGAAATGGCATCATGAAGGTTAATTTCAGATTAAACTGGGGCAGCATGAACGTTGGGTCATCTTGGGAAGATGTGCTAAAATGCACAGAGACAAGGTTAGTCATGGTTCATAAACCTTACCTGCAAGTGTTCTCTGTTGTATGTTTAGGCATTCAACTTTATTTTACAAAACAGTTGTGTTAGGAAGACTGTCTTTTATCATCAAAGTTGAGATAGAAAGCAATGCTTTCTAATAAGCATCCAGGGCTTCATCTGATTTGGGCTGCCAGAGATAAGTCTACTCTCTTTATAGGAATGGTTTTAAACTTTCTCTTGTTGAAATCAGATGAAGATATAAAGTAATACCCACACTAACACACCCAAGTACTGCTTCTAGTCCCAGAGACTCACAGCAGCCGGGCTCACTTAGACAAAGGAGTTAATTACCGATAGCAAGCAGATTGGTTCACACACTTTTGAGCACCTCCCCCAACAGTCTCTGATATGCTATACATGCCAAATTTAGTATATTTCCAAATGAGAGGAATGCTATGTACCGTATACTCACTCTCCAGAGTTCCATGGATCCCACATTGATATCTCTCTGCCTTTCTGTCCTGTGTTTCTATGTTCTCTCTCTCTCTCTTTAATATTGTTTCCTGATTCAGAAAGGGAATAGAGTCCAGCAAAGATAAATCCCTTTCACACTTGGAAGAGGTTGTGTTTATTTTCTTCCATGCATTATGCTTCAATGCCACATGCTCCACTCACACCACTATGAGATTTTTGTATTTTCTTTATTTTTAAAATTAAAATAATAGTTGTCCATCTTTGTAAAGTACATTATGATAATTTAATACATTTATACACTTTGTAATAATGTAATCAGGTAATAAACATTTTCATCTCTTCAAACATTAATCATTTTTATGTATTGGGAATTTCATGCTCTCCTAGTCATTTTGAAATACATTACAGATTGTTTAATCTTTAGTTGTCCTATTGTGCTCAAGAAGAGCCAGCAGTAACTCCTTCTCTGTGTTTTGAGGCCCCTTGCTCAATTTCTTTCTGTCTCCCAATTCTCTTCCCAGTCTCTAGTGACCACTGTTGAATTCCATTCTCCTATGTGATTGGGTTGCTAGTTTCCATGAATGAGTGAGAACATGTGGTATTTGTCTTTTTGTGTCTGGTTTATTTCACTTAACATGACTTCCAGTTCCATCTGTGTTGCTGCAAATTCTTTTTATGGCTTAATTGTATTTCACTTCATACATCTAAATATATATGTAATATATAACCTATACATATTTAATTATTGATGAATAATATATTAATATTAATAATATATTCAATATTATACATATAATTATACATATAATATTGACAATATATTCTATATATTATAGAAGTATGTATATTCTTCATTCTTTATTCACCGAAGGGCATTTGGTTTGATCACACATTTTAGCTATGTGAATAATGCTGCAGCAATTATGGGAGTGCAAGAATGTTTTGGTATAATAATTTTACCTTTTTTGGATATATGCCCAGTAGTGGAATTGTTGGATCATAAAGTTGCTCTGATTTTAATTTTTTGAATGGAAGGGAATCTTAACACTTAGATTCCCACATCTCCAGACTTCTTTCAAGATCTTAGAATGATTACAACAAATATTAGACCACAATAGGGGTTTTCAATATTTGTATTAATTTCAAATATATTTACAGTTCAGCATCTAAAACAATTGCTATTCATCTTTTATTTATTTATTTTTAATTTTTACAGACTTCATTTTGATTCATTGTACATAAATAGGGTACAAATTTCATTTCTATGGTTGTGCATGATGTACATTTATACGATTCATGTAATCATACATATACATAGGGTAATGATGTCTGTCTCATTCCATCATTTTTCAAACCTCCTCCCCTTCTCCCTCTCATTTCCCTCTTCATAATCTAAAATTCTTCCATTCTTCTCTCACTCCTCACCGCCCCCACACCTGATTCTATATCATCATCTACTTATCAGGGAAAACATTCAGCCTTTATTTTTGGGGATTGGCTTATTTCACTTAGCATGATAATCTCCAATTCCATCCATTTATTGGCAAATGCCATAATATTATTCTTCTTTATGGCTGAGTAGTATTCCATTGTGTATATATACCAGAGCTTCTTTATCCATTCATCTGTTGAAGGGCATCTAGGTTGGTTCCACAGTAGCTATTGTGAATTGAGCTGCTATAAACATTGATGTTGCTGTGTTACTGTAGTATGCTAATTTTAAGTCCTTTGGGTATAAACCAAGGAGTGGGATAACTGGTCAAAAGGTGGGTCTATTCCAAGTTTTCTGAGGAATCTCCACACTGCTTTCCAGAGTAGCTGTACCAATTTGCAACTCCACCAGCAATGTAAAAGTATGCCTTTTTCCCCAGATCCATGCCAACATCTGTTATTGTTGTGTTCTTGATAATAGCCAGTCTAATTGGAGTAAGAGAAAATCTTAGAATTGTTTTAATTTGCATTTCTCTAATTACTAGAGATGTTGAACACTTTTTCATATAGTTATTGATAGCCTATATATCTTCTTCTGTAAAGTGTCTGTCCAGATCCTTGGTCCATTTATTTATTGGGTTCTTTGTATTTTTGGTGTAAAGTTTTGTAAGTTCTTTATAAATTTTGAAGATTAGTGCTCTATCTGAAGTGCGTGTGGAAAAGATTTTCTCCCACTCTGTAGTCTCTCTTTTTGCATTTTTGATTGTATCCTTTGCTGAGAAAAAGCTTTTTAGTTTGAATCCATCCCATTTATTGATTCTTGCTTTGATTTCTTATGCTTTGGAAGTCTTGTTAAGGAAGTCTAATCCTAAGCCAACATGATGAAGATTTGGACCTACTTGTCTTCTATTTGGGAGTCAATCTAACAAAAGAGGTGAAAGACCTCTACAATGAAAACTACAGAACAATAAAGAAAGAAACTGAATAAAACCTTAGAAGATGGAAAGACCTCCCATGTTCTTGGATAGGCAGAATTAATATTGTCAAATGGCTTTTCTACCAAATGCGCTATACAGATTCAATGCAATTCCAATTAAAATTCCAATGACATTCCTCATAGAAATAGAGAAGGCAATCATGAACTTTATCTGGAAGAATAAGAGACCTCGAATAGCCAAAACAATCCTGAGAAGAAAGAGTGAAGCAGGAGGTATCACAATACCAGAACTTAAACTGTACTACAGAGCAATAGTAACAAAAATGGCAGGTACTTGCACCAAAATAGACAGGCAGACCAATGGTACAGAATAGAAGACACAGAGACAAACCCACAAAAATACAGTTGCCTCATACTAGATAAAGGAGCCAAAATCATACAATGGAGAAAAAATAGCCTGTTCAATAAATGGTGCTGGGAAAACTGGAAATCCATATGCAATAAAATGAAATTAAATCTCTATCTCTCACCCTGCATAAAACTCAACTCAAAATGGATCAAGGACTTAGGAATGAGACCAGAGACTTTGCTATTCATCTTAATAAGCTAATACCCCTTCATGATGTTTCACTGAGGTAATGGGAAAACATACACTGACTTACCAAAGACAGGTGAGGATGAATGCCAATGAAATAATTTTGCTGTATAATGAATACTAACCTTATAGGACATACTTCTAATTTATATTTTTTTAATAATCCTTTAACTACCAGCACAGTGTGAATGTATATGCATAATTTTAAACTTTGAATTATTTGTCTAGATTTTTCAAAAATTTTTGCAGGGCTGAGGATCTCACTCATAGTCTTGTGTGTGCTAGGTATCAAATTGCTTTCAATTTAAAAAGTATGTTTTTAACTGCTAACACCAAGTGTTGGTGAGGATATGAAGAAACCAGAACTCTCACACATTGCTTTGAGGAATAATATGGAATACTCACTTTGGGGAAATAACCTGGCAGTTTCTTATAAATTTAGACATATACTTGTCCAGCAATTTTACTCCTAGATATTTACCCAAGAGAATCAAAAAACATATGTCTGCATGAATATTTGTGTATAAATGTTCATGACAACTTTACTCATGATAACATAAAAAGGAAACAAGGTGATTCAGTGGGAAGAAGAGTGAAATACACAATATAATACTTTTTTATAATATACGGGAATGAAGTATTGATATTTCCAGCAGCAGCAATGAATCTCTGAAACATTCAAATGAAAGAAGCTGGACATGATAGACATGAGAGTATATAATGTATGACTCAATTGACACAAAGCTTAAAAACATACTGTGCTGATAGAAAGTAAAATATTGTTAGCTTTACTCCTGGTAGGTAAAGATGTGGTAACAGGTAACATTTTTTGTTGTTGTTGTTGTTGTTTTCTTTTTCTTTTTTTTTCTTGAAAACGGTACATAACCTTCCTAGGGCAATGGAAATATTCTAGATCTTGTTAAGGCTATTGGTTAGAGGGGTGTTTCTATTTGATCTATTTGTTAACAATTATCAAATTATAGTTTTAAGGCTTGTGAGTTTCCTTAAGTACAGATTACACCACACTTCTTCCCCCTCAAAATACAGCTTCAGCTCTACTCTGTGTTCTCTTATTTTTGAAGATCCTTAGATAACCTCTCACATTGGACTGGGACCTCTGGGTCTTTGCCTGGATTTCCACAAGGTGAGCCCCATGTGCACACACCACTGAGCTATTCATTGCCATGCCCCTCTTTCTCATCTAGCCACAAATTTCTCTTTTAGCTTAAATGTTCCCTTTCCAGAATTTCTTTTTATTTTTCATCATCATAAATAAATCAATAATAAAATTTATCTTTTCAACTTGGGCTTCAGGATCTGATATCTGTGACTAGACCACTTTATAAAAGAGGTACCCTCAACATGGTGGTTAGCACCTTATTAATTTTCTGATAAATTTTTAAATAGAATGGGCTCATTACCTAGTGAAGATTAAAAAGTAGTATATGAGGACTAAGGACTTAACCAATGACATGATGTTTTCATGAAGGCTACATGGAGGTAAGTGGGCATCAGTTACCTGCAGCTCTTTCACAGGGAAGAGTTTGGCATTTGGTGGTCCAAGACACTGTCTTGCATGGCACCAGGAGCTCACTTTCCTGTTTCAACACCAAGGATTGCAGTTGTGGCCAACTTTGTCCCTTTCTAGCTTACCACCATAAGTGTAGGGCAGTTCTCTTGTCTGTCTGAACCTCTTGACTGCCACTTCCAATGGTTCGAGAACAGTGATAATTTTTCTGTGATCCTGAGCTTGTCAAAATGAAAAACAAAGCAAATAAGGAAAAAAATTCCCAGGTGTTTCACAAGTGCTTTGTAGTATTGTCTGACAATAGCTGTACAGTTCTAGGGCTTCTAACGTGAGCTTTGATCTCCATAGACTGATTTCCCTACGTGTAGAGACATGGGATAGCAAACTCCATCCTACACTTCATAAATTTGGGCTACTATCACTTTAGTGTGGCTTCTTTATATTCCACTTTATTATGACTATATCTATATAAATGCAAACACTGTTTCCGTGGATATAATTTCATAAAGCAAAACTATCTTCTATCTTTAGCAGTGAAATTCAAGTGGCAACTATGACAAGCAAAGAAAAATGAATGCAGTTAACTTCAACCATCCCTGCTCATCTGAAAGCTTATGTCAGTTTCTAAATAAGCTTTTCATTTTTCTATTCAGTCTGCTGATCTTTGTTGATTTACAGCATGAATGAGCATGGCACATTGCAACTTGTATAGTGAATTTTTCCTAAATAATAAAACATTTATTGCGGACACATCAAGCCAGCTAGTGGCTCTAAATTATTGCAGCAATGAAGTGCCATGTTAACAACTCATTTACATCCTTCCGGTGACTCTCCATTACCAAGGTAAGTAATTTAATCCCACTCTGGGAAGAATTACTTAGAAAAGTATATTTACCATAATTTGGAAAAAATATAATAAAATCATATTAGAAATTATGATGAGGATAAATGAACTAAATACAAACAAAATGAAGTATTCGGTCAAGATAGATTGAATTAGCTCATAATTTTTGGTAAGGGTACAACCAATAACTTCAGAAAGCACTGTAATATATACTCAATTATGCTTAATGTACGTTAGGTGTGAATGTCTAAATTTTATAAGTTCAATTTTACATCCTCTCTTTCATTAATCTTTGTTTTCTATTTCCACTTTGAGTAAGTTACAAAAAGTCAAGTTAACCGTATTCCTTATCATCAGGACTATAGATCATCAATTTAGAGGAGGTGTTCCCTTTATTGCCTATACAGGGCATTTGGACAGAGAGGCACAGTCATTTTGGTGAGATAAGACCCCTTTGTTTATTCTCATCACCTTTCACTCTAGGTTCTGATTCTCATTTAACTCCTGTTGTCTGGTTAAATACCTGCTGCAATATGTGTAGACACATCCTTAAACATGCATGTACCTTTCTGAAATGTTTTGTGTATATGTTTTGGATTTACACAATACTATTACTGTAGAATTTTTTATTAGCATCCATTTATCTATAATACCATTTGGGGTTTCTAATTGGAACACTGTATTCTGAAGTATACATCTTTCACACATCTTTCACATCTTCTTGCTTATCTATTGCCCAACTCGATTGCCTCCAACAACCTTTTATAGTGCCTAATGAGCAGCCTCATACATGTCTTCTTATGAACCTATGGAGGAATTTCTCTAGGATATATATAAGAGTGGGCTTCCTAAAAGGTACACATACTTGGGAAACATGTGCAGTGAGTGTAGAGATCTGTTCATGAAGGTTGTCCTCAGAGTGAACAGTGATGAATACATCACCCAGAATCAAGATGTCCACATTCCTCAGTACAGATACACTCATATTTAATTATATAGACCTACTTAATTTCATATGTACTACAGATTACTTCTTGAAATAGCCAAAATTTTACCAGAAATGTCTAGGTGATTTTAGTTTCCCAACATTGTCTGCAAATACTTTGAAACATGTTTTTGTTTATCTCATAGATGTAAATTATTACTTTTTAAAAATTATTCATCCAATCATTGACGAGTTTGAGTATGTCTTAAGATATCTTTGATCAGTTTGGACTTACCTTTCTGTAAAAAACAGTTTGTGGATTTTGATTGGTTTTCTTTGTTTTGTTTTGATTTTATATATCCCATATATGTACTATATACTATGTGCTATGTATATAGTTAACATCATGTAGTAAAAATCATTCATATTCTTGTATCATGATTTTTGCATTGGGGATTTTAAGACTTTTCCCAACATACCTCAAACCAATATATGATTTTCTTCCTCTTCCAGAAGTAATGATCTACTCGTCACATTCAGAGATTTAATACATCATAACTCTGCTTTTGTATACAATGTAAATAGCAATTCGGGTCTATTTTTGTCCAAAGAACAGTTTCCAAACATAATTTACATATAATCTATACATGTGCTTGTAGAGTTGTGCTTATCAATTATTTTTCTACGTATAAACGTGTCTCTGAGTTCTGCTCTTCTGATCTATTTACCAGCAAACACCAGATGACTTTTTCTTAATAGCTTTGAAGTTTATCTAAATACCTGAGAGTCTAAATACCTGAAAGGGAAGATACATCTCTTCACTCTTCTTTTTGTAGAGCTTTAACATCCCATATGTATCTACAGTGGTAAGTTGAACCATCCATAATATGAATATCTTCCCATAAAAAAGTGTTTATTCTTTGTTAGGATAATATATAGCTGATAATGGAAAGTAAGTTTTGGTTGGATTTTATAAGTTGCATCTTATTTTCTATTATAATTTTAATTTTATTATTGCTATGAAACAAGGGTCAGTAATGTTTTTCTTAAAGGACCAGAGAGTGAATAATTGAGTCTCTATTGGAACCACTCAACTCTGCCATGGTGGCAAGAAGAAACAAACATGGCTCTATTACAATCGAGGTTTATTTGTAAAGCAATTGACAGCTGGATTTGGCCAGCAGGCATTAATTTTTCAAAGTCTGCTATAGAGGAATGGTATTAATTTGTTTAAGCCATTTTATGCAGCAATTTTGCTGAATTCTCTAATTAGTTAGAATAATTAAATCTTTGATTATCTGTAGAATTTTTTATTATTGATAAACACATTAGCTAAATAACGGCAGTTTATTACATTCCCATTATTGAACTTCTATTTCTTTTTTCCTAATTATAAAATTGGCCAATATATTATTGCATTACAAATAGCACTGATAATGGGCAACCTTGTCTTGATCCTAACCTTTTTGGAAAGACATCTGGAGTTTCTTCAGCAGTAGGATATTTCATTTATGTTTGGGTTTTATTCACTTTATCACTTGACAACATTAAGGATTCTCTTTTATTTCTAGATTTATCAGAAGTGGATATACTACCTATACTAGGCATTATTTCATTTTCACAATAAACTTCACTAGAGAAAGACATTCTTCTCAAAATCAATCTTTTTGAGGTAAAACTTGTATATGATGAAATTCATACATTTTAAGTATATTGTGCATTGTTTCTTGACAAGTGTTTGTACCTACGTAATTACTGCCCTAGCAAAATATGGGTCATTTTCATCTCCAAAAAAGAAAAAAGAAAAATCTTGTTCCTGCTTGCAGTCATTTTATCCCTACTTACAAACCCAGGATACAAATAATCTGCCTTGTCACTATAGATTAAGTTTGCCGGCTTTCAAATTTTATATAAATTAAATCAACCCACATGTTCACTTTTTGTGAGCTTTTATTTTTTTTGCTAAATATGCTTTTTAATTTCATTGATGCTGTTGAGAATATAAACAATTTATTCCTATCTATTGATGAACAGTATTCCATTTTATGAATACAGAAAAACTTATGTGACACCTGTTAAAACAATATTTAGGATGCTTCCAGATTTGGACTATTTGTAATAAAGTTGTTGTGAATGCTTGTGTTCAGGATTTTTGGGACACATATGTCTTCATTTTTCTTAAATATTTACAGGAGGAATTGTTAGATCATCTTGTCTAAGATACTTAAGGTAGAGGTTTAAATCATTGGTTCTTGAGCTTTCTTATCTAATATTTAATAGTACACATTGTTTGAACTATATCACACAAATTTGGCATTGTGTTTGCGTGATCTTAGGACTCAAAATACTTTTCAATTTCCCTTTGATCTCTTTTTTGTCACACAAGGTAGTTAGAAGTCATTATTTTTAAAATAATTGAAAACTTTATCTGATATCTTCTTGTCTCTTAATTCTAGTTTACTTCCATTTTTGTCACATAATATAGTATGGATAGTCTAAATACTGAGAATTGTTTTATTTCCCAGCATATGATCTATCTTGGTATAAATTCTATGTTCACTTTGAAAAACAAATGTGCTTTCTGTTATCATTAATATTGCATGGATGCCATTCTAGGATTATTTAAAGTACTATTTTGTTTGACTTACTGTTTCCTTTTAATTGATGATCTTAGGTTTGGTGAAGTTTCAGAGTGATTTCCAGTAGGAAAGATAGTCCTGAATATTGTAATTTTTTGCCATGAAGGATATTAACTAGTATTATATCAAACAAAACAAAAATATTCTATTATTTTTAATAGCTGCCCCTAAGTGCTTTTTAAACAGCTTCATTACTTAATAAGTTAAATAAAATTGTTTACATGTACATATTCAAAAAAATATTACATGGATGGTAGTATTTAGGTGCTGTGTTATAAATCTCAAATTTGTCAAACAGCAAATAGTTTTGTCAGTCTTTGCACTTATGTCACTGTCCTGATTACAGTAGCTTTATAAATCTCTTGTAATCAGGTGATGTAAGTTCAAATTTGAACATTTTGAAAACAATGTTACCTATTCCAGATCCATTACTATCACGAATCCCTGCCCGCAGAGAGACGCGACACATAGGCTGATTAAAAGCTTTATTTACAGCATGGCCATCTCGTTAAGTTTTTCTTTGTTCTCCCCCTCAGGGGAGATAACCACAGGTTATATAGGGGAAAGCAACCAATCAGAGTACTGTCCATGCGGCCAGCGCATGGACATACAGTGCTATAGATAGAGAGCATACGTTGATCACGCGCAGGACATGCATCTTTAACAGCCAGTAATGGCTGCTTTCTCAGAGATGAGCAACTAAAGGAATGTAACATGGCCATGCTAGCAGAGATAAGCAACTTAAGGAATGCAATGTGGCCGTGCTGGCACATTGCCAATCGCCATCTTGCAGGCTAAATAGAGGATGGGGTCCCGGGCACCCCGACACATTACATAGGCATATGCATTTTGAAACAAACTATTTCTTATTAAAACAAAACTTTTACTGGATTTGACTGAGATTGCATTGGTCCATAAATCAATCAGAAAAAAACTGATCATTATAATATTGCATCTTTTAATGCATGCATGCAGTATTTTCCTTCCCTTATTTGTCTTGTTTAGTTTTTTCTGCAATATATTTTATTTTCCAGTACCTTGCAAATAATTTGTAAAAATTCATTCCTCAACATTTCAAAATATTATCCTATTCTATAAAAACATTAAAATGTTCATTACTATCATATAGAATTGTAATTGATTTCCTGTTTAACTGATTTGTTCTATTATCTTAATTATTCCCTTTCTTCTCCTTAATTGAAATTAAATGTACTATTCTTTTTCTCTGGTTTTGTAAGGTGAAAGATCACAGTATTAATTTTAAACCTTTTTTCTAAAACCAGCATTTAATGTTATAATTTTCTTCATATGCATTACTTTTGCTCAGTGATTCTCAACTGGGGGCAATTTTACTTCATAGGCAATTGTATTTCATATTGGCAATATCTGGAGACGTTTTGATTGCCAGTCCTGAAAAGGAGGATGCTGCTGGCATCTAGTGGGTAGGAGCCAGGGATACTGCTAAACATCTTACAATGACAATGCACAGGATAGCTTGAGGAATCTTGGGTTACTTGTTCCCTATATATTTTAACACATTTTTGTTTTCATTTTCAATCAATGCAATGTATTTTACTTGTGCTATCTTTTTAAACCCATGTATTACTTAGAAGAGTCTTACTCTCCCCATGTTGAGTTATTTTCTAGATATCTTTCTCCTACTGATTTTCATTTCAAATATTTTGAAATTAGAGAGTGGACATTGTACAATTTTCAATCATTTCAAATTTATTCAGATTTTTTTTTATGCCAGAATATGTATCTTGGTGAAGGTTTGTGTGCACTTTAAGAACATATCTATTTTTATTTGGGAGAAAAGTTTTATGTATAGTTTTGGATTTGCCTATTTTTCTTTTCTATTATCTCAGTTTTAACTTTTTTTCTATTATAATGCATACATAGTTATGATTATTCATTCCTGGATGAATTAATTCTTTAATCATCCTAAATTGTCTTCCCTTATCCCTGATAATATTCCTGTTTCAAATCTATTTTATCTGACATTTATTTACCCCCCATTCCAGGATTGATTTGATTGATTGATCGTGGTAGTTACTCCATCCTTTTCATTTCAATCTATCTGTATATTTACATTTATATTTGGTTTGTTCTGAATAGCATATTATTGCCTCACTTTTTAATCCAGTCTGGTGATCTTTATCTTTCAGTTGAAAATTTGAACCATTCATATTTAATATAATTATTAATATGATTAGGTTAAAGTTAAAGTTTGGAGGGGGGTTACCCTCCATTATTCACTGATCATTTGAAAATTTTCCTCTTTTCCTGGATTATTTTTGAGTTGAATATTTTTAACGACTCTCTTCTATGTAGACTATTGGCTTATTACCTACATTTCTCTGCTTTATATTTAGTGGTTACTCTAGGGTAGGTTGTAAACATCTTCAATTTATGAATCTCCTTGGAGTTATAATACTTCATGATTAGTGTCTAAAGCTCCAAACAGCATGCTTCTATTTCCTCTCTCCTATTCTTCAGGCTATTGTTATCATAATTCTACTTCTGTTTCAAAAACCCCATTTATTATTGCTTTCATTTTTAAATTTAATTTGTCAGTTATCTTTTTAATGTATTAAAAATACTAATTTGCCCACGTATTTACTTTTAATTTACATTTTTGGAGATCTTCAGTTCTTTATGAAATTTTTTCATCTAGAACTTTTTTTTAATCTAATGGGATTTCTTTCTACTTTTAATCTGTTGCTCATGAATTCTCTCAGCTTTTGACTAAAAAAGTTTTTATCTTGCTTTTGAAAAGATATTTTATCTGGATATTAATTTCTAGACATAAATTTTTCCACCCTATACTTTTTGGTCTTTTCAATATTTTCCTTTTGTTCCTTTACTTCTGGTTTATCTATATTCAATTAGAAAACAGGCATAACTTTATATAAGGACATTTTTTTCTGGATCCTTTACAAAATGTCCCTTTACCAATGTTTATAACAATACAATTTTGGTGTACTGTAGTGTAATTTTCCTTAATTTTGTTTTCTAATCAATGTTCCTCAAATTTATTGGTCAAAATTTCTTCTTTGCATGACTGATACTATTCTTAAATGATGAATATAGTTTCTTTAGTTTATTTTTTATTGATAACTCTTGGATTTCTTTTTGAATGTTGAGCATTGTTCGAGATGTATTTAGTAGGAATCAACTTTATATTTGTGATGTGGCTTTCATGTTAGCTTGGGACAGTCCAAAGGACCAATTTAACTCCATTACTAAAGGAACTTAGCTAATTCCTCATGCTTTTTGAGATAACTTCATGGGGACTAATGGGAGCATAGTTTCTGAACACTGTGTGAACTGTTTTGCTTTATTTCCAGCATTTCCTTTCCCAGTCTTGTGGAGTTTCATCCTACACATGTGATGAGAGTGAGACATTCAATAGATCTCATGAGTTCTTTGTCCTTGCGTCTTCCTTCTTTCAGGAATAATAGTTCTGTACTATCAGTTGTCCAGTGTCTGTAAAGAGTGGTTTCATATATTTTTCCAGTTTTTTAATTGTTTAAGATGGCAATATAAATCTAATCCTCATTCCTCCCTCATCAAAAGAAACAGAAATCTTGGAGATACTATTTCCAATTATGTGAGTCTTGTCAAACTCTGATTTATTTCTCCTTAATTCCAAGAAACCTTTGTTTTCTGCTTGCATTCATTCTCCCTGCACAATAGTCTGGAAAGTGCCTTCTAGAAGAAACAGGGCAAGATGATACTTTCAAATAGGATGCCTTTATCAGGACATAACTCTATAGTAAGTTGAGGAACATCCGTACTCTGTGTAGGGGACATTTGGGAAACCAGTAATCTGATCCATGATTTGTGGGAATAGAAATCGATCAACATGGAGTACAATCAGACTATATACATATATTAACATTAAGACGCATGTATCCTGTGGCCTAGCAATTCTCTGTAGAGGCATATATACATAAAGGCTCATACCCATAGGTAGGAATGTCAAGTACTACGGTATTTATACTAACAAAGACTTGAAACAATCAAAATTTTCTAAAGTAAGGATGAGTTAAATAAATTTTAGCTAGTAAAATAACATAAATAATCTAAATGTCATTCATTGTGCACTGGCTAAATAAATTATAGAACCAAACATTAATATGGTAATAAAATGATATTAAGAATAAATATTATTAGGATGAAATGAATAACAAATTATGGCATATTATACAAGATATTTTTATAAGTGGACTATCAATGCACTGATTTCCAACTATCTAATGTGTAATGTTACATTTAGAAAACCATGACACAGAAGAGAATGTATAATTCAAACAGTACTTCTGTGTGAACACTTCTATAGTCAAAAAAAGATGGAAAAGAGACTTTTAAACATAAAACAAAATAACTTTATTCCTGTACCTAGCTCCACCATGGTAAATTCTATCTGGCTTCAAATGCCAAATTCTTCATGAAGTTTTCTTTGATCCTCCTTTCAAAGGTGATATCACATTCCCCTGAACCTCAAAGCTGTTGTTTGCTCTAAAAATATTAAACCAGTCTATGTTTAAAAGAAGAATTTATATACCTAACTAGAATCACTACTAAATAAATTACTTAAAATAAAGGGATTTTTTTAGCAAGTCGTTAAGTTCCTATAGCAACATACATTGACTTCTCATGTAATAGGTGAACAAATATTAGTGAATGAAATGAATAAACTAATGATATTTTACCACATGTGGAAGATTCTATACCTTACAGGCTATGAGAAACAGACTCAACAGAGAGCCTTAAATTTCAACTTATGAACATCATTTACAATAACTGATTGCACCTAAGATTTGAAGAAGTTATTGAATCTTGGGTCTTTATGATAAGCATGTTTAGTATAAATTGAAATTGCTTCAGAATATGGAAAACAGCTTCATATCAAGTTTCCCCAAGTCCCTTGTTAATAAAATCAAATACAGGCTTAGGTATTTTTTTCTAAAAGTGTGTTATCTTAAATTTAATCCTACTGCTTCATGGAGACTACGTCATCAGCTTCTTCTAAGCATTACAGAGGGGGGAGGCTGACAGCAGGAACATCATTTTCCTCCAACCCCCACCCATTCATCCTGAAAGCACAATTAGGTGCACTAGGCTACAAAAAAAAAAAAAAAGAAAAAGAAAGAAAGAAAAGAAAAGAAAAGAAAAAACCCAAAATACAAAAAACCAAAACGATTTTTTTCTTATTAAAATTTAGCTGGTAAATGCATTCTGCTGAAGCCCTGAAGCTTGTCTCCATTTTTCAGCCTCCAGAACCGATGCGAATGAGAGATAAGACGCAGGACTTCAAAATGATCTATCTCACCAGCTAAATTAAAATTAGAAGAACAAGTTTTTCTTTGCTCAGTAAAACTAATTACATGGTTTTGAGTGAAGGGTTGAACAAACAGGACAATGTTTATAAAGTTTTTGAATTTGAGACTGCGTTCCTTGGAGAAAGCGGCATGCATACACACACCCAGCCCACACACTAAATTCTGTATATCCCTCATCAAAGGAACTCCAGTTTACCCTATTGGACTGTTTCAGTTTTGAGAGAAGGGCCTCTCATATGGATTAGGGACAAGGCCAGGACACTCTGCACAAGGTGTTGATTCCCTCATCACAATTTAAGCTTTTGTGTGGCAAGGAAGATCTTTAAAAGCAGCCGTGGGTCTGGATTCGAGCGTCCTTTAAGTCTGCTCCTTGGTTTGTTTACTGGACCACATTGTTTCCTGGATCATCTGTATGAAAACACCTGGGAGCTGGGCCTATAAAGACCAGGAACTACTCTTATTTTTTTAGGAGCTTCTTGCTCTAGGAAAGGTAATGGAACAAAATGGGAACCAAGAGAAAGAAACATCACCCTCCTCTGGAACTACCTCCATCCCTCCAATCTGGGCTAAAGGTCAAGGCTCATACCTAGTCAGGATTTCTAGGAAGTCATATTGCTGAGGACTGGTGACTTATTAGTCATTAGCAGGTTTTCCTTGGATTATTCATAGAATATTTTGATGGTGTTCATAGAGTAACATATTACTTCATTGTTAATGTGAGTAAAGGTGTCTAGAGTACTACCTGATACAGGGGCACCAAAACACCGAACATTTTATCTCTACAAGAACAGGAACTCATTTTTTAAAATTTTCCTTTATGTTTATTTTTAAAGGACACATATAAATAAAAATTGAATATACTAATGAGACAATATGTGATGTTATAATACATGCATATATTGCCTAATGCTCAAATCAGGTTAAAGATATCTATCTACTCAACAGTTATCATTTCTTTATGTAAAAACTTCTCAAACTCTTTTTATTTAGGTTTTTAAAATGCATAATGAATTATTGTTACCAGACATGATGGTGCATGCCTGTAATCCCAGTGATTTGGGAGATTGAGGCAGGCAAATCACAACTTCAAAGCCAGCCTCAGCAACTAAATGAGGCTCTGTCTCAAAATTAAAAAAAAATAAAAAGGCCAGGGGGAATATACCTCTGTGGTAAAGCACCAGTTTAAACCCCATTACCAAAAAAAAAAAAAAAAAAAAAAAAAAAAAAAAAATTAAGGAAAAGAAAATACATAGTGTGTTATTGTATGTGGTCACCTTACTATGCAATAACACACCAGAACTCCTTTCTCTTGTGTAATGTAACTTAGGGCCTATTGGACAACCTCCCCACATTCCGTCTTCCTCTTCACTCTCCCCAGATTTCAGTACTCACCATTCAACTTTCAACTCCTATACCTTTTAATATTCGTGGTACTTGCTTTCTGTGCCTGACTTACTTCACTTAGCACAATGATCTCCAGTTCCATCCACATTCTCACAAAGGAAAGGACTTCACCATTTTAATAGTTGAATAGTATTCTATTGTGTGTATGTATCCCAATTTTCTTTATCCATGCACCAGTGGTCAACACTTGGATTGTTTCCATTTCTTGGCTAATGTGAATAGTTCTGCAATAAACATGGGCTTGAGATGTCTCTTCAACATTCCAATTTCATTTCCTTTGGTGACATACCCAGTAGCAGGATTGCTGGATCATCTGGTAGTTCTATTTTCCTTTTTTAAAGGAACCTCTATACCGTTTTATCACAATGGCTATGCTAACTTACATTCCAACCAATAATGTGTAAGGGTTGTCTTTTCTCCACATCCTTGCCAGCACTTGTTATCTTTTGTCTTTTCAGCTATCACCATTCTTGCTGGGATAAGATGATACTTCATTGTATTTGTGACTTGCATTTCCCGATGATTAGTATTATTTAGCATTTTTAATATATTTATTGGCCATGTGATTTTTTTTTCTTTCTTTTTTTTTTTTTGAGGCAGGTTTATTTAGGTCTATTGCCCATTTTTAATGGATTTTTGACATTGTTGATTTTTTTAAGTACTTTATGTCTTGAAAATACCAGTCTCTTGTCAGATGTATAGTTTGCAAATATTGTTTCCAATTCTGTAGGTTGTTTTTTCACATTGATAATTATTTCCTTTGCTACTTAGAAGTTTTTTAGTTTGATTTAAATGCATCTGTATATTTTTGCTTTTGCTTCCTATGCTTTTGGAGTTTTCTCCAAAAAATATCTTTCTTCATCCATTTTCCTATGTTCTCCTCCAGTAATTTCATAGTTTTAAGGTTTACTTTTTAAGTCCTTAATTGATTTTAAAGTGATTTTTTTTAAAATAGAGATAAAGGGCTTTTATTTTTCTCTACACGTTGATATCCAAATTGCCCAGCACCATTTATTAATAAGATTCTGCTTTCTCCACTGTGAGTTTAGTACATTTGTCAGACATCAGCAGTCTGCAGATAGGCACATGAGTTTACTTGGAGGTCCCCTATTCTGTTTCACTAGTCTGTCTGCATTTATGCCAACAGCATGTGGTTTTGAATACCATAGCTGTGTAGTATATTTTGAAGTCAGATAGGATAATGCCTCCTTCTTTGTTCTTTTTTGTTCAAGGTGGCTTTAACTATTTAGGGTCTTCTGTGGTGCCATACAAATTTTAGGATTGTTTTTTCTAGTTCTGTGAAGAAAGGCATTGGTATTTTGATAGGAGTTGCAATGAATTTGTAATTTCCTTTGGGTCATATGGACATTTTAACCACATCAATTCTTCCACTCTTTTTGTTTTAATTGTATTTATTTATTTATTTATTTTCATTAACTTTTTTTTGACAGTGATAAGTATTTTTTAAAACAATTATTTTCATACATGTACATAGGGTAATATTGTCTGTCTCACAATGTACCATTCTTCTCCTCTCCCCCTATCCCTTCCCTCCCTTCATTTCCCTCTGTGCAATCCAAAGTTCCTTCATTCTTCCCTACCTACTGCCCACTACAGATCAGCATCTGCTTATCAGAGAAAATATTCAGCCTTTGGTTTTCAGGGATTGGCTTATTTCACTTAGCATGATACTCTCCAGTTCCATTCTGCAAATGCCATACTTTCACTCTTCTTTAAGGATGAGTAATATTTCATTGTGTATATGTACCATATTTTCTTTATCCATCCATCTGTTGAAGGGCATCTAGGTTGGTTCCACAGTTTAGCTGTTGTGAATTGAGTTGTTATAACATTCCTGTGGCTGTGTCACTGCAGTACGCTACACTCTTTTGACATGGGATCTCATGTACGTGTGTCCTCCACAGTTTATTTCATCAATGTTTTAACATTTTCAGTTGAGAAATCTTTCATGTTTTTGGTTACATTTACTTCTAGAGTTTTTGTAGCAATGATAATTGGGATTGTTTTCAAGATTTCTATTTCACATAATTTAATATTGGCATATAACAACATTACTGATTTTTATATGTTGTTTTTGCATATTTCTTAAACAGAAACTATAACCATCATGGAAAAATACATACTATTAAAATTTCCCATATTTGTTTCACTTGGAAATAATAATTATATAAAGAGGTAGATATAGTAACCTCTTCAGTGTTGAGGTTCTATAAATATCCCAATCTGAGCTCTGAAAAAGGATGTTTTAGGCAGATTTGGACTTTATATGACTGTGCTCCACAGTTTTTGAAGTTCTGTTCAAAAATCCTTGGGTAATTAGGTCAAGTTTGCCCTGAAACCTGGCATATTTTCTCACTCCTTTCCATGCTGAAAAACTTAGGATCTCTCTCCCACTGTTATCTTGGGTAGTTCAAATGACGTCTTACAGATTTGATTTTTCTGACTATTCATTCCATACACTATTTGCCTTACTGTGTGGACAAAGAAATTTAGGAGATTTTTGGAGAGATCAAGAAGGGTCTTTACCCTATTTAGTATCTGTTCCCCTCCTGGAGAAATGGCAAGAAGCAAGATACAAAGTGGAGGGCAGGAGGCATCAAGAGAATGTGGAAAAGCCAGAAAAAAAGAGGGCAAGAGGACTGCAGGCCTAGGAACTGAAGGCTTCTGGTGGCTTAGTAGGAACAGCTTGAATTCCATTAGGCAAGGTGCAAGGATCTTAAGACAATGTTTCAGAAATGAGAAGAGGTTTGGGGCCTGATCCCCAGATCTTGGTTCATAAAAAGTTAGAGCAGCAGTATTTGAAGAAGCTGAAATGATTGGACAGTGACTAGCATTTGAATGAAAACTCTCTACAAACAAGGGGGAACCTGCCCAATGTGGAGTTAAACACATGGAGGATTGAAGAGGAATATTGTACCTAAGGAAATAAGAAGGCAATAGGTATATAGTTCTTTAAAAGAGCAATAACATGTTTCATGTAAAATTCACAGTCCTAGAGAACCAGCATTGCTACATATAGCTAAGACCTCTTAGGAGATTCAAAACAAGCATCACTTCATAAGGCAAAGGAAAACACAGAAGAGACCAGCGACTTTCCCCTCTTCTTAATAAGATAATGCAAGCACAACAAGAACACAATGGCATTACAATAGGCTTCGTTATGAAATGCCAGTTCTGGAGTCTGCCACTTAAACAGAACAAAATAAAAACAAAGAAATTATTTTCTTTACTGCCACTGGGCAAAGTATGAAGTAAAGAAATTAACAAAGACAAATGAAATAAATAAAAGCAACTGACAATTTCAGGTTTGCTTACCTGTGGCCTTAGGGTGGGTAGGTAATGTAATGATGTCAATTAAGGAAGAGTTCTTTATTCCCATTCAGGACTCCTGCTTGTAAAATGATTAGACTTTTCTTCAATGCTATCTTTCCAATGATCACCCGAAGTCATCATGGCATGACAGTTGCCATTAGAGTCATTAGTTTTAAATTCTGCTCGGCATTTGCTTTCTCAGAAGAAAAAAAATAAACAACAACAATTAAAAAAAAAAATCTTTTGCTTTTTGAATGTTGCAGTGTAATCAGGTCCCTGGCAGCAGAAAGGTTTCCTTTCTCATCTTTCTTCACTTCATTCTTCCCTACCATCAGGCCATGTTAATTTTTCTAGTTGACCTTTACCCTGCTTCCCTCCTGAAAAAGTGCCCAGATTACTAATATTTTCTTAAAAGATGTTATTTACATCACAGGTAATTCCCCCTCATTTAGTGACAAGTCTCACAGCATTCCTTGTTAATAAATTTTATTATACTGTTTTGGTTGAAGTTCAAATAAGAGAAGACAAAGAAAATGTGTCATAACTCAATGAAATAAATGCAATATTCTAGGACCTAAGACATATTGACTAGTCAGTCTTGTACTCATGAATCCCTGTAGGGAGGGTGTCTGGAGGAACGTGATCTATTTCTCTAAAATTAACACACACATGCACACATGGGGTAGGAGGAGGGGCAAGGAGAGAGAGAGAGAGAGAGAGAGAGAGAGAGAGAGAGAGAGAGAGAGAGATCTTTGAAATTTAGAATAATAAACTCTGGTATAATGAAAGAATTCCTGTGGGCCCATTCTTAAACCTATAGTGTGTCTACTACATGCATATTGTTCTAGATGCTAGAGACAAAAATATTTCTTTAAAATACAGCTCTCACCCTTAAAGACATTAAATTCTAAGATGAAAGCATGCACAAATATTCCAATTTGGATGATTTCAATTCAATCTGATGACAGGAGGCTGCACAAGGCATTCTAGGTACACTGAAGTTCAGGGAAGGTCAGGGTAGCTCGTCAACCGGTTCATGCATGAGCTGACTCTTGGAGAATGAGTCTTGGGAATTAGCCAGTTGGAAATAGAATGGAAGCTGAGGAAAGCATTTTTATGCAGAAATGTCATAAGTGAAGGCAGAGAGGTATGAAATACCTTGGTGTGAGCAACCAGGAGTTCTGAGCAACTTGCTGTTGTTGGAGCATGAAATATGACGAGGAGAGGGGGCTTGAGCAGTTGTAGAAAAGACTGAGTTTTATCTGACAGTTTAAGAAGTACTTGAAGGATTTCAGTAAAAACGAATGGAATTACATTTCACTTTCCACCAAAGTCTCTGTGGAAGTCATGTGAAAAAAGGATATTGAGTAAGATTGCTAGGACTATGCTATGGTTCTCAAATCTTCATTCATAACCTTCATAAAATTGTGTATTCAAACCCTAGGATGAGCATATTGCAGCTCCTACTGGAGTCAGCAGAGCAATTTTCCCACCCCATTGAGGTCTGGCTTGTGTTTAGCCAGTGGAATATGGACAGGATTTACAGTGTGCTCTTCCAAGCAGAGATGTTATGAGGCACTGAAAGTTTTCTATAGCCCTTTTTAGATTTTCTTCTTCGTCATGATCATAATAGGGACCAATGAGCCATTCATCGTTTAGTCCAAGTTTCAGATGGACAAAACTGACCCAAAGCCTAGAACCAATCTAAGTCTAGCTGAACTCAGTCAAACATCAGCAAGTCTACAGAATAATAAGCATGAAATAAATGTTTGTTGCTTCAGTCACTGAGATTTAGGGATCACTTGTTATGTAGCATTATTGCAGGTAAAATCAGATTAATATAGATATGTTAAAGTGTGACTAAAGACCAAGATGGAGATGACCAAGTCTTGACATGGCAGTAATAGTAGAGATGACAATAAAGAGAATAGAGGTCGAGTATTGTAGAAGAAAGATTAGCTTTGGCGATTAAAGATTGGGGAGTAATGAGATCGATGAGAACTGAAGAATTTCTGGAGTGAATAATTAAATGAGTGATTGTGCCATTGATCCATACATAAAGTAAAAAATAAATTTATTCCTTCATTCTAGAAGATTTATGGAGATACTATGCCTTGTCCATCCACAAGCTAAGCACTTGATCTATTGATCAAAAGGTTCTTTGCCTTCACAGAGTTTACATTCTAGTTGGGGAGATGGCCAGGTAAGGTCATAGATAAGTGTAAAGGCTTTGAAGTGCTATGAAGAAATCTATTTTGAAGAATAGTTAATGAACTAAGTAAGTAGACGAAGCTCCTCCACTCACGGTGGTCAGCAAAGGACTCCTTTAGGAATTATCTCCAAAGCTGAGGCCTGATGGGGACAGAGAGCTTCTTACTAGGTAGATGTTCTCTAGGAAGAAAGAAGAGTGATGACAAAAGGCCCCGAAGCAGGACAGAGATTGGTGTGCATTTCTGAGGGTAATTTCTAAGAGGAGCAAGAAATTTGGGTTTAGCAGTGAAAGTCTTTAAGATGCTCAACACGTATCCAGGGAGACAGATCAGCTAAAAACACTAGGCATAACTCTGAGTTCTAGAAGATAGGCATGGGCAAGGGCTAGTGACAAGAACATCAACACCCCATTCTGCAGAGGGCACTTTTAAAAAGTAGTCATGACTGTGGCCCATGATCACTTAAAGACTGAGCAGTACAGTAGTCCTAGGAATAAAATCTGAGGTTCACAAATATTTTTAATATTTTTAGATTTTAAGATTTTAAGATTTTTAAGATGCAAGTCAATGCTGTCTTATTTCAGCCATGTCTTCACATCTTTCTTCCTTTTCTTGATGATTCTGCTATTTAAAATGGCTTCCCAAAGTAGGGCCAAAGTGTTCCCTTGCTTTTCTAAGCACTAAAGTGGTGCCATGAGCTTAAATAGATGATATGTATGTTAGCTTCACTCAGGGTCATTTGTAGTGCTCTTAACCAATGAGGTCAATGTTACTCAATGACATAGTACATTCAAAAAAAGGAAGAGGAAATTCGAAGATCTGTGTGGGAGGTCACTCCAGAAATTGCTACAATAGCATCTCTCATGCATGATGAAGCTATGGAAAAGCAGTTAAAGAAAAACATAGTGGAACACGTGGTCATGAGACTAGAAGCTAAATGAGTTTATGGCCACCACATCCAGAATAAGAAAATATTAAACCTTCTTGACTAATGTTTGATTCAAAGAAATAATTAATGATTGGCAAAAGCGTGTAGTAAATAAAGTATCTTTAAGCAAAAACATACATGTGCAAGGTCATACATTGGTCAATTGATGAACTTGCTGTTACCACAGGCTTGCAGGAGCCTATTTCTGCATTTCTTTTTCTAGGAACAATTGCTTTAGTGTTTGCTAATTAAGTGTTTATGACAACTTTAAAAGACATGCCTCTGCAAATAGTAAGAATCCATTATATTTACTTCCTGTGAGTCAGTCACCACCCCAAGTTCTGGATTGGGACTAATAAAAAATAAGACACTTAATGCCTTCCCCTCATGTATCTTACTATTTACTAAGGGAGATATGTATTCATATGTAAAAAGAGAAATGAATCAATAAACACCTAAATAGAGACATCAGAATAAGAGGACAGAAAGGAGCAGGGCTACCATGGATGAGAGGATGGCTAGATAAGACCTCTCTGAGGACATTTCATTTGAGAAAAAATAAACTAAATAAAGTGAGAGAGCAAACTAGGTGAATGCCGAGCATTCCAGAGACTGAGGGAAAGCAAGTACAGATGCCTGGAGGCAAAGCATGAATGAGTCTTATTCATCTTCTGTTGTCCAAATATACAGTGTGAGATTTGGTACCCAGTAGGCACTACTCAATATCTTGATCGATTTTCTTATTCGTTTTGGGTACTCTAGTGTACTCATAAACAAGAGAACTAAAGAAAGAAAGAGAGGATCATTTTGCTTTGGTAAGAAATGTCACAAAACTTAAAGACTTCAAAGTTGAAAAGTTCAAGAAATCATCTAGTAGATCAGGTGACTAGGGTATTATTTTGGCAAATGTGGAGATGACTCCAAGAAGTTTTGAGCAAGATTCAAAGACACTAATTTTAAGAAAGGAGACTCCAGTTTTCTAGTCTCCAGCATGGGATATTTTTGTAATTTAGGTGTTTAAATTTGATTGAGAAATCCTTTCCAGGGCATATGTGTCTTGCAGAGTGGGTTCTGTATTATTCTTCAGTGATCCCACCTTAAAAGAGTTTTAATTTATTATTTACATTTCTTCCCTGAACATAAGAAAGATAAACTGACCCTGAAGTAATACATTGATCAACGAGGTGTAGGTTTCATTATTTTTTATTTTCATTTAGTCAGTAATATCTTATTATTTTGTTCCTACTGTAGACCATACAGTGTTTTACTTACTGAGGCTGAATAGACAATTAACCTACATGATCCTTAGTGAAAGAATAAGTCCTGAAGCTATAGAGTGTCTTGAAACAGAGCTACCATATTTTTTGTATTTGCATTTTTTTCTTCGTATAAGAAAGGAAGAAACAGGATGATCAAAAACAAAATAAAGATATAAAAAGTTTTTAAGTCAAATATACCTAGATTCAAACACAACTTCTCAATAATCAGCCAAAATGGGAAAAATCCATTATGAGATTCAGTTTAATCTTATCAAAACATAATTTCAGAAAATTTAAAAATATGACTTATAAATAGAAACAAGCATGTCTTAAAGATCTTCATTATTAATGAAGGAAACTGCAGGTGGTCAAATTTGTACAAAGAGAAATCCAAGGAACAGAATGTTATATACTGTATCAGGCAAAGTATGGTGAAATAAATGTCCTAAACTAGATACAAAACAATTTAATATCATGCATACAGTGAAAACCTTATTTTCTTCTGTGCATGTCAGAAATCATTTTCATTTTTACTCAACAATAATCTTCAGATTAACATGTATTTTCACAGAATTTATTCCCTAACTAATAACACAGTGTTAATTTTTCAGAAGAATATTCCCAAGAGAACTAAACCATTTTTTTTATCTTATTGGATGATGCTGCAGTATAATTTTGAAAGTTCTTAGCCTTATTTTCCAGTTTGGGTTATAGCAGAATCCCAGAAAGAGCCTGAAGTGGTGGTACTCAAGAGGAAGAGATGGGAAGATTGCAAATTTGACAGCTGCCTCAGCAACTTAGGGAGACTCTGTCTTTAAACAAAAAAGGGGTGAGAGTGTAACTCAGGGATAAAGTACCCCCCAAATATTTAAAATTTAAAAAAAGTTTCCAGAAATATTGTGCACAGTAGAGAGTACTCAATACCTGTTATATAAAAGATGGTACCTGCTATATAAAAGATGGTACCTGCTATATAAAAGATGGTCAACAAATGATAGCTAAATGTCTGACTTGCCCCTGTGCAACTCCTTTATACTACTAGCACCCCAAAAGGAAGGTATGAGAGAAAGAGCAGCAGGTATGGAGCAGCAAGTACGAGAAACAAGTATGGATAATCTGAAAGATGGTCTATAGACGTAATTCTTCTCTCCTTGAAGATTGACCAGGAGTCGCATGGGACACCAGACATCATCCTTATCAGTAAGAGGCTACTTTCTATGTGGTTTAAGAGACAAGTTTCTCCTAATAGAAAACAGCACAGGAAACTAACTGAGCAGTATGAATTTAGTGATGTCTGTTAATATCGTTCTATTTGTTGGTTATATTCCCACATTTCCAATTACTCTCCAGGTACTGCAAAAGCAGCTCCTCAGGAAAGCTCCATCAGTACACAACACCATCTTCAATTTATTTTAATATGTAAACGTGGCCCAATTTAAATATTTCTTCCACACAGATACTTTTTCTTCCTTATTACAGATAAATTACTCAGCTCACAAAATTATCTGAACAGTAAGGCACAAATAAGCTAGCAATAATGTTTGCTGGTTGAAGAGATAAGCAGTTAAGCATCTAGAGGTGAAGTGGAGGACAATTAACATCCCAGCCCACTCAATTATCATACAATGCCCACTTCTCAGGGAATTAGAGCTATTACAATCTGCTTCTATGAATAAATGAGTATTTTAGCTCTCGGAGGGTAATGCAATAGTCTTGAAAATAATCTTTTTATGAGATTGTGGCTTTATCAGTTATAGTTTAGAGTCAGAATAAACACTGACTACGTATGGAATTATAATGACTGCTGGAGGGTGCTTGCATTTGGGTTTTCAATATTATTAATTTCGTAATTCAACTCTTCTTGTCTAATATGCTTTGTGCAGTAGGTCTTGGCAAAGAGACTCCAGCTCACCTTTAATGCCATCTTGCTTAGTGAATTTTAGCAATGAATAGATTAAGTTGTAAAAACTGCCCAAAAGGAAATATTTTCTAAAGGACTTGTGTCACGATGCTTTTCGATGTAAATGGACGCCTCGCACAGCACAGTCTCTCTGACACTTAACCGTGCTAAAAACACTTAGGAACAGCTTAGGCAGAGCTTCAAAGAGAAAGAAAAACAGAAGAGAACACTTTGTGTGTGCTCTCAGCCTCATGCAATGTAGAGAAGCATTTTGTTTGTTTTGCAGTGTTTAACGAAAATCTTCTTCCTGGGACATTTTGACCCAGTTCTTTGAATCTTTATCAACCGAGTTGCTGATTTCCTCTGCAGCTGCCAAGGTTCAGAGGTTTTTTTCTTAATTTGACCAGCAGACAAAAGCAAGACTAAATACATGATAGCATCAGAGAAGACTAACTACAAAAGAAAGCCTTAGAGGGCCCCAAATAGTGGACCATATGTGAAATCGAATGGGCTAGCCATTAGCATCAGCTGTGAACATATTGCACCAACTGGGAATGAAAATAGAACATTCAACAACCAACTGTTATAATCTGTAAATAGTCAAACTAATTCCTGTGGGCTCCCAAAATACATGCAAAGGGTGCTCATCAGGACCCCATTGTCCTGTTCACAGGTAAAGTGGCTTATTTGTTTCTTGAAAAACATAGAGCTCAGAAAGACTGAATAAAACAAAAATCCATGTGGTTTAAAAGACCCCAGGGATTTAGGAAACTGTATCCAAAGATTACAGTGAGGATAATGAAAGGGTAGTGAATTTCGATGCAACTTTTCAACACAAATATCCCAAGCATAAAATTCCCAACAGTCAAAAACTGGCAAAGAACCCTAGGAAATTTAGAGAACATACCAAAGCTCCAGAGAATTTAGTTTGCAGCTGGCAAGGGTTCACCTACCTTCTAGTTGCCGCTCATTTAATAATGTATGTAAGGAACAGATGGGTAGTGTTCTTAGGTGGACGAGGCTCTGTAGTATTGGTAGCAATGAAAAAC
This sequence comes from Glaucomys volans, assembly GCA_020662805.1. Lineage (NCBI taxonomy): Eukaryota > Metazoa > Chordata > Mammalia > Rodentia > Sciuridae > Glaucomys > Glaucomys volans. The sequence goes on from JAJEJO010000959.1 coordinate 370,968, forward strand.
TGGACTTTGAATATTTAATAACAGGACAAAAGTCTCAAGAAAAAAAAGAATGTACATGTGTAACATATAGCATTGTTTAAACATGTATTTAATCCTAAACAAGTGTTTTATCCAATGAAATTTAGCATTTGAATATTTGAAAAGCACACATATATAATGTACATATGTATACACACATATATAGGCTTTTACTTAAAGCAAACATTCTATTTTTACATCTGCTAAAATTATGTATATGTAATAGGGATTTCTACTGATTTCATTAAATTTTTCATTTATTGGCAAATGATACTTTAGATTTTTAGGAGGCCAAAAGAAAAATCCTTTGAACCTATTAAATACCAACTATTTATTTAGCTATGAACATAAAGTATGAAAACTTGACTGTGCCACTTTCTTGCTATATGACTTTGAACAAGTTTCAAAGTGGCTCAGAGTCTCATTTTCCTCATCTGCAAAAGACAAGAACAACAAAACTTCGTGTTCAGAGAATTTATTTGGGACAGACAACAGATGACTTTGAAAGTATTAAGTGAAACCCAGCTTGCATCCACGATGCCAGGCCTCATCCTGGCTCTTTTTCTTAAGGACTTTTCAGACTAGTGGAACAAATGACACAGAAATTTATATAATATACAACATCAAAAAAGGAATAAATTCATTCATACTATTAAGTAGAAGCAGAGGCTGAAAGGATGGACTGTTAAAAATTACCCTATGTACATGTATGATTACATGAGTGGTATGAATCTACATCTTGCACAACCATAGAAATGAAAAGATGTACCCCATTTGGGTACAATGAATAAAATGCAGTCTATAAAAATAAAAAAATAAATTAAAAAAAATCTTGATGGTATGGGTTATTCAAGGCAGTCTTCTTTGAAGGAGTAATAGCTGAATTAGATCATAAACAATAGATCATGTTATATACATAAGGGGTATGCTATTAAAATGATTTTAATAATTGTCATGAAAAATTATATATAGACCAAAATAATGTAGTGATAATATAAAATATAAATTCATGTTTATATGAACAACAAAAATTAAATATCTTAAATACAAAAAATACATAAAAATGTAAAACCAAATTTAGTGACAGTTTTGGTTAGTGCATTATATTGTACAATTCACTATATTTAGCCATAAATATGACACATATTTGAGAAATAATAAGGTTCCGCTTCTGTTACGGTTGATTGAGCGACCAGATCTAACCCTCCCACAGATAAAACCTATGAACTCTGGACAGGATATGGAATGAAACAGTAATGTGAAGGCACTGGAGACTGACCAAAAACAACCAGAGCCTGGGTTTGGGGAGTCAAAATCCAGAGAAAGGAAACAGCACAAGATGAGTTAGATATCAGTGTGATTTTAACTTAAGGACAGGCTAAAGATTGTATTACATGGGTGGCTAAGCCCAGTAGGAAATTCTTAGTTTCTCTAACTTATAAATTCAGATTTCAGAGGCCATACAGCTGCTAGAAAGTAAGTGATGAATACCGGAAAAGAAGGAGCTAAAGAAGGGGAGCCCTAAATAACACACACACACACACACACACACACACACGCACAGAGAAACACTGGACTATTTTTTTGTGACTTTTGGGGGTGAAGAGGATTATATAGGGTATATTCAAAGCAGCCCAGCTAAAAAAAAAGAATCAAAACTGAGTTTTGAGTTGAAATTCAGGAAATAAATTCTTAAGTTGAATCCAAATGCTAATTGCCTACTAAAACAAAAGCATCAATGCTCTACAGAGAAAAAAAATAGAATACAAGTCTTCATGGAAGAAAATAATTATCAAGTCCAGGATGACATTCCAAATTTCTCAACCAATGAATAACTAGGAAATTATGCCCCATTTTCCAGAAAAGTACAAGCTCTCAAACCAAACCCAAGACTACCATGTGCTAGAATTAGCAAGAATTACAAAGGAGTTAGTATAACTGTGGTCATTTAAAAATATAAAAATACAGCTGAAATTATTGAAAAGGTGTAAGTATCATACAAGAAATGGACACTTTGAGGAAAACGGAACTTTTAAAACAGCAAAGTACAATAGCTGTGATAAAAATTTCAGTAGCTAGGTTTAACAGAAGAATGGAGATATCAAAGGAAAAATGAGTAAACTTTTAGGTAGATTAATAGGAATTATCCAATGTGAAGGAGAGAGGGAAAAAAATGAGGAGAACCTCAAAGACCCATGGAATTATTGCAAAAGTTCCAATTTAAGTGTAATTAAAGTACCAAAAGAAGAGGACAGACAGATGAGATGTGAACATATCACTGAAAGACATAAATTGACAGATCCCAGGAGTTCAGCAAGCATCAGAAAGGATAATATACATAAATCTGCAGTTAGGCACAACACATTTAAAGTGTTGAAAACCAAGAAGAAAGAGAAAATTCTTGAAGGTAGTGAAAATAAAATGACATATTTCACAGAATAGGCAACAATTCAAACCCACTGACATCCTATCAGAAATGTAAAAAGACAAATGACAGTGGTACAACACTGTATTAGAGTGCCATAATAAAAACTGTTAACCCAGAATTCTACATCCAGTGAAATATTCTTCAGTAATTAAGCTGATATAAAGGAATTTCTTATTTTGTAAAAATTGAAGAGATCTGTTTTCAGTGTGCCTATATTAAAAAGAAATGGTAAAGAAAAAAAATATTTTTAGACTAAAAGGGCATGATACCAGATGAAAACACAAGTCTTCAAGAAGAAAAACAAAGATGTTAGAAAGAATAAATATATGTGTAAATAAAATAGACTCTTTTTCTTAATTTACATAAAATATACATGACAATTTATAACAAATATTGAATTGAATTGCATTATGAGGAATGATAATCTATCTAAATTTAACATATAATGGTAAATAAGGCTTAAAGAATGGGAGCATAAATCTATAGAATGCAAGGTATTTTACTTGATGTGGTATAACGTTTGCTCTAAGTAAATGTATGAAGTTAAGGATATGTAAAAAGTGAAGAAATAGAACTAAAAATCAAGCCAAGGCAGGCTTGATTTTTAGCAGAATTTTAAAAAATATTCAAATAATCCAAAAGAAAGTAGAAAAGAAGAACAGAGGAACCAGAATCAGAAGGTGCCAAAAGAAAACAAATAATAAAATGATGGAATACACTCAAATCAATAATTACAACAAATGTTAATACAATACAACTTACAATTAAAATGCAGAGATTATCAAAATTAGTGAAAAAATAAAACCTAACAAAATGCTGTCTAAAGGAGATGTACTTAAAATATAAAGATACAGATGAATGGAAAAGAAATGCTTAGAAAAATAACACTAAGTAAATAGTAATTATAAAATAGCTGGATATTAATAGCAAATAAAATAGATTAAAGGTTAAGAATATTGTAATAAATATTATTTCAAAATAGGAGGGTCAATTCATCAAGAAGACTTCAGTAATGCCTGGGGTTTATAACCATGTAATATTGATCACTGTGCCTTTTGGAGGAAATATGTGCATTAGATAAACCTCAGGGCTGGGGATACGATATAGCTCAGTTGGTAGAGTGCTTGCCTTGCAAGCACAAGGCCCTGGGTTCAATCCCCAGCACTGCAAAAAAAAAAAAAGAAGGAAAAAAACCCTCATTCAGACATGATAACCCTATAGGTAAGGAGTTCAATATTAATGAATCAGCACTATATATAAAACAAGAGATCTTTTAGCAGAACTACACATGAAACAAAGTTACAGGGTCACAGAAACCTAAACCTTACTTTTCTCCAAGAACAATGGTTCAATATCCAAAAATTCAGTGACTGCCGGTGGTGGAACATAACTACCAATATGAACAAGAATCAATTATATATGATTGGACAATCAAAATACAAAAGTATATTCAGCATTAGGGAGATACTATTTAGAACTATAATAGGAAACCACTATAGACCCAAACTAAATGGCTAGAATTTAACAGAATTACACCAAAAAATAATTGTGAGGTTGTAGAGTAAGAGAATTCATACTTTGGTAGTGGGAAGGTAAAAGGTCCTACAAGCTCCATCAGTTGTTATAAAACTCAACATGCACCTATATAGTTACCCTGGCAATTCTGCTTTTAAGTATTTGCCCAAAACAGAAAAAAAATTTCTAGTAGCTTTCTTTTTAATAATCAAAGCTGAAGCCAGTGTGGTGGCATACACATATACTCCCAGCAGCTCCGGAGGTTGACTCAAGAGGATCACAAGTTCAAAGACAGCCTCTGCAACTTAGTGAGGCTGTGTCTCAAAATAAAAAATAAAAAGGACTAGGGATGTGAATCAGTGGTTAAGCACCCATGGGTTCAATCCAAATACACACAATGGAATATTATTCAGCCATAAAGAAGAATAAAAGTATGGCATTTGCAGATAAATGGATGGAATTGTAGGATATCATGCTAAATGAAATAAGTCAATCTCAAAGAAACCAAGGGTGGAATATTTTCCCTGATCAGTGGATGATGATATATAATGGGAGTGGGGGAGTGGGGGGTAATAGAAGAATGGAGGAACCTTGGATTGTGTAGAGGGAAATAAGAGGGGGAAGGGGCAGGGTATGAAAGATGGTGGAATGAGACAGACGTCATTACCCTATATGCATGTATGATTACACAAATGGTGTGAATTACATCGTGTACAACCATAGAAAGGAAAAGTTGTACCCCATTTGTGTACAATGAATCAAAATGCAGTCTGTAAAAATAAAAAAAAATTAAATGACAAAAGATAGCACAGGTAATCATCAGCAAGAGAAAACATAAAGAAACTGTGACATGTTTATAGAATGGAATGTACTCAGCAATTTAAAAGAAAAAAATTTTGCACACAGAACTCATAAACATCAAGAGGTTAAATAAAATGTGCAAAATTTATACAAAAATCATGTCATTATTGAATTTATATGATATTATGAAATGAAAGTAATTTATGGTAGAAAAACAAACAGAAGAGCTTCTGGGTCAGGAGTGTGTAGGCTGATTAGGAAAGGACTTTTGAGTCGTGCAAACATTCATACTTCTCAAAACTCAGTGACTAACAGTATTGGAAATACACTATTATGTACTTCATTATAATTCACACTACTGTCCTAATACTGTGTGCCATGGAAACATGTGTCCCTATTTTTTCTATAGACCTGGCTGCAGTGCACCACTAAGTATTAAAGCAAATCCACTCTCAAAAGATGAAGTTGATTTTATTAGGCACTAATTTTTTTATTATCTTTTTTATTGGTTCTTTTGAATTATACATAACAGTATAACCCATTTTGATATGATTATACAGCAGGGAATATATCTTTTTTCATAATGTAGATTCATATGATTCATATAATCTTACATATACATAGGTAATACTGTCTGTCTCAGTCTACTATCTTTCCTTCCCCCACCCCTCCCATTCCATATTCCTCTACACAATCCATACTTCTTCTATTCTTCTTTTGTCTCCCCCCATGACCCCTCCCCCTGCATTATGTATCATCATCCACTTATCAGAGAAAACATTCGGCCTTTGGTTTTTTGGGCTTGGCTTATTTCACTTAGCATGATATTCTCCAACTCCACCCATTTGCCAAGCAAATGCCATAGTTTTTTTCTTCTTTATGGCTGAGTAATATTCCATTGTGTATATATACCACAGTTTCTTTATCCATTCATCACTTGAAGGGCATCTAGGTTGGTTCCACAATCTAGCTATTGTGAATTGAGCAGCTATGAAATTGATGTGGCTGCATCACTATACTTTGCTGATTTTAAGTCCTTTGGGTGTAAATTGAGGAGTGAGATACCTGGGTCAAATGGTGGGTTCATTCCAAGTTTTTTTAGGGATCGCCATACTGCTTTCCAGAGTGGCTTCACCAATTTGCAACTCTGCCAACAGTGTATGAGTGTGCCTATTTCCCCACATCCACGCCAACACTTATTATTGCTTGTGTTCCTGATAATAGCCATTCTAATTGGAGTTAGATGAAATCTTAGGGTGGTTTTAATTTGCATTTCTCTACTTACTGGAGATGATGAGCACTTTTTCATGTATTTATTGATTATTTCTATATTATCTTCTGTGAAGTGTCTGCCCAGTTTCTTAGTCCATTTATTAATTGGGTTGGTTGTATTTTTGGTGTAAAGTTTTTTAAGTTCTTTATAAATTTTGGAGATCAGTGCTCTGTCTGAAGTGTGTGTGGAAAATATTTTTTCCCACTCGGTATGCTCTCAAATTTCATGCAATTCCAATAAAAATCCCAATGACATTCCTCATAGAAATAGAGAAAGCAATCATGAAATTCATCTGGAAGAACAAAAGACCCAGAATAGCCAAAGCAATCCTGGGCAGGAAGAATGATGCAGGAGGTATCACCATACCAGACCGTAAACTCTACTATAGAGCAATAGTCATAAAAACAGCATGATATTGGCACCAAAATGGGCAGGTAGACCAATGGTACAGAATAGAAGACACAGGGACAATCCCACAAAAGTACAGTTTTCTCATACTAGACAAAGGTGCCAAAAACATACAATGGAGAAAAGACAGCCTCTTCAACAAATGGTGCTGGGAAAACTAGAAATTCATATGCAGCAAAATGAAATGAAACCCATATCTCTCACCCTGTACAAAACTCAACTCAAAATGGATCAAGGGTCTAGGAATTAAACCTGAGACCCTTCACCAAAGAGAAGAAAAAGTAGGCCCAAATCTTCTTCATGCTGGCTTAGGACCAGTCTTCCTTAATATGACCCCCAGAGCACAAGAAATAAAAAGAAGAATCAATAAATGGGACGGATTCAAACTAAAAAGCTTTTTCTCAGCAAAAGGAACAATCAATAATGTGAAAAGAGAGCCACTAATATTTTTTTAATCTTTGAGTTTTGAAGGCTGTCTCCAAAAGAAAGTTCCACAAGTAAATTGAACAATCTAACTTCACTTAAATTACAATATAACATAGTATGACTATAATAACCACAATTCACTTCTTCCCTGTTCCTTTTTCTTTCTGTCATAGTCAATTAACATTTGCTCATTAGTTTAGGAGCCTATTATGGTTTAGCTATGAGGTAGGTATTCCCCAAAAGCTTATGTGTGAGACAATGCAAGGAAGTTCACAGTGAAATGAATGGATTATAAGAGCTATAACCTAATCAGTGCATTGATCCACTTATACAGGTTAACTGGGTGGCAGCTGCATGCAGGAAGGGTGGGTCTGGAGGAAGGAGGTCACTGGGGGTGTGCTTTTGGGGTTCATATTTGATCTCTGGCGAGCATCTCTCTCTGCTTCTGGACTATCCGAGCATCTCTCTCTGCTTCTGGACTATCCTATCCTGAGCACTTTCCTTTGCCATGTCTTTCTGCCATGATGTTCTGCGTTACCTCAGGCCTAACGCGATAGGTGACCATGGTCCTAATCTCTAACTGTGAGCCAAAATAAACTTTTATTCCTCTAAATTGTTTTTTTTTTTTCCAGGTCTTTTGGTCACAGTGAAGCAAAACTGAAACAGAGCTGATGAGAAAACTTGCTATTCTTTCAGGCATTATACACTCAGTTGAGTAGGATAATCAAACATTTGGAAAAAGACAAACTAATATTTAACATCATGTGAATGAAACATATTTGCACATATAAATTCTGGTATTTATTTAAAACCCAGTACAGCATTTTGTATTCATATCTAATCAATACATGTTAACCTCTAATCATTCATAGCTTTAGTTTTCTTTATATTTTAGTCCTAATTCATCATGATTTCTAAAGCATTCTACTTACCAACTACCATTGTTTAATTAGTGAAGATTTGACTTAACACTCTCTTCCTTCTTCTTTTCCAAATTAATGAATCTTTATTTTTATCTTCCCAATTACTGTCAATGTGATCACCCTAACTCCAAGCCTCATGTAATTTTTTACTTTTTTCTTTTTTATGTATCATACTTAGTGAAGAAATCTAAATAATTTAACTACTCTTTTCAAAATATGATTTACAATTTCTATTACAAAGCTCCAGAAAATATATACCAAATGATACCCTTAGAGATCCTATAATAAATCAACAACAAAAATAAATGCATTCAGAAATGTATATGTGTGTGTGTGTTAATTTTGCTAAACAATATCTTAATGAAGGAATTTCAAAAGGAAATTATAAAAGAAGGTAATGTTGGGAGAAAACCTGAGGGCAACCAGACTCTGCCAACTGCAGGAGGCAAGTACAAGGAAGTGAGTGAAGACATCTGAGGATGTGTCTGAACTAAAGGAGGAAAAAGAAGGAAGTAAATATGTGTAAATATTAGCAGTGATTAAATCTGAATGGTAAAAGCATAGGTTGTTGCTATTTTCTTCTTTGACTTGAACGCTATAATTTTTTAATTTCAAAAAATGAGAGTGGAAAAAAAGGAATGGAGATAGGAAGGAAGGAAGGAAGGAAGGGAGGAAGGGAGGGAGGGAGGGAGGGAGGCATTATCTTGGTGGTATCCAAGATCTTTCTTGCTCCTCCTGGAATTCTGTCACATTCATCGCTCCTGTCACTCAACTTTTGGGAAGTCAGATGCCTTACCCATCAGCTCCCATTTGATTTTGAAAGTATCTTTTGCCTATATTTGTAGAGTTCAGAGTTCAACATTTTCTGTTGTTATTAGCACAAAGCATTCTCCATAATTCCCCAGTTTCAGGAAGAATTTCTTAATGAACCCCAACCCATCAGTGATTGTGCATTTCACCTTCCCAAATTGATGGACAGATCTGTCACCACTTTCTTTCATGTTCCATATTAGAACCTAGAAAAGAGCAATTCTCAGGGCACATCAGACACTTAACATGTCTATTTAAACATGTTTAAATAGACACATAACAGGTATCTACTTAAATATATTTAAAAATATATTTAACAAATAAAGAGTCATAAAGGATAAGAAGTATTTTGATAAAATCATACCCTGTGTCTTTTGTAATATGAGGAGATAAAATTAGGCCAACATACAAAGTTTTTTTCAATTGTTTTAGAAAAAGCCTCTTCTCTTTTAATCTATGTCCTGCAGACACAACACTGTACTATCAAAGATCTCATTTATTTCAGGTTTGAAGAAAGCCAACTGACCTAGATACTAGGTCCTTCTAAGGGAGCTACATCAGAACTACTTGACACAAAAGACACTTCCATTTTACATTGCATATGAAAAGCAAATTACCATTGCAGTTCATCTCAAAGAGTGCATAGTGAATACAAAGGTAGAAACCCGGCATAAGTAACACATGCATTTTTTGCTTATACGGTGTCACTTTTGAAACTGGCCTTTATTTTAAATGATTATTTTCTTTTAAAAATGAATGTATGCAATAGAAATGTATTGCACGTAGCATTTTGGAAATCACTTCTTATATCTCTGGTCACAGTACAGCCAGCCCACATTCACAGAAATATAGAAAATTATCTGAACCACTGGAGGACTATAGAGGTGGGGATATTCCCAAAAGATGCGCCTTTCCCTTTATCTTTAACATAAGTATACTTACAGACAACTGTACTTTTACTATTCATGTGGAAAGATTACCTATGGCATTTACAGATAACCAGATACCTGTAGTGTTAATGTTCACAAAGGACTTTTAATTAAGCTGAGCAGGTATTTATATCAACAGGAAATGAAAAGCAAGACTTGCCAAGGCAAGTTGAGAACTTTCACATTTCCCATTTGTAGACTGTCAATCTCTCACCCAAATCAGTTGGATGGATATACATTTTTTCACATGTTTAAATCACTGTTACCAAGGACTGCTTATCCCCCAATCAGGATCAGAGATACAGATTTTTCAGCATTTTTAGTGAGTTTTTAAATCACATCAAAGGAAATCAACACCATTTTTGACTTTGCTTTCTTCTTCTCCACGAATTTGCTACAGTTACTAAGGCAGGTGATTTCCAATCCCAGTGCTCTTCCTGGACGACCTCTAATTATTATTATTGCACTTTTTGTCTCTGACCCTGGCAGCCCTTTGCTCCTCTTCCTTCCTCCAAGTCCCACGTACAATAAGAGAAGACAGAGCTCTTTGTTGAGTTTTTCTGTGCCCTACTTCTGCAGCTGGCACCTCATCCCCCGCTGCACTAAATCGACACTTCTGGAAGTAGCAGCTTCAGAGTGAATGACGAGAGCCATTGCTTGCCCAAGTGTCAATTTAGTGCAGCGGGGGATGGAGTAGCAGCTGCAGCAGGAGAGAGGCCTATTTCAACGTAGAAAACAATTGCAAAAAATGCCAGAGGGAGGGGAGTCTGCTTGGAGAATAGAAAGGATGAGAGAGAGCATGCAAAAAAAGAAAGGGAAGCAGAAAAGATTGGGGGGAGAGGGGAAGGAAAGAAATCGATGCAAGTCAAAAGAAGAATGAATAAAATAAGTTTTTGGTCCTAAAGTAATGATCTTTCATTTGTCTAAATGTAGAAATCTTTATTTTCTACATAATAACATATTTCATATCCTACATAAATCTACAATTTATTCATACTGTCACCCCACAAAAAAACACAAATCACCAAACAGTTGAACCAACAAATTTTAAAACAAATGTTTACTATCAAAATGGTTTTGGGCTTAATAAGGACTGATTTTGAGTTATGTCTCAACAAAATGATGAGAAAAAGAGCAAAGGAAAGGTTCTGATATTTATAATTCATAGATAAATGTGCATTATTAGCACAGGAAAAAAAGAAGAAATTAGTTAAAAGTTAAAAATAAGGGAATTAACTAAGTTTTATTAAAAGTGTATCATTTTTACCTTTTTAATTTTTTAATACTCTATACACACTTTTAGTTATATTCATATACAGAGACAACTCTGGGACAGATATTTCTCATGGACAATGGAGTGGTGGCTGCTCGTGTTTCTAGAAATTATGGCAGATATTTCCAAAAACTCATTCAAAAAGGATCATAATTTGCTACATACATAGACACATATCCATAAGTATGGGCATATATATATGCGTTAATCCACATGTCACTTCTAATTTGGATCTTCTTGTTTTCTTAGTTGGAGTTTTCATAGTTGGAGTTTCATAGTTGGAGTTGACCTCTAACTTATTAAAAAGAAAAAAATATGAAAAGACAATTTCTAAAGATTGCATTGTCATCTTACGGTAATCTCAGAACAATTCAAGTCAGTCAAAACCATTCTTACAACTATTTTACTAAATCAATCACATTGATACTTAAACCAGTTTGGTTTGCATACACAACTGCAGAGGATTCCAAGATGTTCTGATCAGAGTAGAGGGAATTAACTAGATCTATGTTTCTAAAGTGTATTCCACATAGAAATCATTTCAGTGTCAAACCACTTAAAGCACCTATGTATACTCTGTAATCCATAGGTTAGTGGCTAAAATACAAAAGAAAAATATATGCAAATCTTAACATTAAAATGGCAGTAACAAATTAATATTAAGCATATTAAAGTATTGATGAGATCAAGTATGGAATTAAATAAGAAAAACCTGAATATGTAAATAGCAGGAACAGGTACTGGTGGGTAGCATAGAGGGATTAAAAAGAATGGCTTTATTGCTGACAAAGATTATCAAAGAAGTATAAGCTAAAGGGTTTTTAAAAACTAAATGAGAACATAAAATTAAACACAAGACAAATCACTAAAGTAGAAACAAGCCGCATAAACTGCAGGAAATTTTGAAAAGTAGGAAATGGCAATGAAGCATTTTTAAAAAAGCATTAAGCTAAGTAACAAAATCAGAACTAAAGAAATTAATAAAGGCAATAAACATAATTGGGTTGAAAGACTGTATCGAAAGAAGTTTCTCTAGTTAAAGCCAAATCCCTTCTCTTCTGTAAAAGTGATTCATACCACAGAAATGTAAAGGGAAAATGTTGGAAATGTAAAGGGAAAATAATGGAATATATTTATATATAATATATATATTATTAAATATTCCATTCTTTATATGTGTGTGTGTGTCAAGCAAACACAAACCTGTGAAGGAAAAAAATGAGGATGGAAGGAGGAGGAAGAGATGAGGGGATGAAAAAAAAATAATGCTAAGATTGCAGTGATAAAATGAATAAATTAGGAACTTAAGGCAAAAAATGCAATTAATGGGACCAAGAGGGGCACGTCTATGTCAGAAGCTTTCATCATTCTACTTTCAAGGTGCAATTTGAAGTTTTAGAATTTGTTGGCAAAATTGGAGACCAAACTACATGGGGCCAAACCACACTCCACTAGAGAACTACAAGTATACAACTAAGGTTAATTTTATCTCACTGTCTAGAAACATCACTGCAGGGCTTTGGGGGTAAAAATGTGCTGACTCACATATTTATCAGCAAAGCTTTTTTATATTCTGGAAAATCATAGAAAACTATAGCTACTGTCTATTATTCTGTCCAATTTGCTCAGCAATCTAGCTCTTTCTCTGCAGTACTTGGGGTTGAACCCAGAGCTTCCCGCTTGCCAGGCAAGCATTCTACCTTTGAGTGACCCCTAGCCTTCCATTTTCTACTGTAATAAGAATAACATATATTGAATGCTTACTTACTATGTACCAGGGACTCATATGCATTAATTCATTGAATTCTCAGGACTTAAATCAATTAAATGTTCTTGTTTTTTCCTCTTGCTAGATATGGTGACAATTGTGGCAAAACAAATTGTCTAAGACATAGTGGTGAAGGAATGTTTGGATCCAGATGAACTTGAACCTACATCATTACAATGATTCCATATCACTTCCTGACTGATTCATGGTTCTGTTAAAGTAATAGACAATCAATTGTAGCAGTTTTACACACTGATTTAAAGATGGCAGAATATCCCAGAATTTGGTGGCAAACCTAGAGATGATCTATCTCAACATTGGGAGAGAGATACTTTTCCAGAACTATTCTGTGTTCCACCTGTAAATACTTACCTGCATTTTGGGTTTTGTTGCTTTTTTCTTAAATCCAGATATATTTTGGAGATTGTGGAATGATAATACATAAAGAAACATTTCTTTCTTTTTATTGATTATGCATTAATGTCTACCACTAATTTCTGCAACTTTGAACATATTGGTTGGATCCAATATTTAACTATTACTGATAATGTATAATCTTTCACATGAATAATTTTGCAATGATTAGAGTACACCTCTTTGTATAAATTCGAAAGATGTTGCAACGGAACAAGAAATACTTCTGCTGTTGTAAGGAAAAGGTTAAAGTAGCTAAAAATAGGTTTATTTGGCAATATATAAAAACTAGCTGTGAAGTACTAGATAAAAGGGTATGAGTAAATGGATTTTAAATTTTGATAATTATTTCCAGTGTGCTCTTTGATACATCTTGAAAGAATTTTCACTCCCTATATTTAGAGTTTGCCCGTCTTCCCACTTTGTGGCTAACGTAAACTTGGGATTTATGCCCATCTCTTAATTTTGGCTTACATTTCTCTTATTATGAGTAATCTTGAAAATCTTGGAGTTTAAGAAACTGCCTTCCTGATCCTTGAAGAAGCTGTTCAAATTATTTGCCCAAATGTGTTTGATTTTTCTCCCTGTTGTTATTAATTTGCAGGTGCTCTATACTATCATGATTATTTCTTTTCCTGAGATGAGCTGCATTTGTTTTTTACATTTACACTGGCTACTTATCTTTTGAGTTAATTTCTGATGATTTTGGGAACCCAGAAATTTTATGAACACTTCATACGACTTCAGGTGGTGATGTATTTCCTAAGATCATTTCCACTGTGAGATTTTTAAAAATTCTACAATTGTTCCTAGAAGTTTTTAATTTTTTGCTATTAAATATTTGATCCACTTAAAATTTATAAATTAGATTCTAACTTTGCTCTTCTTCCGATTGTTTATTCACTTTGTCCAACTCCATTTTTTGAATGATTCATCTTTCTTTGGTAGATATGAAATATCATTATCAAAGTATTTAAATGTGATTTGAATTCTCAACACTTTTTCCTTGGACATTTCTCATTATATTTTTATTAACATAACTTTCTAATATATTTGAAAATCTCACAAATTCATCCCTTCTAATTATTGTTTTTTTCTCAGAATTTTATGGATTTTTAATTTTTATCTATTGCTTTATAAAATTGCTTGTCTAATTTTTAAAAATTCTGTTGATATTTTACTGACATAATTTTCTTTTGTACCACTTATTGCATTTTCATAGTTGCTTCATAAAACATGTTCATTTATGCTTTAATTTATGCACAAATATTATAAAGATATTTCATATCTTTTGTTGTATTATCGTAAATGAAATTTTTCATTCTATCTTCAGTATACTTTGTAATCATTTATATGCATGGAGGTTATTAATTTCTGCTTTTTGTAACCATTTACTAAATTCTTTTTGTAACAATTTTGTAGAATCTTTGAGTTTTCCAAGTAAATGCAAATATCAATGTCTCCAATTTGCAGATATCTTATTTCTTTTTATTGCACTGGCAATTTCTATTTTAATCCACTTTGCCACTTAGGAAATTAAAATTGTATTTGAAGTACAGTGAAATCGTACATATGAAGAGAACAACTTCATATTCCAATACAGACAGCCTATTATTAAACAGAAAAATATGAAAAGTAATTTTTTGGTTTGTCCTCAGATTGAAAATTCTGGAAAGTAAAGACTCTTTCTTGCCTGCTTTATGTCATGAGTCAACGAAGTAGGCAATTAAAAGTATTTGTTGAGCCTGGCACCATGGTGTACACTTGTAACTCAGCAATTTGGGAGGTAAAGGTAGGAGGATTGCAAGCTCAAGGTCAGCTTCAGCAATTTAGCAAGACCCTCTTTCAAAATTAGAAAACAAAAAGGGTTGGGATGTAGCTCAGTGGTAAAGGAGCTTCAGGTTCTATATGCAGTACAAAAAATTTTAAAATAGAAAGAAAAATGTATTGAGTAGTTATTAAATGATGATATGAGCTTTTATTTGCGGAACTTCTATAAATTCTAAAATAGATACTAGTGCGTGAGGATGTAAGTTCTTATTTTTACTTTCTAAAAGGTATCAATAAGTTAAATATTGATTAAGCATCAATTCATTTATTCAGCAATCATTTAGTAAACACTCATTACATGCCAAACACCAAACTTAAGAAAAAAGTAAAGGGTAAAGTGCCCTTCCTGAAAGATTGGCAGGGAGGGAGGGCATAAATACAATCAAATTCAGAAAATCATAAATGCTCTGTGAGAGGTCAGTGTCATGAAGGTTAAGGATCAACTAGGTAAGAGAATGCATCAGACAAAGCTTAGGGAAGGATGTTAATGCTGAGCAGAAACTTATACTATTGCTAGGTAAAATGGGTGGAAATAGTGGAGGTGGGGTCACAGGGCAAATTAACTTCCACTAGTTTACCTACATTTTCCACATTAAAGACAAACATTTTTATCTACAAAGGATTTGATGTGTAAACTTCTCATTCCATGTGATAAATATATGCTTTGCAAAATGATCACAAAATTCTCCTACTTCCTGTTCTAATTCTGATAAATTTATCAATATAAATTGCAATATCCTTCATACAGATTGTAACTTAGACAAGAAAGGATCCACATACTAGATGAAAGGAAATCAATAAACAGGAAAGTAGAGTGACAGCTAAGATTCAAAGAGAGAAAATAGAATTTTTAAGAGGATAATATTCATGTAAGATCCTTTCTTAATAAAATATTCCTCTACAGTAGCACTTTCCAAGGGTAGTCAGTTTCTCAGGTCTCATAAAAGGCTTTTGACATGGTTTGGTAATTATTATTCTTAAGGCTTTCCTGACAATCTAGTATAATGTCCTGTTTTCTGAACATGGCTTGGCAGACATGGCTTTACTTCTCAAATACCTCAAAGACTTAAATAATGGTCACATTCCACACACAAGAAACCTCCAACATGAGTTGGCACAGTTCAAAAGATCATTCTGTTGAAAAGTTCCTTATTTAAAAAATAATGTGATCTATCCTGCCCTCTTTCAAGGAATTCACAGCATTGCCTCTCACTTACCCAGCAGACTAGAAGGAAGAAATAGTGTCTCCAATTCATAGGTACATTCAAGCTAATTGGTTTCTTCCATGGTCTTTCAGTTTGTCACAAACCCATTCTCAGAATTCAGTAACTTAGGTGGGTATAGTGGCGCATGCCTGAAATCCCAGTGGCTGGGGAGGTTGAGGGAGGAGGATTGCAAGTTCAAAGCCAGGCTTAATAAAAACAAGGTGCTAAGCAACTCGGTGAGACCCAAAACAGGACTGGGGATATGGCTCAGTGGTCAAGTGCCCCTGATTTTAATCACTGGTACACCCCCCCCCCCCCCAAAAAAAGAATTCGGTCACCTAACTTAAAGGTCAGGTGGGTTCTCTTCCAGACATTGCTAACTGTGGCTTGCACATTTCTATCACTCTATCCATCTATCTATCACCTGTCTATCCAATATCATTAAAAACATTCCCAGACCCAATCAACCTAACAAAAGAGGTGAAATACCTCTACAATGAAAAATATAGAACTAGAAAGACAGACATTGAAGAAGACCTTGGAGGTGGAAAGATCTTACATGTTCTTGGATAGGCACAATTAACATTGTCCAAAGGGCCTTATTACCAAAAGTGTTATACAGTTTTAATGCAATTCCTGTTAAGGTTCTGATGATGTTCTTCATAGAAATAGAAAAAGCAGTCATTAAATTCATTTGGAAGAAAATAAGAGGCCCAGAATAGCCAAAGTAAACCTTAGTAAAAAAAAAAAAAAAAAAAAAGAAAGAAAGAAAGAAAAGAAAAAAAAGAGGGAAGCAGGAGGCAGCACACATCACAATACCAGACCTTAAATTATACTACAGAGCTACAGTAACAAAAACGGCATGGTATTGGCACCAAAACAGACATGAAGACCATGGTACAGAATAGAGGACACAGAGACAAATCCACATGAATACAGTTATCTCATCCTAGAAAAAGGTGTCATAAACATACATTGGAGAAAAGATGGCCTCTTCAACAAATGGTGCTGGGAAAACCGGAAATCTATATGTAATAAAATGAAGTTAGACCCCTATCTCTCACTCTGCACAAAACTCAACTCAAAGTGGATCAAAGACTGAGGCAATAGACCAGAGACCTTGCACCTATGAGAAGAAAACATAGGTCCAAATCTCCATCATGTCAGCTTAGGAACCTGATTGCTCAACAAAATTCCTAAAGCACAAGAAGTAAAATCAAGAATCAATAAATGGGATGGTATTAAACTAAAAAGTTCCTTCACAGCAAAGAAAACAATCAGCAATGTGAAGAGAGCACCTACAGAATGGGAGAAAACCTTTGCCACCTGCACCTCAGATAGAGCATTAATTTCCAGCATATATAAAGAACTCAAAAAACTCACTCCCCCCAAAAAGTAACCCCAACAATAAATAGGCAAAGGAACTGAAGTGATACTTCACAGAAAAAGAAATACAAATGTTCAACAAATATATGAAAAAATGTTCAACATCACTTGCAATTAGAGAAATACAAATTAAAACTACACTGAGATTCCATCTTACTCCTGTCAGAATGGCAATTATCAAGAATACAAGTAACAATAAATTTGGTGAGGATGTGGGGGAAAAGGTACACTCATACATTGATGGTGGGACTGCAAATTGGTGCAACTGCTCTAGAAAGCAATATGGAGGTTCTTCTAAAACTTGGAGTGGAATCACCATTGGACTCAGTTATTCCCCTCCTCAACATATACCCAAAGGATTTAAAATCAGCACATCACAGTGACATGGCCACATCAATGTTCATAGCAGCTCAATTCAGAATAGCTAAGCTATGGAAACCTAGGTGCCCTTCAATAGATGAGTGGATAAAGAAAATGTGGTATATGTACACAATGGAATATTACTCAGCCATAAAGCAGACTGAAATTATGGCATTTACTGGTAAATGGATGGAACTGGAGGCTATGATGCTAAGTGAAATAAGCCAACCCCAAAGAACCAAAGGCCAAATGTTCTCTCTGATATGTGGAATGTGGACTCCCATTAGCAGAGGGTGAGTGATGGGGGAGCAGAGGTTCACCAGCTTAGACTAGGGGGAGTGGGCTGAAGGAAGGGGAGATAGGAATGGGAAAGACAGTAGGATGAATCAAACATAAATTTCATATGTTCATATATGAATACAGGACCAGTGTAACTTCACATCATGTACAACCAAAAGAAAGGGAAGTTATACTTCATGCATGTATGATATGTCAAAATACATTCTACTGTCATGTATATCTAAAAAGAACAAAAAAGTACTCCCAGGCCATTGAAATATTTATCCCTAAAAACTGTCATACTAAGTACTTGGGTCCCATTTGCCTCACCTGCTATTTTTTGTCCTCTCATCAGATGAGTTTAAAATTTCCTCTTTGAAACTCACATTTACTGCAGTTTACTCTTCTTTGTGTTCCCTTTTTCTATGTATTAAGAGAATGAAGACTTTCCCAAAAGATCCATGCTTACACACAAGGGAAGCTGAGTCCCTTTCTGTGACAGTGAACCTCACCTTCAAATGATTATGAGTTTGTCTGTAAAATAGAGAAAGACACTATCATCCTAAACTTCTAACTTTTAATGAAAAGCAAGCAAACAAAAAATGTGAAAGGTATCAAAGTCAATTGCCTTATAGAAAAACAGGACCATGGACTGAACGTGCCTCTGGAATTCCGTAATCATAATGTTCATAGCTGCCTTTACTGCAAGAGTACATTGTGAACCACCCAACCAAAAAGCTCCTGAAAAGTTGACATGTCCTAAGACATGACCCTAGAAAGAGCACAAAGAAAAGCCTACCATTGTTTGTTCTTTGCCTTTGTTTACAATGAGTAGTATTTGAAGCTTATATTTTCCTACTTATTTATTTTGGCAGTGTGTGCAAGTCATTTAATTTTAATTATTTGTCATATTTATTAGCATTATGGCAGATACATTTTTATCTACTACTATATGTTTTCTTTTGTTATTTCTTAATTTAATTTTTTGGGCTCATTTGTTATTTTGTTTGTTCTTGATCACTGAACTCAGGGCTTGTTTTATTGTTAAATAAGCCAATAGTTTATTTTTAATTTTAGATTATATAATTTAGATACTTCCTTCTTAACAGGACAATGGTTCCTAGCTGAAGAAACACATGTATCCATTTTACCCCCTTACTTCCTTAACATGTTTTGGTCTCCTCCTTGATATCTATTTTTATATCTTTAGATTTTTGTATTGATTATTATTATTTAAATGTAATTTTGCATTTAAATCACACACCAACTTTTTTATTTTTATCATTTATCCATCTTTTTAGGTAAACTTTATTTATTTATTTTAGTTGTATACTTAACCTTTTTTATTTTTTAAGTTAATTCACTGTTGAATTATTTAAAATTATATTTTTAAGTAGAACTTTTGGACTATTCAATGAGCCAGGCACTTCTTGAATCCCTTAGAAAATCTCTACAAGTCTTTTACACTTGAACCCAGTCTGGAGGCTGGTGGCAAAAAGGTGTTGTGAGTCAGTTCCCCCTCAAAACTCTGAGACTGTGGTATGATTATATCAAGTGACACTCCTGAGGAGTTCCAGGATAGGTGGATTCCTCATATCTTGATCCTTATGTGCTCTTTATTTCTGTTCAACTGTCAGAAAATCAAACACATATCTACATGTTTCTTCTTGGAGAACAGAAGCCTTTAAGATCTGAAGATTTAGGTGTTCCCTTAGTTAAAACCAGGTTTCCTTCAATAATTTATTCTGTCCTTTAGAGTCTTGCCATAGACAACTTATTTCTATTCTAGATTTTTTTCCCTAGATCAATGATGCTGTCAAGACTTTATTTCATAGTTTTTTATTCTGCATGCTATGTATACTCAAGTCATTTTCTCTTATCGCTTTCTGATTTTTCTTTAGTGACCCTATAGGAAGATAGGAAAATAGAGACTCACAACTGCAAGGCAGTTACAGTATTTGTTGAATTTGTTAACAAATATACTGGTTTTCCTCTTTCTTGTGCGCATAGGGTAAAATTATGTTTCTCCAACCTCCCTCTTATAAGTTAGGAATGGCTTGTTTTGGTCAATTAAATGGGAACCTACGTGACATGTGTCACTGTGGGCAGAATCATTTTGCCAATGTAGGACATGGGTGTTTCCTAACACTGCCATTGATCATGGAAGCACAAATCAAGGTGAAGTTTCCCTCAGCTTAAAACTTGGAAGAGCTCTGATAACTTGGGTCTCCCTCTTGACCTGTTTTGGATGAGTATTATGAGATGGAGAACGATTTTGTTTTTGAAACCACTAAGATTGTTTTAGGCCATTTGTCAGTATAGCATAACTTAATAAAATCAACACAACAGTTAAATGCATGGATTCTGGAACTAGGCTACCTGGGTTCAAACCCCAGCTTTAAGATTTATTAGTTATGCAACCCATGGCAAGTTACTTAGCCATGTTTTCCATCAATAAAATTGAGATAATAATAGTAGCTAACTTAAAACATTTTGTAAGAATTAAGCCAATTAATATGGATTATATTTACATTACTTAAGTGTTGCCTATTTTACAGCAAGTACTAGTTACATCTTTGCAATTGCTCTCACTCTTGATGATTTCCTCTCTATAATTTGTCCTTAGTTCCACTAATTCCCTTTCCATCATATTCTTTTGACATACTGTTTCTTTTTTAACTTTATTTTCATAGGATGCATGGTGAGAGGAGAAAGGAATTTCTTAAATTTTTCTTCTGTTTCCTGGGATGTCATTACTTAAAATGCACTCTTCTTTTTAATTTTCCATGCAGCATTCTTCTCATTGATCAATTATTTTCAGAATCTCCTATTAGTTTTAGTCTGATTTTTTTCACTGCTGTGATTAAAAGAGTCTGACCAGAACAACTGCAGAGGAGGAAAAGTTTATTTGCGGGCTCGCAGTTTCAGAGGTCTTAGTCCATAGAAGGTTGGCTCCATTCCTTGGGGCTCGAGGTGAGGCAGGTATCATTATAGAAGAGTGCGGCAGAAGGAAGCAGCTCACATGACACAAACATATACCCCAAACCACACCCCAATTCCCACTTCCTCCAGCCACACCCTATCACTTCAGTTCCCATTGTTAATCCCTATTGGGGACTAATTCACTGATTGAGTTAAGACTCTCACAACCCAATCCTTTATCCTTTGAACATTCTTTTTCCCCATAGCTTTTTTTGAGGTAAAATTGAAGTACAATAAAATGCACATATTTGAAGTATGCAATTTGATCAGTTTTGACATGTATGTACCAATACAGTCAATCTAAAAAGCATTTCCATTACTGTTTTTTTAAATTTGAAATCATGAAGATTATGTTTCCTAAGTGATTTTTTACTTTAGAAATCAATCACTTTAGATATAAAGAAACCCACTGCCATCTAAACTATTTCAAAATTAAAATTTAAACTTATAAATATCTCAGAGGTCAAGGAAGAAAGCACAAGAACAGTAAATTCAATGTGCTTTGAACTAAGTGGTAATAAAAGCTTAAAATATCAGGATCTCTGATGTTGAATAGCACATGATGAACATTTATAAGTACATGTATCAGAAAGAAGCTAGAATAACAATCAAATTATTTTCAAATTATGTAGTAGGAAGGAAAAAATAAGAGTAACACATGAAAGAGTAACATAAACACATGAAATAGAGAAGAAATAATACAGCTAAAATTTGATAAAAAAATAAGTCTAATCAAGAAAAAATAAAGAACACAGAAATTAATATCAATGGAAAGGAAGCTATCAAAATAAGCCTACAGATGCTAAAAATATATTAAGATAATATTACAATTGTATGCCAACATATGTGGTAACTTACATAATATGGTATATTAGAGAAGGATCCATGTGCTTCTGAGAAGAAAGTTCAGTCATTGATGAATGAAATAGCCTATATATGTCTATAAGGTCTAAATTGTCAATTGTATTTTTAAATTCTCTATAGCTTATTTATTTAGCTTTTGTTTGGAGGATTTATCCAGTGGTGATAGAAGCATGTTAATAATATCCAGTATTATTGTGTTGTGATCTATTTGATTATTGAAATTGAGAAGGATTTATTTGATGTACGTAGAGGCTCCATTGTTTGGGACATAAATATTTACAATTGTTATGTCTTTTGATGTATATAATTCCCTTAAGCAGTATGAAATGGCCTTCTTTGTCCCTTCTGATTAACTTTGGCTTAAAGTTCACTTTATCTGATATGAGGATAGAAACTTCCTGTTTGTTTATACAATCCATGTGAGTGATATGTTTGTTCCCATCCTTTCACCTTTAGTCTGTGGGTGTTTTTGCCTATGAGGTGAGTCTCTTGAAGACAGCATATTGTTGGGTCTTATATTTTAATCCAATGTTCCAGTCTGTGTCTTTTGATTGATGAGTTTAAGCCATTAACATTTAGGGTTATTATTGAGATATGATTTGCATTTCCACTTATTTTGGCTTATTTTTGTTTTTTAACTTGGCTTTTCCTTTAGTGTAGTTCCTCCCTTTGCTAGTGTTAACTTTTCTTTTTTCATTTCATCTTCATGGGATATTTTGTTGAGAATGTTCTGTAGTGCAGGCTTTCTAGTTGTGAATTCTTTTAACTTTTGTTTATCATGCAAGCTTTTTATTTCATCTTCAAAACTGAAGCTTAATTTTGCTGAATATTGGATTCTTAGTTGGCATCCAGTTTCTTTCAGAGCTAGGCATACATTATGCCAGGGCCTTCTAGATTTCAGGATCTAGATGGACAAATCAGCTGATATCTGAATTGGTTTCCCCCTATAAGTGATCTGATACTTTTCTCTCACAGCATGTAAAATTCTATCTTTATTCTGAATGTTAAGCATTTTCATTATAATGTGCCTTTGTGTGGCTCTGTTGTAATTTTGTCCTATAAGACTCTTGTATTTCATTTTTCATTTCATTCTTTAGGTTTGGGAATTTTCTGATATTATTTCATTGAAAAGATTGTGCATTCCTTTAGTTTGTATCTCTGCACCTTCATCTATCCTGACAAATCTTAAATTTGGTATTTTCATGTTATCCCATAGTTTTTGGAAATTCTGTTCAAGGTTTCTTAACATTTTCTCTCTGTGGTCAACTCTATTTTCAAGATTATATATTTTGTCTTCATTGTCTGAGGTTCTGTCTCCTAAGTGGTCTAGTCTGTTGATGATGCTTTCTGTTGAATTTTTAATTTGATTTATTGTTTCCTTCATTTTTAGGATTTCTGCTTGATTTTTTTTCAGAATCTCTGCCTCTTTATTGATGTGATCTTTTACTTCCTGTATATTCTTTCTGATTTTATTTCTTATACTATCTTTTACTTCACATATCAGTTTAAGTGTGTATTTTCTAAATTCCTTCTCTGACATATCTTCCACTGTGGTATTGATGGATTCTGTTATTGGAGTATCTTGATTTGTTTAGGGCAATTTGTTCCCTTACTTTTTCATGTTGTTTGTGTGTCTACCCATCTAGTAGTATAGATCTGAGGCAGTGGACTGTCTACCCTGTGAACCCATAGTGTCCCTGAAGGTTTCCAGTACCTCATTGTGTAGGAGGAGACAAATAATAACACCAACCAATGCAAACAAAATATAGCACTGAACCAAAGAGTTCCCACTATGATGCACACAATGTTAATTGTCACAATAAGCAGAAATGATATGATCAGTTATTACCTACAATGAAAACAGCAAGCTTGCAAAAGAGTTTTATAATTTCAAAGAGTGGGCAGAAAGAGAATAGAAATGACATAGAATGTGATGATTCTGAAGGAAGAAGAGAGAAGAACAAGTAAAAAATTAGAGGAAGAGTGAAAGAGAGAAAGATATAGGTTGGTTATTAGCAGAAGAAAAGAGAATCAAGAGAAAGAGGTAGGAGAAAAATATATATAAAGTAAAATTTTTTTAATTAAAAATAAAAATACAAGGCCAGGCATAGTGGCACACACCTGTAATTCCAGCACCTGGGAGGCTAAGGCAGGAGGATCGTGAATTCAAAGCCAGCCTCAGCAACTTAGCGAGGCCCTAAGCAACTCAGTGAGACCCTGTCTTTAAATAAAATACAAAATAGGACTGGGGATGTGGTTCAGTGGTGGAGTGCCCCTGAGTTCAATCCCCAGTACCAAAAAAGATAAATGAATAAATAAAATAAAAATAAAAATACAAGAATACAAAACAAAACTAAAATATACTAATCAAACATCCTAGTTCACAAAAAACTAATCCATGAAAAGTAACTGGCTTCAAAAATGCTAACAATGAGAAAGAAACAAACATGAATTTGTATAAATGTTCATATACCATTAAGGTCACAATTAAACAGAGAAAAAGAATTTAAGAAAAAATTCAATGAAAAGTTCAAGAATTCTTTCAATTGGAGTTCAAAAGATTCTCAGTCTCTCTTCCCAGCAGTTTTAGATGGGGTCATCTGGAGTATGATAATCCAAACTCCAGATTGCTGGAATGAGAGAAGTAATCTTGTAGGCGGAATTCCTAGAGGCAGCGTTTAGGCTTAGGTGGGCTCCAGGCTCTTGAATAAATGCCAGTTGTTCTGGAGACTTTAAATCAGTGCACTTCCAGTGCCCATTACTTGCTGATCCACAGTGGAAAACTGTACCCCATGGTTCTCCCCTGGGTTCCACCCATGTATTAGGGGACCCAACTTTTAGTCCCCTATGTCACCTTTGGACCTCACATTTCCTGATCTTAGGTTCAGTCTCCACACAATCTCCCCAGTCTCTGCACTTCTAAGTTCCCAACCAGATGCATCTCTCCCCGCTGGTTCTGCAGGCAGGCAGAGTGCAGTGGGAGGGATAGTCAGGTGAGTTACCATGAGCAGTTGCCCCCTGTGTAAACCTCTTTCCATGTTTGATTTTCTCTTAGGCACACTCTGTGTCATGCAGTGTGTGTTTACTGGACCTGAATTTCAGGCCAAAGTCAGGTTTGTCAGGAATTGACCCCCTCAGCTGCTGGCCCCCAAGAAGCTACTGTAATATGGTTCCTCCTCTGAACCTTCTTGCATTGTTTCACATGTGAGATTTTTGTGGGACAACTCACATCCAAACCATAACAGATTTTGATATTTGGTTCATTTATTTTTGAGTGGACACATATCCATCATAATCTATTATTTGCATCAATCAATCATAAATGGAATCCACATTTCCCACATCCTTTGCTTCCCTGGGTACCAGGATACTAAATGGTCTAATAGCACTACTTTGTATTATTTTGGCAGTTATTTTGTTGTCTAAAATAGATTATGGACTGATTATGAAAGAAAGCAGCTTTATTTCCAATACCTCTCCTTTAAAAGGTTTTGTAAAATTTCCCTACGGCTTTGTATGCTACTGGAAAGAAATGGAAGAGTGGTCATTATTAAGGGTGAACCATTCACCTTGGTGAGAGCCATTGATAGGGGGTTTAAAATTTTTTTTGAGGTATTGGTATTGGTTGCAAAGCCAAATTCCTTAAA
>JAJEJO010000959.1:407133-424893 GCA_020662805.1 Glaucomys volans
CCCTCGTTATAAGAGAAATGCAAATCAAAACCACCTTAGGATTTCATCTTACCCCAATTAGATTCGTTTATTAAGAATACAGGCAACAATAAGTGTTGGCGAGGATGTTCGGAAAAGGGTGCACTCATACATTGCTGGTGGGAGTGCAAGTTGGTGCAGCCACTCTGGAAAGCAGTGTGGAGATTCCTTAGAAAACTTGGAATGGATCCACCATTTGACCCAGCTATCCCACTCCTTGGCCTATACCCAAAGGACTTAAAATCAGATTACTACAGTGATGCAGCCACATCAATGTTCATAGCTGCCCAATTCACAATAGCTAGATTGTGGAACCAACCTAGATGCCCTTCAGTAGATGAGTGGATAAAGAAACTGTGGTATATATACACAATGGAATATTATTCAGCCATAAAGAATAAATTTATTGCATTTGTAGGTAAATGGATGATGTTGGAGACTGTTATGCTAAGTGAGATTAGCCAACCTCAAAAATCCAAAGGCCAAATGGTCTCTCTGATAAATGAATGATGATGCATAATGCAGGGGGGAAGGGTGGCAAGAATTGAGGAAGGATAGATAGCATAGAAGGAAGGGGATGTGGGGTTGGGTGGTAAGAATAATAGCAGAATTTGTGACTGACATCATTGCCCTGTGTACATATATGAATGCACAGATGGTGTGACTCTACTTTGTGTACAACCAGAGAAACAATAGCTGTACTCCATTTGTGTTCAATGAATCAAAAAGTAAATTAAAAAAAAATGATACACCAAGGGCAAGTAGGTATAGGAAAAGATGCTTGACATCTTATATCATTAGGGTATTGAAAACTGAACCAATGATAAGATACCTCTATACAACAATTAGAATAGCTGAAAACCAAAGGTAGGACAACACCAAATGCTTATAAGGGTGTGCATTTGTAACAGTACCAAGTCATCATTGCTATTGGGAGAGCAAAATGTTACAGCTACTTTGGAAGACAGTTTGGTAGTGCCTTGCAAAACCAAACATGCTCCTGTCATATTATCTATTAATCATATTCCATTATATTTACTCCAATGAGTTGAAATCTTTTGTTCACAAAACTCTGCACAAAATTTTGTAGTAACTTTATAATTACTAAAGTTTGGAAGTAAACACCATATTCTTCAATGGGTGAGTGGATAAAAAGTTGCTACAATGGGATATTATTCAATGATAAAAAGAAATGAGCTATCACCCATGAAAAGGCATGAAAGAAATTTAAATGAACATTGTGACATGAAAGAAGTTGATATGTAAATGTTAAAAGCATCCAACTATATGATAACCTGAGAAAAGAAAAACTACCAATACAATTAAAAGATCATTGATTGCCAGTGGTTTGGCAGGAGGCAAGGAAGAGTTAATGAATAGACAGAATGCAGAGGTCTTTTAGGGAAGTGAAACTCTTGTATGTCACTGCAGTGATGGATACATGCAGTTCAAGTTAGTGAAAACCCACAGGATGCACAAGGCAAAGAGTAAACTTAATTGAGGAGACATAAATCAATAATAATAATATGTTGATATTGATTCATAAATTGTAAGCAAATTGCCACACATATATAAGATGTTAATAAAAGCGAAAATAGGTCTGGAGTGAAGGGAGCATATGGGAATTATCTGTACTTTTTCTATAAACAAGAAATGTTTAAAAATAAATTTCACTTTCTATATTCTATACTCCTTCAGCTCAATTGCTCCATAGAAATGGACCACTGTGAAGTATCCCCTCCATGCACTCAACATTCATTTCTACAAGTTAGTGTGATTGATCTTCATGATCTATTATGATTGTGATTGACAGCAAATTTTATTCGTACAATCTTAATGTACAAAACTCTAAGTGTTTTATACAAAATATTATTTTATTTTATCCTTGCAACAAATTTATATTTTTATTTATATTTATTTATATACAGAGATATTATCTCTCTAATTCAGTGGAGGAAATAGGAACATAATTGCTTAAGTTCTCAAAGACAGGATGTGAAACTAAACCCAGACCTAATAGATTAGAAACCTCATGCTCTTAAATAAAGTGAAATTCTTTTCACTTTCTGACAGAAACACAAAGTGTGGATTTAGTGTAGGTGTGTGATGACTCCCATTTCCTTTCAACAATATTCAAACTGTATCCAACAGTTGGTCCTCTAGACGTGTCGTATAGAATCATGGTCGTCCTCCAGTTGCTAAATAGTGAAACTTCATTGTTCCAATTCCAGTGCCATCAGAGGGAAGAAATGTGTGCTTATGCTTTTAGTCTGCCATCATGCCTGGAGATCTTTTTTACAAACAAGAGATGTTATATTTGATTTCTGTTTCCAGCATTGATGTTGATTAGATAACTATTAAAGGAATAAAATTTCTTCCATTGAAAATACTAAAAACACACAAAAAAAGGAGATGAAATACTTTTCAATTAAGTGAATTCATGAGCTGGCAATAAAGTGAAGTGTATTGATGCCAAAAATGAATGTAAGGTCATTCATTTGCCAAGCAGAGTAAAATGAACACTAATTTTCCTAGTCTTGTGGAACTCAGGAGACCAGAGGCAAAGTCCAGGCCCTCACTAAGGTAAGGACTCTAATAGAAGATGTGTAATGAAGCAGAAATAAATGTACCACCCCAGGACTGATGGACAGTTGTTTCTATTTAGCTCTGGCATTGAGTAGTAGGAGAAAAAAAAATGCTTTCTATTGTGAGTTTGTGATTATTGTGTGGCACACATAAGGGTTGGAAGCCTAAGGTGACCCTTCCCACATGTTCTGAAAAGCACAAAACTATATTGCACAAAATGTTCCTGGACTGGAATAATCCCCACATACCTAGTATATTCATTTCTTTAAGAGATAATGGACCGCTGAAAATAAGAACAATAGCAATGCAATGATAAAATATGTGGCAAAATGAAAAATAATTATACCACCAAGTTTTGCAGGGGGAAAATATAAGAATTTTGAAATAAAGACTTTCCAGGAACAAGAAGAAATTTAATTTGAAGTAGCTATCATAGCATTTTAATAATACGTTTTAATTTTTTAATAGCATTTTAAGGCAGCCTGTGAAAAGTCAGGGGTGCATATTATAAATGGCATATCAGTTTAAAAAAACACCAAAGAAGTCTAGTTAATAATTCAATATTGGAAATAAAATATAATTTAATAATACACAGCTAAAATAAAAATGGACAAAAAGGGGAGAAAGTGGAAGAAAAAGAAAATGAACAGAAATTAAATGAGCAGAATTAAATCATTCTATCGGGTTATGATACTAATTATAGATGGTTTAAAAGCTACAACTAAAAGGCAAAGATTGCCAAACCATGAAAGAAAATAAGACTTAAATTATGTACTATCTGAAAAAAAATCTTTCAATACAAAACATAAACAGGTTAAAAAAGGCATAATCAATAAAGATAAGAACAGTAGAATAACTACAATAAATAACAGAAAAAGTACACTTAAAAATGAGGCATACTACCAGAAATAAAGACAAATATTTCTTAATGATAAAACAGTTGTCTCATTGAGAAATAATTTAAACCAACATATATAGGAACTGAAAACAGAATCTTTAAATATATGATTCAGCATTCTCATAAAGAGTTTAGAAGTGGCCACTCCACCCCAACAAGTAATTAGATCAAAGTAAAAATCAACTGTTCTTAGGTCTATCAAAAAAACAAGGTCAATGGGTGGACTTCCATTTCCCAAACTGGACACACTGGAGAGGCACTTACAGAGAATCACAGCTTGCCAGAAACAGAAACCCACAAGCACAAACTTTTACAAGAACCAGTGCTGGGTAGGAAAACTTGAACTGTACTTGATGAATTAATGAAGGCTGACTTGGGACAGACTTGAGATATAAAAACTCAAAGGAAATGTAGTCATGGTGCTGGAGGTGGAACCCAAACATCTGTGATTTTAACCTCCAGGACATGTGCCAGCTTCTCACAGCAAAGATCTCAGGGAAAACAATTCCCTTGGAATTTTGGCAGTAGGAAGTGGAAAAATAACCACTTTGAAAAATCACCAGAGTATTCTGTTATATCTAACAAGACCTGCCCTCAGGAGAAACTGTTTTACCAAAGTCAGTACTACGGTTTTTTTTTAGGATCCTAACTGATCTAAAGGAAAGGAAACATCTACCTACAGCCTCCTCTAGCCATTCAGTGTTACGTAAGAAGTTGAAAAACAGAACAAAACTGACAAGCATTGGTAAGTTCACAGTGCAGAGATGCTCTCTTACTGCAAGACTAACAGCTATTCATAGGACAACTGAATGCTTCTTTGCCCCACACTTAACTGCAATATCACTTTCCCTTCATGCAGCACATTCTGTCAGCAATTCAACCAAAAAATTACATAGAGTATTAAAAGGAAAAAAAATCCCCAAACACAAACAGCAAATTTTGAAGAGACAGCACAAGCATCAGAACTAGACCCAGATATGACAGAGATTATCAGACCATAAAATGAATCAATTATGATGAATGAACTGAGAGTTCTAATGGATTAAGTAGACAGCAAAGAATAGCAGATTAATAACTGAAGCAAAAAGATTCTAAACAATAATAAAAAAAATTCTAGAGATTAACAAAAAGCACTGTAACAGAAATAAAGAATGCCCTTGCTGAACTCTTTAGTAGACTGAACATGACTAATGAAAGACTCTGATCTTGAGAATATGTTAATAAAACTTCCAAAATGGAAAAGCAAACAGAAAAAAACATAGCTAAGTAAATAAATAAATAAATAAATATATAAATCCCACCATATTCCAGCATGGTAGAACAACTATTAAAGATGTAATATATGCACAATATCAACACAAGAAGAAACAGAAAATGAAAAAGTAGAAATATTTAAGGAAAGAATGACAGAATTTCCTCTAATTATTGTCAAACACTAAATCACAAATGATATAGAAGCAAAAGATAAGAATTACCTTTGATTTCCTCTTAGAAACCATGTTAGCAAGAAGAAAGTGGAATTAAATAGTTTTGAGTGAGAAAAAAAAACCCTAAAATTTTGTTACCTTCCAAATTATTTCTTTAATTATATCAAATAAATATTTTCTAAGAAAAAATTAAGATGATTCATTTCTAGTAGACCTACTTTATAAGAAATGTTGAAACATTCTTCAGAGAGAAGGAAAATGACATAAGGCAGGAACTTGGACCTACATAGGGAAAGAACAGGTATCAAAGAAGAAATAAGTGAGGATAAAACAAAATACTTATTTTTCTTATTTTAATTGATCTAACAAATAATAGTTTGTTCAAAATAATAATGACAAAAATGCATTCAATATTGTGTGTGTGAGTCTCTATATGCTTATATTTAAGTTAAACAGATGACAATAATCACACAAAATATGGGATGGAGGAATAAGGAATATTTGTCCTTTTAAAGTACATAACTACCATGAACCTGAATGGTATTATTTGAAAGCAGACTTGGATTAGCTATAAGTATAAAAAGGAAAGTATAACTGATATGACAGTCCTGAAAAAGGCAAAATTATGGACACAGTAAAAAGATTAGTGTTTACCATGGATTAAGGGAGAGAAGGAATGAATCGAACACAGGGGAATTTTAGGATAGTAATATCATTCTGCATGATATTACAATAATAGATACACAGACACACATATAATTTCTATACCTGTCAAAATCCATAGAATATACACCAAAAGTGAATGCTAATATAAGCTATGGAATGTGAATGATGACATGTCACTATAGGTTCATAAATTGTGATAAATGAAAATTCTGGGGCAGAATGTTAATACTGGGGATGTTGCATCAGGGTGGGGGACATGTGGAAACACTGTGCTTTTTACTCAATTTTAATGGGAACCTAAAACTACTTTAAAAACCAAGTTTCATATGTATATGTATTAAATAATATATGTATTATAATATATGTGATATATGATATGTATTAATACATTGATATATTTCATGTATTTATAAGTAAAATGAGAAATTTAAAAATTAACAATTATAGTTCAAGATTTTAAAATTTGTCACTCACAGAGGTAGACAAAATATTATAACAGAAAGGACATAAGTGACATCTGAGCACTTTTAACTAACTTAATTTACATAAATGCAGCACTCCATTCAATAATAACAAAATGCACATGGATCATTTACCAAGACATGTTGAATAATAAAACGAGTTTCAACACACTTAAAAACAGTCTATTAATTCAGAGTGTTTTCTGACTGAAATAGAATTAAATTACAAATCACCAAAAGGAAAAGATGTGGGAAAACACACACACACACACGACACACACACACACACACACACACTTGAAAACTAAACAACTAACTTCTAAATAATTAGTGAATCAATAAAGAAATCATAAAATAAAAGAGAATATATTTTGGACTGAATGAAAATAAAAGCATGACATTAAAATTTTGAGACGGATGCATCAAAGGTCATGCTTAAAGGGAAATTTAGTGCTTCAGACATTTACAGTAGAAAAGAAGTAAGTTCAAAATGAAGAATTTAGGCTTTTCTAAGAGGTTATAGAATAAAAATGCAAATTAAACACAAAGTAAGGAAGTATTAGGGATGAAAGAATAAATAAATTAAATAGAAAGGAAGCAATAGAGAAAATCAGTGTAACCAAAACTTAGTTTTGTTGGAAAGATGAATAAAGTTATAATCTTCTAGCTAGACTGAACCAGGTAAAGGAAGAATTTAACTTACTAATTGTATGAGTCAGGTGGAGCTTCCATAACAAAACAACAAAGACTGAATGGTTTGCACAACAGAAATGTATGTCTCATAGTCCAAGAGGCTTGAAATCCAAGGTCAGGGTGCAAGCTGATTTAGTTCCCTGATGCTCTTCCCAGAATCAGAGTATGGCCTTTTCACTGTCCTCATAGGATGGGAAGAGATAGTATAAGCAAGCTCTCTGATGTCTTCACAGTCTCTTCCAAACCTAAATATCTCCCAGAAGAGCCCTCTGCAAATATCATTACAATGCGGTTAGAGCCTCAACATAAGTTTTGGCAGGATGGTATTCAGTTCATAACATCACCATTCAAAATAAAAAGAGATCACCACTGCAGAAACAGCAAATATTACAAAGACTAATAAAAGAATACAATAATTTTTTTAGTCTATATATATATATATGTGGCAATTTAGATAAAATGTATGAGTTTCTTAAATGACACAAATTGCCATATCAGACTCAAGAAAAAAATATAAACTTGAATAACACTACATTCAGTAGATTTCAAGTTAAAAATCTTCACATTAAGAAATCTCCAGGAAGAGATGATTTACCAGTGATTTCTTTTAAAAAATTTTTAAATTTATTC
The DNA here is from genome assembly GCA_020662805.1 of Glaucomys volans. Classification (NCBI taxonomy): domain Eukaryota; kingdom Metazoa; phylum Chordata; class Mammalia; order Rodentia; family Sciuridae; genus Glaucomys; species Glaucomys volans. Next base: position 414,513 of record JAJEJO010000959.1, read on the forward strand.
CTTTTAGTTATACATGACAGTAGCATGTATTTTGACATATTATACATATATGGAGTATAATTTCCCATTCTCCTGGTTGTACATGATATAAAATTAAACAGGTCATGTAATCATATATGCACATAGGGTAATAATGTCTGATTCATTCCACTGTCCTTCCCATCCCCATTTCCCTCCCCTCCCTTCACTTTCTGTGTCTAATCCAAAGTACCTCTATTCTTCCCTACCCCCACCCTTCTTGTGAATTAGCATTCGCATATTAGAGAAAATATTTGGCCTTTGGTTCTTTGGGATTGGCTCATTCTGCTAAGCATAATATTCTCCAGCTCCATTCATTTATCTATAATGCCATAATTTCATTTTTCTTTAAGGCTGAGTAATATTCAGTTGTGTGTGTATGTGTGTGTGTGTGTGCACTCGCGCGAGCGCATGTACCACATTTCTTTATCCATTCATCTGTTGAAGGGCACCTAGGTGGGTTGCATAGCTTTGCTATTTTGAATTGAGTTACTATGAACATTGATGTGGTCATGTCACTGTGGTATATTGATTTTAAGTCCTTTGGGGATGTGATGAGGAGTGGAATAACTGAATCCAATGGTGGTACCACTCCAAGTTTTCTAAGGAATTTCATAGTGCTTTCCAGAATGTTTGCACCAACTTGCAGTTCTGCCAGCAATGTGTGAGTGTACCTTTTCCCCCACATCCTCACCAACATTTATTGTTACATGTATTCTTGATAATTGCCATTCTGACTGGAGTGAGAGGAATCTCAGTGTAGGTTTAATTTGCATTTCTCTAATTGCTAGTGATTTCGAACATTTTTTCTAATATTTGTTAACATTTGTTTTGCTTTTTCTGTGAAGTATCACTTCAGTTCCTTTGTTGGGGTTATTTGTTTTTTTTGGTGTTGAGTTTTTTGTGTTCTTTATATATGCTAGAAATTAATGCTCTATCTGAGGTGCAGATGGCAAAGATTTTCTCCCATTCTGTAGGCTCTCTCTTCATATTCCTGATTGTTTCCTTTGCTGTGAAGAAGTTTTTTAGTTTGATACCATCCCATTTATTAATTCTTTTTTTTTGTCTTTTTCTTTTTCAAGCATGTTTTTTTTTTATTTACTTATTGATTCATTGAACACAAATGGAGTACAGCTATTGTTTCACTGGTTGTACACAAAGTAGAGTCACACCATCTGTGCGTTCATGCATGTACACAGGGCAATAGTATCTGTCACACATTCTGTTATTATTTTTACCCCCCACCCTGCCCCCACCCCTCCCTTCCCTCTATGCTATCTATCCTTCCTCCATTCTTGCCATATTAATTCTTAATTGTACTTCGTGTGCTTTAGGAATTTTGTTGAGGAATCAGGTTCCTAAGCTGACATGATGGAGATTTGGACCTATGTTTTCTTCTCATAGGTGCAAGTTCTCTGGTCTAATGCCTCAGTCTTTGATCCACTTTGAGTTGAGTTTGGTACAGGGTGAGAGATAGGGGTCTAATTTCATTTTATTATATATGGATTTCCAGTTTTCCCAGCACCATTTGTTGAAGAGGCCATCTTTTCTCCAATGTCTGTTTGTGGCACCTCTGTCTAGTATGAGATACCTGTATTTATGTGGGTTTGTCCCTGTGACTTCTATTCTGTACCATTGGTCTTCGTCAGTTTTGGTGCTAATACTATGCTATTTTTTGTAACTATAACTCTATAGTCTAATTTATAGTCTGGTATTGTGACGCCTCCTGCTTGCCTTTACTTGCTGAGGATTACTTTGGCTATTCTGGGCCTCTTATTTTTCCAAATGAATTTCATGACTGCTTTTTCTATTTCTATGAGGAATATCATCAGAACCTTAACAGGAATACCTTTAAATCTGTGTAGCACTTTTGGTAGTATGGCCCTTATGACAATATTAATTGTGCCTATCCAAGAATATGTGAGATCTTTCCTTCTTGTAAGACCTTGTTAAATTTCTTTCTTTAATTGTATAGTTGTACAGTTTTCATTGTAGAGATCTTTCTCCTCTTTTGTTAGATTGATTCTCAAATATTTTTTGTGACTATTGTGAATCAGATAGTTTTCCTTATTTCTCTTTCAATTGGTTCATCACTGATGTATAAAAATGCATTTGATTTACAGGTGTTAATTTTATATCCTGCTACTTTGCTGAATTCATTTATTATTTCTAGAAGTTTTCTGATGAAGTTTTTTGGTCTTCAAAATGTAGAATCATATTGTCGGCAAATAGTGATATGTTGAGTTCTTTTCTTATTCATATCCCTTTAATTTTTTTCATCTGTCTAATTGCTCTGGCTAGAGTTTCAAGGACTATGTTGAACAGAAATGGTAAAAAAAGGACACCCTTGTCTTGTTCCACTTGGTCTTGGGTTTAAGGTACATAGCTTTTAAATGATGAATAATATTCCTACTATCCCTAGTTTTTCTAGTGTTATGAACATGAGTGGATGCTGTATTTCGTCAAATGCTTTTTCTGCATCTATTGAGATAATCATATAATTTTTGTTTTTAAGTCTATCAATGTGATGAATTACATTTACTGATGTCCATATGTTGAACCAACCTTGCATCCCTGCAATGAACTCCACTTGATCATGGTTCACTATCTTTTAAATATGTTTTTATATGCAATTTTCCAGTATTTTATTAAGAATTTTTGCATCTATGTTCATCAGGAATATTAGTCTGAAGTTTAATTTCCTTGATGTGTCTTTGTCTTTATTAGTGATTTCTATCAATCGTTTAATCCTACATAATTATTTAGTAAGTAAAAAAAAAAAAGAAAGAGTATTTTCTTGTTCATTTTATTATGTCTGTGTATTTAATTATTAGGTATCCATTGTGCATAACCAGTTGCAAAAATGTAAAGGCTCGGGAAGTATTTATTGATACGCTGTTTATGGGAACCATGAATTCAAGAAAAGCTTGGATGCATGTCTCTGGACTTAAAGAACCTTGAGCAGCAACTCAGGACTCAACTGGGCAATGATTCTAAATTCACTCACATAGGTATTGTGAGACTCTGAATTCACTAATGAGCTTGCACACAGGAATGTGTCCCAAAGATTCAGTTGACTCCCCACAGCAAGCTAGATTAAAAAGGAAAAACTACCCCAAATGGAAGCCTCAGTCTTTTAAGAATCTAATCTCAGCCATGAGATCCCATCATTTCTGTCTTATTCTATTTTTAGAAGCAATGACTAAATCTAGGCCATACTCACTGTGAAGAGAGAACACTAGGGTCTAAATAACAGGAGCTGGGAATTATTGGGAGTCATCTAAGGGTTTGTCTATTGCACTCAACATGACCCTGATATGAAATTAAAAAGTATCTAAATTATACTCCATTATCCCTCTTGAGCTCAAAAGTCAAATCTAAAAGTATATAAGCAGAGTAATATACCAGGATCAGGTAGGGTTTAGCCCATTAACATGAGGGGTTGGTTTGATATTTTAGAATCAATCAATGTAATTCTCCACATAAACAGGACTGAGTAGAAATCTGTAGTCCTCTCAATAGATATAGCAAAAGCATTTGACAAAATCTATCACCCATTAATAATAAAATCTATAAGCAAAATGAGATAAATATAACCTTACTGAACCTGATTAAAGACATCTGAAAAAAATAAAATCAACCAAACACACAAATAACCTAGTACTACCATCATGCTTCACGGTGAATGTTTATTCCCATAAGAATGGGAGCAAGGACATTTGCTTACACCGCTCCCACCGTTATTGAACTAGACACTCTATACTGAGCAATAAGAAACAAATTAAAGGCATATCAAGTAACAGAAGCAGTAAAACTCGCTTCACTCATAAAATACATGAGCATGTACATTGGAAACTTTAAGGTATTTATCCAAAACTGGTTCTAAGTGAATTAAAAGTTCCAAGATAAAAGATCAATATATAAAAATCAGTATCATGTCTTTATATGAGCTGCAAGCAATGGAAAATTTAAATCAAACAGAACCTGCTAAAAACATTTATAATTGCAACATGTGTAATACTTAAGAATAAATTTTTAAAAAATATGAGCAGGACCAATAATTGAAAATGATGAAACACTGCTGAGAGAAATTAAGAATGGACAAAATAAATGGAGTAATATGCTATGCTCATGAATTGAAAGACTCATTTTTTTGCCATATTGGTTCTCTTCATGTTTGTCTGTAGTGTTAAGGCAATTGCAATCAAATTCCCAAATTCCCATAGGCGTTTTGTTTTGTTTTTAGTGAAAATCGACAAATTGATTCTAAAATTTCTGTCGAGATTTTTTAAATGTGAAGTAACCAAAACGGTTCTGAAAAGGTAAGACGTCAGAGGCATTGTTTTACCTAATTTCAAGACATACTATCAATCTGTACTAATTAAGTCAGTATGACATCAGCTGGAGGAGGACATACATATGAGGAGAGGATTGGAAGCAGTAGTCCTCTCCACAAGAACCTTCTGTGACAAGGTAAGTATTCAGTTTATGCTGCCTAATAGAGTAGTCGCTGATTGAATCTGACTGTTGAGCCCTGGGAACATGATTGTTGGGAATAAGGAACTAAATTACAAATTTTATTTAGTTGTAAATACATTAAATTTAAATTGTCACATGTGACTGGGACTTTTGTACTAGGTGGTACAGATACACTATAGAAAATCAAAATATAAACTCATATATATATGGCAAACTGAGTTTTGACAAAGATGTTCAAGTAATTCCATGAGAAAAGAAATTATTTTCAATATATGGTGCTGAATCAACTAAATCAACTTGATGTCCACAGGGAAAAAATGAATCTCATCTTTACTTCTTACTATGCACAAAAATTAAAATGAATAAGAGACCTAAATCTAAAAGGCAAACTATAATTCTAGAAAAAATGGAGGGGAAAATACTTGTAATTTCAGTGAAAAGATATATTTTTAAAATGGCATTTTAAAAGTATGAACTGTAAGAGGAAAAAAATTGAAAATGTAATTCTTCACATTTAAAAACTTCTGCTCTTTTTGAAAAGACTTGATTAAGGAAATGAAAAGGCAAGAACAGTCTAAGGGAAAAATATTTGCAATACAAATATTTCGCAAAGATCTTGGATCTAAATATAGAATTCTTATAATTCAATAACTAGATTATATCAACTTGAAAATGAAAAGGAGATTTGAATAGATACCACACATAATATGAAAGGCCAAGAAAAACATTAAAGGATGATGATGATCACCACTAATTGTTAGGTTAATGGAAGTTAAAACTTCAAACGAGATGCAACTACACACACAGTAGAGTGGCTTCTCATACGCTGTTGGTAGAAATGTAAAATAGTGCAGCTACTTTGGGAAACAATTTTTTGATTTCCTATGGAGTTAAGAATACTTGACATATGATTCAGCAACTCTCCTAGGTGTTTACCTAAAATAATAAAATTGCATCTAAAGACTTGTATGAGAATTTTTACAGAAACTATATTGATATTAACCCAAAATGGAAACAACCCAACTAATAGTAGATGAAAGGGAAAATAAATGGCCTATCTATAAAATGGAATACCACTTATAAAAGGAATAAACTACTGGTACATGAAAAACATCTTAAAGACAGTTTGATGAGGAAAACAAGCCAGGCACAAGAGTCCAATGAATGGTTTCTATTTATATAAAATTCCAAGAAAAAAGAGCCTAATGTGACAGAAAGCAGATAGATGACTTCTGGATTAGGTTTGGGTTGAGGGTGAGGATTGACAAGTCAGGATCACAAAGGGAACTTTTGGGATGATGGAGATACATTATACCTTGATTCTGACAGTGACTAAATGGGTGTTTACATTCATTGTCATGTACACTTAGGACATGTGCATTTTGCTAATTACAAATTAAACATCAATGATGTTGATATCAAAAGTAAAATAAATGTTAATAGACTATATAATCTAATGAAAAACCTAAAATGTCAGATAAGACTTTTAAAATTCATGTGTGATTGAAGAGAATTTCTAAGACCAAGTGTTCAGAAAAATTAAAGGGAGTGATCAGAATAGGGTATAACAGACAACATTAATGAAATAAAACTGTTGCAGAGGATAAGTTAAAGGTATAGCTATGGACTTAGAAAGATGACCACGAGATACTAAGTGAGAAAAAAAGCAGCACTGTATATAACATGTTGTAGTTATATCTATATCATATCTATATATATAAAACTGATATATAACATATATTTATATATATAACTGATATATATAACTGATAAATATATAACATTTATTTATATATATACATAAACATATATATATATATATATATAAACATATATATATATATATATACAAAACTGAAAAATATATGACATATATTTAGATGTATCTCAGTTGTGGACCCAGTAAGAATCAACCCATTCCCAAGGTTTAACTGTTGAGTCTGGGATGAGGGACTATCTACCTTAGAGAAGGCTGGAGGGAGAGAGCCAAAAAGCATGACAAGTCACCCAGAAATCACCTCCATGTGTAAGAGGGAAAAAGCGAGAAACAGCCTCAGCCAGAATGGCACCAGTGTAGATGTAGAAGGGGACTGTGGTTGGACAAGGGAAGCAAAGCAGATATTGAATCTCCTGTCTTCTCATCTTCCAATGCCTCTTACAAGCCAAACTTTAAGATAGTAGCTAGTGCTGTCAGGAGAGGAGCATGCCAGGCCAGGAGCAAAGAACAGAGAATGTTCCAGGGGCATTGGGCACACATGTGCCATAGTCAGTCCAAATATCATCTATATAACCACAGCAAAAACAAAGAAGCAAAAGAAAACAAAAGTCTCTCTCATGCTGTCTCTCTCTCTTGCTCTCTCTCTCTCTCTCTCTCAGGTTTATCTCATATGTTTTCAGGAACCTAAAGAAATGAGTAGAAAAACATAAGATTATTAATATTGTCTTAACAAGAAATAGAATTTATAAGAAGTTGGGAAGTACCTTAGTTTTGATTTATTCATATCATTTTTCATTGTCTATATCTATATATCAATTTTCATTTTATAAGTCTACTCTGATGTAAAATGGCATTATGGCAATTTACCAGTGTATAAACTTGCATAAAATTAAATTTCACAAGAACCGTAAATGTTAATAATAGTGGTTCTGACTTGTCCAATTTCTTTCTAACAGTTCTCAAGATTTTTTCAAAAATATTTTCATCATATTTTTTCTTCATTCATCGAAATCAAATTGACAATAAAACTGCCTCGAACAGAAACAGAAATGCTATAGACTAAGAAATGGCATCATGACTATTTCTAATGTGACAATACATGATCTCAAGTGACAATCATGACCTCTGAATCCTTCCAAGCAGGGCTGAGCAGAGTTGATGTGCTACACTCTTCAAAGTCATGGTCACTATCTTGGAAGGCTGTTAAATTTAAAATGCATAAGTTAGAAACAGACGTGGTTACATACATGCATAGGTGAAGAAACGTTTACGTGCATACATGCATGCAATATACATATTTATTTTATGTACAATGCATTTTTTTATTTAAAAATGAACAAAGAAATCCCTCCTTGATTAAACACTGGTTCCTCTCTCTGGCCATTCTTGTGCATTATTCTCTATGATCCCTGGCTCTAATTTCTCCCTCATCTGTCATTGCTTGGCTACATCTGAAGTGCATGTTGGAAAGCATGCTCTCTCTAGGGACCAATGACATGTATGACACACTTTCGGCTAGGGCAAGCTTAGGAGCCAGAAGTTTATTTTTGTCTGGGTCCATGCTTTTTTTTAACAATATAATTCAATAAAAAGTAGCAATTTTCTGATCTATTTGCTTGCAGTCAAGTTCATATGCCAGCAAGCATACTCAAAGACTATTCTTAGTCATAGTTCACAAGCCAAATTGATTTATTTTCTTCTAGCTTTACTGCCCCTCTCTTTTAGTAAAATGGTGAATACCTTTAGGCCATCTGAAATCCAAGGTGGAAAGATCACATTCTTTATCTGATCTCTTTTGTAGGGATAAATCTCTTTGTTCTCTGAGACGTTTTATTGAGCCTTTGATGCTCAAAGTATTTTTCAAACTTATCTCTTACTCTCTGAGGTCTAGGAATAAGTCACCTCTCCCAAACCTTTGGAACCCCTAAATATATAGTCTTTCCATTACCTCTCATTTTTTATTATAAACCAGTCAACTTTTCCCTGAGCTGGTCTCTTTATTTCAATACTTCACCAAAGGCAGTTAATAGAAGCCAATATAAATAACCATTCTTATTACTTCCAATCATTTCAACTAGAACAAGAGTTCTTTGCTATGAATAATTGTGTTCCCTAGGGAATATCTGGCAATTTCTGAAGCATTTTTTCCAGAATGAAGACATGACCCACGTCTAGTGGATACAATTCAGGGATGAGCCACACATCCTACAACACACAGGAAAGCCCACTGAAACAAGGAGCTATCTTGTTCAAAGTATCAGTTGTGCTTCTGTTGAAAAACCCTTTCTAGAGGCACAGGATCAGGAGGTACATGGTCCGTCTTCTGACTTACAGGTGTCAATATGAAATGTTTTGCTGTTGGGTAACATGAATTGCCATCTCACCAATCTTTTTTCTTTTTTTTTTTTTTCTTTTTCTTGCCTAGTACTAAGCTAATGTCAAGGAAACAATATTCTATCAGAAAATAATCAAAAAATGCTGTGACTTACTAAAATAACAAATCATACAAGAGTATAACGTGATTGTTTTAAGCACATTTTATTCAAGGCAGGACTCAAACTGAAATTTCTCAACTTCCCTAGTATTTCAGAGTCCTCTACTGGGACATCAGAAGAGGGAAAAGAAGGGGAAAGGGGAGAGGAATGGGAGAGGATTGTTAGACCTGAAATGATATGCAAGATTTCCATTTACTTTCTTTGACCTGCTACACAATCTATCCTTGGTTGTTTTATATTTTTTTCTCCTCCTCCCCTCTCCGCCCCCCCCCCCCCCCCCCCCCCCCCCCCTCCCTCCTTTCCCCTTTCCCCTTCTTTTTTTTTTTTTTTTTTTCAGTCCTGGAAATCAAACCCAAGGTCTTGCAATTGCTCTACCACTGAGCTACATCCTCATCCTCCTCCTACCTCAGCTTCCCAACTAGCTGGGATTATAGGTGAACACCATCACACAGGGCTTTTCCTGATGTTAATAAAAATCTCTATTAAGCTCTTTGACTTCTTAAAAAAGAAAGCATATTTTCCTTATTTCAAAGGTAGTCAGGCTTGCAGGAAAAAAAAGTGTTCATCAACCAAAGAAAAAATGTAATTGCACACTATTGGCTGAATATTGCCAAATTTGGTCTGTGACTCCATATTTCCAATTCTATAATCTCTTAGTTCATAGTTTTTCAGATATCTTAATGCCCTCAATCACCTTCTTGTGGGTTGTATCTCTTTAATTTGTTCTGAATAGGTCTATTCTGACTCACTTATAGGTTCCAAAGCTGAATATTGAGAGGACAAATTTATTCTCCTAACTTCTGAGTTCTTGCTGATTATCAGTTGTCTCTTTCATGTAGTCATTATTGTAGCAAAATTATTTTTCCCTTTTTACTTGAATGAGGAATGTGCAAGAGTTTATGAAGTTTCATGCCCAGAAGAAGCCAGACTACAGTTGGCCCAATTCACCAGATAATGCATTATCCATCCATAGATGGTGCAAATATAAAGGTCTCTAGTGGTAGGATCAGTAAAGAAACCTACAAAAGGTCCCACGGGAGAAAATGCCGGCAGGTGGATACTTGCACTCAGGGGCAGTGGGTGGGAAAGGGAGGCAAGACTGTCACCAGGAACTTAGCTCACATTCCATTTGTCCTTTATTCATTTCATCAATAAATTTGTTGTCCGTTCTGTGTTAGGCACTATTCTAAAATCTGGGGATACATAAATAAGCAAGAATAAAGATACCCTCTTGGAGCTTAAATTTGAATGGCAGAAAGATAGACAATAAATGTAAGAAAAAAGTAAATGACATAACGTGTTAAATGATGGATTTGGAAATCCATAGGCCAACAATGATCTTGACTGGAAAAAATTGTTATTGCAGGATGAAAATGTGGAAGTCCAGCATATTCTTTCCAGAAGAGTTGTTCTAAAAAGAAGCCAAATAGGAGTCATGAAGTCAGTGGCAGTCTTTTTATTGTTTTATCATTGATATTATTTGTCTATAAACTAAGGGAGAAAGAGTTTTAATATACAAAAGAAAATAGACCAATTAATGGAACGAGAGCACAGAAGTGAGAGGTGATCAAATTCGTGTCAGGAGTTAAATTGTCCTTCTCTAAGGTTTTACCATGAAGCAGAAACTTCCATGATACTAGTCCCTTCCCCTCTCTTTTATTCCTTTCTCTTT
>JAJEJO010000959.1:424993-487051 GCA_020662805.1 Glaucomys volans
CTCTCTCTCTCTCTCTTTCTCTCTCTCTCTCTCTATATATATATATATATATACACACATATATACATATATATACACATATGTGTATATATATGCAAGCATGCAAGCATATTTTTATTGAATGACATCACAGGGATGATATTTTCTGAATTACTTATAAGGATTTCAGAATGTTTTAATTTTCTATTTGCTTTTGGGAGGTTAGAAGTCCCCTTTCTTTCTTTTGTTTTTGCATCTTAATATGACTAACTTTAAAATGACAGCAAGTGACACTGAGAATTTAAACAATCCATTCAAATATCTTTTTGAACCTTGGTTTATCTGATCCTGATTTTTAAAACCTAGCCTTCTCTTAAGCCTTTGTATATGCTTATACTACCTCATTTTCTTTTCTTTGCAAATGGCACTGATCACGTGAAAGGAAAATAGCAAAGGTTATCCTACTCTGCAAATAAGGTAACTCATCTAATTCTAATAACTATGGTCTAATCTTGGCTCTTCCAATAATACTAAAATAATTGAAAACCACACCATGAACAAGTCTAAAAGCATCAAAGTGACATAAAATTAATTAATCACTATCAATTTAATATGTGCCCTATCCGTTCAACCAGCTCAGCTCCTCTTAACTTTATGGATGATATTCACTCAGCTCACTGTGCACATCAGTTCTCCAGAAAACAGAGTTCTGTCTCTCCTCCACTGACAAAAGTAGTTTAATATTGTGAACTCTTTCTATCATATTTCAATAGCCCAATCCCATCATCTTTCAGAGACTGCCTCCTCCTGAAACAAGTGCATTACCAGAGATGTAAATTTACATCACAGAGTTTTGAAAGTATTTCTGGGCTACATTTCCTTTCTAAAATTGTTCATCTTATCCAAAGATCACATTGGGACCTCTCCCATGTCATTTCTATTTCTTACAAAACACCATAAGTTCAATGATAGTTTTTTCTTTATTCATATGTTTTCGATGATATTATGTACAAAAATATAACTCATCTGATTGTAATAATGGGCACATGCACCGTCCTCAATGCTACTCTTTATATTTAATCACAGATTCAAGTGTCAACTTTTATTTTTATCTCAAAATTTAAACATATAGACTCTTTTCAGTTTTTAAGTAAATAAACTCACTCTGTGGTCTTAGGAAAATTGCGTAAGTGGTCCAAGCAGCTATTTTTTTTTTAATCTATGACAAAGTACAAACAATACTATTTGCCCCATATGGTAAGTGCCTGAACTGTTGGAGAAATGCTAATATTCTTGTATTTACTATTATTACTTGGTTGTGCTGAGACTTGAAATGTGTTACAAGCACACCTGACCTACTCTGCAGGAGGAAACAATAAAGAAGACCTGGACCAAACACTCCAGTCTTTCTATTTGCAGCAATGGAGAATGAGCTGTGTGAGAGGCTAATGATTATAGGGGAGTAAGAATTTCAAAGTACAAAGATGGACCGCTTTATGAAGGGATCCTCTAGTTCATGCAGCATCATAAATACCAACAGAGCAAGGATGACACTCCAGGGTCATTCTTTCTTTTGACATGTGTCTTACCCTTGGTAAAGAAAGAACTCTTCATGATATTTGCACATTCATATACATTTGAGCTTGTTTTCCCAGCCACATCTTCACTGCATGAGGATTTTGAAATCCATGTCTGCCTTAAAAAGTAACAGCTCTCCAGGGCTCCTGACTTAAATGTCCTGGTACTCTGCCAGTTTTCATTGCAGTCATTATGTGTTAGCCAAGACAGTTTCCATTGAAATTGTATAGTGGCCCTAAGCAGGAAAACAGGCTTTATTTTTCTTCTTTGATGTTTTATATATATATATATATAGTGTGTATATATGTATATATATACACACTGTAAGGTTAGACTCAATTTTTATACCATTGCTTTAGAAACCCATGGTGAAAACAGGACTGTTATTCTGAATATGACAGAGCAATCACTTTTTCATTGTCATGCCTAAAGCTGGCAGGATGATCATGGTGAATTAGCTTAGTCTTCAAAAATGTTCATAATCTGTGGGTTAATTTGTTGCTCAACCACCTTAATTCTGCATTTGATAGTAAGGCTAGCTTGGACCAGTGGGATATTATAAGACATGATGAAATCACAGGTTTGGAAAGTGTTTATTCAGGGGTGTCCTCTCTTGTACCATTGCCTTCCCCTTGGAAGAACATGTCTGAGATTGCATACTGGTCCCAGAAGGAGGAGGAGAGAGAGGTAGAGCACATTAGAGCTTCTCAGAGAGCCCAGGCTATCAGCTGCCCACAGACCTCCAAGAAGTGATTATTGTTTCAATCCACTGAGTTCTGGGGAACTGATGCAGCATTTTTTGATATATAGTCATTATTGGCTTAATAGTCACAACATATCACATTGGACCATTTGGCACAACTTAAGTACTTTTCAAATTTAATTTATTGAATATTTAGTTACATTAAATTCAAATACCAAATAATCATCATAGGAAGTTCTGACAAATAGAGCAAATAAAAGAGAACATAAAGAAAAAAAGAACAGCTAGATGATTCCCACTTTCTTTATCTATCACATAACTCCTGTTTAAGATATTATTTAAAATGAAAAAATAAATCACACCACTGTGAATGTGCTTAACACATTCTTTGGCAGATATTGGTTCTCTGTCCTAATCCCTACACACAATACTTCCTTCCAAGTCAATTTCAGTTATTGTTCTAGGAATGTCCTTGAGACCCAGGTCTGACTATTAAAACATCAAAACTGAAATATCTGTGTGGGACTTCCAGGATAAAGTTTTTAATTAATACAACTCGGGTGGCATGTCCCCTTCAGCCACTCCCACCCCTTCTGCCTGGGATATAAACACCATTCTGAAGGACACAGGTGCAGCAGCCATTTTTGTGATCAAGTTGACATATGAAAGAAAGGTCAAAAGATAGATACAGAGGGTGGGTCTACCACTCCTGAGCTCTGCCAGTGCCCTCGCCTAGTCTTCAGGCTTCTAGACATATGGAAAAGTACCTCCTCCTTAAGTATGTGCTGGGCAGTCCTCCATCCTGCAGCCTTATAAGCCACGCCATTGTGTTTAAACTTAAGGTACTCCATAGCACAGAGTCCCCATGTTAAGCTTATTAGTCTAATCTCAGTAGCTAAAGTCATCACCGTACAGTATCTATCATTATCAAATCCCTCTCCACCTTCATTACCTGAAAATAAAGTCATTAATATTTGAATTAAATGGATTAATTTATCAAGTTTCTACAGTATTCAAAGAAATAAAAGATACTTTAAGACCAAGGTCTATCCTCTCAGTGAATGAATAGAAGAGAAGTGATTAATGATGAACTGATTTTGAAAAGGTTATCCATATATCAAAAGTTCAAAACATCAATATCAAATAGGAAAATTTTGGCAGCTGGTAAGAGACAATTAACTTGTCTTCAGAGTGTTGGAGGTGCTCCTGTAGATCTAATCGTGCACTCTTTCCATGGCTTTCTGGTAGTTACAACAGAGATTAGGAAATCATTAGCTTAGTCATTAATTGGTAAAGATTTCTTTCCACCTGTGAATTTCCATTGAATATTAACCCTGATAAACCCTACCTAATGTGTCAAGAGAAATGATGTAAAACCCTGGAAATATTCTGTGCTGCCTCTTGAAACCTACCTAATAATGCCAGATCATGGATCCAAAGCTTTTGTTCAAACATGAAAATTATGTCCTTCCATTTCATGGTAGAATCATGCGATTTTAGGGCTTATAACCTCACCCTAGAAATGTCAGTGGAAACCCAACAGATTCTTGATTTCTTTTCTCTAAACCATTGAAATAACTAAGGATTTAAGTTATACATGTCATGTGTATTTGATTGACACCATAAGGTTTTCATCTAAATTTTAAACCCAAGTCTCTTTGGACATATTTGAAATTTTATTGTGTTTAGTCATAAGACTTGAATTCTGAATAAAAACTAGAATACATGATATGGCTAAATCATGCCAAGGAAGCTACGGCCTAAATTAGTTTGCATCAATAATATTTTTTAAAGGTGGTAAAGGAAATTTTTGCTTTAATTTTGTTGTGAAATGTAATCAAAAGCATCAAAATGAAGTCCCTTTTCATCAAAATATGATTTGCAATGTATACTAAATATCTTGGAAAAAAGGAAAGGAGCTAAAATAGACAGATAAAGCCAAACGAACGAGGTAAGGGCAAAAAGAAACTAGCAATAGAAACAGAATGTAGGACAGCAGGCAGCCCTGCCAGTGCTGTGAAAATGTGAATGAGCACATTCAGGATCCAACCTCCAATCACTGCCACTGCCAACCGGGATGCTTTCTTTTCATTAATCTGCTAGAAAATGGAATGTTTACTTGTCCTGTGTCAGAGAGAGATGGGATGAGTACTTAGTCATAGAAGTCATTTCTTCTTCTTTAAAGAGAATAAGATGATTTGTAGGAAAGAGAGGGAAATGTTTCTCATTTGTTACTTTTCCCAATGTCTGGCAGGTAACAACTAGGAAAATGAAATGCAAGAACTAGTATATTGCCTTTACTAAGTTCCAAAAGGATGGAAAAACACCAAAGCAGGGAGGGGAAGTTGATGGTGTTAACAGGAATGATAATCACCAGATAGATGGTTTTTGCTGGTTATGGAAAGCTGACTCTACTGCATTTTTCCTGGCAGCGGGTCTTCAGGTGTGTTCCCTCCACGAGGTCCCTTTCTGTGGATTCACAACCTCAAGGATATTTGCTCACAGTATTTTATCCCTCTTTCTCCCTGTCACAGTAGCCAAATACTGAAGCTCTAATTAAGAATCAGAACAATTGGAAGTCACTCAGAATTAATTCACAAAGAGAGAGCTTCACAAGGGGAGCAGGGAATCCAGTTATAGCTCTCCTTTTCTTGCTGCAACATTCAAAGCTCTTTGAATGAAGAGAAAATCCACAGGCTCAAGGAGTGCATAGGCAGGCCAGAGTCCCCCCAGGGGATGTGTCTTTCAGGCCCAGTAGGACATGCTCTGAACACCTACATTCAGTTTCATTCTCCCTCTCCTTAGTCCTACAATTCTTGATGACCAAATCTTTCTTTCTCAGAACTCCACTTGATCTCTGTTTTGATTCTTACTGGTCCCTAAGCAACCCCATCTCTCACTCTTCATCCTGCCAAACCACAGTTCCCATCCTCTGACAAATCTTACACTCTTTCCTCCTGGAAACTCCCTCAGTCTGGGTGAAATTCAGTGCTTCCTTTTCTCTACTTCTTTAATATCTTGAGTGTATATTGATTGAAATAGTTTTACAGGTTGGTTTATCAGAAAACAAGAACTTCATCTTATTCATTTCTTATCTTTTATAGCAAGCATATTATAAATGTCCCCAAATGGGTTTTTAGTGAACTAGGATTAGCATGTTCCTCTTTTTATATCATACTTAATACTGTACATTTTTTTGATAAAGGAAATAATTCTTGTTGATTAAATCCACTGAAAGAGTCCATTCTTCACCCTTGATATTAACTAGGTAAGATCGCCACCTATGTTAAGATTTTGATGATATTCTGTATAATTTTCTAGATGATGGGTTAATGGGGACAGATTCTGACTTGTCTATTTGTCTCTCTGTATTTAAATCATTTTCCTCAGAAACAGAACTGTGGGCTAGGTTCAGGAATCACAAAGCATCCAGTTCCTCTGAAGGAGAAAGGTGCCCACAGAAGCGACAGAGTGCTCCTCGTCCAGGCTCCACAGGGGGTGACCTTGTTAATTCTCAGAGGTGGCAGGGAGTCCAGAGTAGAAGATCTGACTTCCCAGAGGACAACCCGAACGTGAGCTCGCTTCAGTCCAGGTTCATTCAAATCAGTCAGTTCTCTGTCTCCTAAACGCTGATTCCCTGATTCCCTGGCAGATGCTGAGGCTGCTTGGTAGCCATCTAATTATTATTTCTGTGACCAGGAAGCTGTTAAGAGTCAGTTGGATTTTACCTTCACCAATGTTTCTCTATTGTAAAAAATAGAAGGAAAAACACTTTAAGCATGCCGCCATTTACATCATACAAGATTCTTCCTCTCTCTCTCTCTCAACATCAGTACTATTTCATCTTGGTCCAGAATTAGCAGAAAAAAAAAAAAATGAGAACTTTCATTTAACCAAATACGTTAATTTGGGATAACTAATATTAGGTCAATATCTGGAGTGATCACTTTCAAGGAAAGCTGATATTTGGTTCTTTGCTGTGTTTTTGGCATTGATGCATAAGTATCTTCTAGATGCAAATCTTTATCATCATAGCTGAGACGGATGCTGTAGCTCCATGGAATGAGTATTGATTTTCCATAGGAAGAGATTGGTGAGAGGACACAGTCATTCTGGTGTCATCTGGCAGCATTTTACAGAAATCCAGTCCCCAAACAGCAACTAATGAAGAGGTCTGTGCAGCAGGACAGATTCCAAAGCCTCCATTCTAACTTTCCCCAGCTTCTCTGGTACCAATCTGAGGGTGGAAAAGCCAGCACATCTCTACAATGGCATGGCTGACACTTTTTTTTTATCTGAAATATGTTGCTCACTAGCATCTTGCATCCCTTCCTTTTCTACCATCAACATAAAAATGATGATATGGTTTTCATTGTATAAAGTAATGACCTGATAAATAAATATTGATCTGATCATGAATCACAGAAATCGGGTTGAAATGGAGGGAACTTTCAATAAATAGCAAGAGTGGTGCCTCCCTCCACCCAGGCCCACTACCCAAGTTATTGGATAGTTAACACCTTAAAAATCCACATTTGGATTTCACAGATTCCTCTCCCCCTACATTTCAGCAGCACAGAGTGTGTGTGGAACAGATGGTCTCCATGTACACACCCCAGACTTAGTGCTGTGCCAAGCTTATGCTTCCTCCACTTTCTTCATGAAAACAGGCATGCTGAAAATATGTTTGCGGATGGCACAGAAATGCTGTGCACATTTTAGCCATCATGTCAAAGCAGGAAAAATTCAGCCATAACAAGTAAAAACAAAAACCACTGAAAAGTATTTTTTCCTCCACCAAGCAATAGTCATTTCCATGCCCAAACATGGCGAGTCACAAATGCATTGTGTTAAGGGAATTTCAAAGAAAAGAGGGGCGAGTGTTATGGGCATGAAGACAGAAAATCTTGGAATAGGATCAGGCATCTCATGCTGTAACAAAGGGTTTTCAATGCTTGTCAATTTCAGAAAGCAAAGCTTCTGCTTCCATGGTGAGAGAAAGCAGTACGGGAAGAAGAAAACGAGTTGGCTTATTAAATGTCACCTCATTTTCCACTTTGATGTCTGCTCGGAAAATTCTAATTTGCCTCTTTTTTGCTGCAGCATTTTAAATCATGCAAGGTATGCTCCCATTGGGCAGTTTAGGTCCCTGGATGAAGGAAGGGTTGTAATTAACAAATAAAACATTAAAAATAATAATAACTGTTGAGTCTCCAAGCAAGTATTTAACTTGGAAAACCACATCCTCTCTGAGTTCACTTGCAGACTACCCTCCTGTATTTTGGATTATTTTGACATTAACAAAGAAAACCTTATACATATATATAAAAAGGTCAGGCCTCTGTGTTTTCATAGTCCCACATAGTAAATGCTCACTTGTAGAAAGCATTGTGCAAGACATTGTACAGGAAAAGTACACAAAGAAAATTCTTTCCTATAGGTCATTCAGCCCCATGGGTGGCTAACCTATCATAATATTTAGAGTTGGAGCCTTAGAAATCAATTAGTTCACTTTTGCTCAAATAAAAGAAGTCCTTTCACAGACTCATACTCAGCAAGCTGTCCACCTGTGCCATCACACTTCAGGAGCAGTCCACTTCCTCCCAAGGTCCACACTTGACAAGCACCAGTTGTTTCATTAGTTCGAGTACTATCTGCTCACCATTCTCTGGAGACAATATTCTTTTTGAGCATTAAAAATATAAAGAGGAATGATTTAGCAGTCCCTGCCCTCAAACAGCTCACAGCCTAGCTGGGAGCTTGACAAGTAATTTCAAGGCCATGTGACAGTTGCTGTGAGAGAGGAAAGCCTACCGTGGTCATTTTTCTGCACACTATTTGCTTTTCTTTATTACCTTTGTACAACCTTGTAATTACATATTTATCAGTGTAATTATCAGTTTAATTACTGTCTCCACTGCTGAAATCTAAACTTCATGAAAGAAGGGACTAAATTTCTTCTGCTCAGCAATTATCTCCAAAGTCCAAACAGTGTCTGAAACACAGGCTAAATATTTGTAGAATAAATTTGAACAACTGATTAACTTAAAATGGACACTTTTGCCAGGTAAGAATGTTCCAAGGACACAAACAGCATAGGAAAAGGCAGGAGATGAGAGGCCAAAGCAATTTAAGGAACCACCAACATTTCAGTTTGGAAGGAACGCCGAGCAAGACATTAGGAGGCTAAAAGATCAGGGTAGGGTGGAAATGGCCTGGATCCTGAAGAGCCTTTTATGTTGTGCTCGAAGATATGCATCTTCCCTGCTGAAGGATTTCAAGCAGGGGAGTGATGTGATCCAGTCACACTTTAAATGGGATGATCTGGCCAGACTAGGGAGCCTGCTTGGGAGAAGAGTGAAATGGAGGCTTTGTGGCACACAGAAAGGGGACATGGGGGTCAAGTGGAGTGGGTGTCTCCAACATGTAAGAGCGGTGAGAGGGGATATGCAAGAATTAATCCCCATCTCCCATAGTTTTGACTGGCAGAGCTCAATTGTGATATAAAATATTGTAGGGAGAGGAGACATTGTTTCTGGGGGAGGATTTTTTTTTAAAGTTCATTTTGACATCCTGATGGATGACAATTATATAATTCAGAGTTCAATGAAGATTTCAGCTATAGATATATATTAAGTTGTGACTTATATATAGGTGACTAAAACTCAAGCAGAAATCAATACTCAATAAAAACTTAAGAAGAATGAGATAAGAGTGCTGAAGAATGAAGAACAGTAAGAAGACAGTTATTAAGGAATGAAGAAAGCAGTCTAAGAGCTAGAAGAAAACTAGAACAAAGAAAACTCACAGAAATCCCACGAGGAAAGAATTTCTGAAGACAAGATTGGAATGAGCAGTTAGTTATGCCAATATGGCAGAATAGGAAGGCAAGACTGGGGCTGAAAAGTTCCACTCGCATTATATTTAGAATTTAGGTCATAGGCAACCTTGACAAGTCACCGAGAGCTGTGAGAAAGAAGACTCTAGAAAGCTGTCTTTTACTTTAGGGCCAGCTCTAGATAGTGCAATATTTTCTATTTATTATTCAAAATCAAATTTTCCCTTCTCATAGATGTTTAAGTATCTGGGGAGGAAGGAAGTGCAAATTTTATGAGTTTCAATGAAGAACTATAGTAAATATTTTATTTTGTTCCAACAAATGTTTATCAAGCATCTGCCATGTGTCAAGCTGTGTGTTAGGTGTTAGAGATACAAAGATGAATAAGCCATGATCCCTGCCCCCAAGGGGCTCAAAATACATTTAGGGAGACAGACAAGTACACATTTCAATATGGTAAGTGCCATAGCAGAGGTGTGTGTAGATGCTATGATAACACAAAAGAGGAGATAGCTAGCTTTGCCTAGGCTAGTCAGGAGTAGAGTGTGCAGAGAAGAAAGAACACTTTGGGACCTTGAAGAACTGGAAAGATACCATGGGCACTCCTTTAGTGCACAGTGTATGTTTCTGAAAGTGAATGAACTGCCAAATGATTAAGCAATAGTTATCATTTAGATATTAGGTGGCCCCCTAAAGCTTACGTGTGAGGCAATTCAGAAAAGTTAAGAGATGATGTGATTAGATTATGAACTATGACCTAATCAGTGGATTAATGTTTTCAATGAATTAGGAATTTGAAAGGAGTGGGTGGTGATTATAGGCTGGTAGGGTGTGGCTAGGGAAGTAGGTCACTTGGGGCTTGCCTTTGGGATTTACATTTTATCCCTGGTGAGAATAGTGTGCTCCCTCTCTCTCTGTCCTCCCTGGTTATCATGGACTAAGTAGCTTTCCTGTACTGGGCCCTTCCATTATGATGTTCTGCCTCACCTCAGTCCTAGAGCTATGTTGTCAGTCATCTGTGAATTAAACTTCTGAAACCATGAGCAATGAGCCATGAGCCAAAATAAACTTTTCCCTCTTTAAGTTGTTCTTCTCAACTCTTTTGGTCACAGTGACACAACGCTAACTAAAACACAGTTTTAACTGCATATGTGGCAAGAGTCCCCATTGGAACCATACACTAAGTGTCATACACTAAACCAGCTGAGAAATTCTTTTAAGTTCCTTCCAGTCATGATATGTTTTAAACAACAGTTTTGTTCACACGATGTTTGTAGGATAGCCGATCAGCCCATCCAGATTGCAGTGATTTATGTGATGACTTTTGTAAGGTAAAAGTACTTCTTCCAATCCTTAACTATTTGCTGATCTTTGCTTTCTAATGCATTGACAGTTACCTAGAATGTGCCACTAAGTACATAAATTCTTATGGTGTACTTTCTTTGCAATTCTTTAGCACTTCTAATAGCATCATCTACATTCACTTTGTTAGCTATGAAGAATAAAGATCGTTTTAGTTAGCTTTTTTCCTGCTGTGATCAAAAGACCTGAAAAGAACATTTAGAGGAGGAAAGCTTTATTTGGGGACTCACAATTTCAGAGGTTTCAGTCCACAGATGGTCAGCTCCATTCCTTGGGGCCTGAGGTGAGGCAGAGGAAGAGTGGTGGAGGAAAGCAGCTGAGAACATGGCACTGGGAAGCAGAAAGAGAGAGCTCTACTCACCAGGACAAAATATAGATCCCCCCAAAGACTCACCCCTATGAACCCGTCTTCCTGCACCATGCCCTATCTGCATGCAGTTACCACCAAGTTAATCCCTATGTATTGACACACTGATTAGGTTAAACTTCTCATAACCCAATCATTTTTATCTGTAAACTTTCTTGCATTGTCCCACATATAAGCTTTGGGAGACATCTAATCTAAATCATAACAAAGCTGTTTCCCAAAAGATAATGAAATAAAAAGACCAAGGAGGATGAAATATAGAATTAAAGCAAAACATCATTGATACTGATGCATTCTTCAAAATTCTCTTTAATGCTCACTAACTGAGAGTAGGCTAAATATCAGTTGATTGAACTGGCTGACCTATTGGAAACATTAATATATTTGAGAAGGAAGAGTGGTACCAGCAAGAGAGTATAATACATTTCTCATATAAGTGGCATTATAATGAATCTGTGCTAAATAGATATCATTAAGTGCAAGATGTAGAAAAGAGAAGAAAAGTAAATTCCAGCATGTCTAAGCATATGGAGTCATGAAAGAACATGTACAAATTTAGCTTGATTGGATTTGAGTGTGTGTGAAGTGGGGGGGGTGATGAGATAAGTTTAGAAAGTTTAAATTCTGTATAGACTGTAAATGCCACCTTATGCTGGACAGGGTGGACTACATTATATAGCAAGAAGCAGCCTTCAAATGTTAAGAAATAAATGGTACAATCACTAACACTAATGGATATATGGAGAAAGTTATAGAGGTCAGGGCAGTTGAAGGCAGGAAGACCATTTGAAATGTTATTATAATGGTCCACATAAGAGACCCTTGGAATCTGAACAAAGTCAATGACAGTAGGAATGAAATAGGCTGGGGCTGGGAGTAGCACTGCATCCTTACAGGATAAAAAAATTCCTATATACAAAGTAATTTCAAGTTAAAAGGATGGTCTTCCCCATCAACTAAAATATAGGTCTCCAGACAATCAGCTTCTATCATTATCTTTCCCAGAGACAAAAGATTATAACACTAGCTTACCAAATGTTATGGTTTAGATATTAGGTGTCCCCCAAAAGCTCATATAAGATACAAAGCAAAAAGGTTTAGAAGAGAAATGATTTGAGTTATAAGAGCCTTAACCCAATCAGTGAATTAGTCCCCTAATAGGATTAACTGAGTAGAAACTGAAGGCAGGCAGGTATGGTTGGAGGAGGTGGCTCATTACCAGGTGTGCCTTTGGAGTCTATATTTTGTGTCTGGAGAGTGGAGTCTCTTTCTGTTTCCTAATCATGATATGAGCCACTTCCCTCTACCACATTCTTCCTCCATGATATCCTGCCTTACCTGGAGTCCCAAGGAATGAAGCCAGCTGTCTATGGACTAAGACCTCTGAAACCATGAGCCAACAAATAAACTTTTCCTTTAATATTGTTCTTGTTGGGTCTTTTAGTCACAGCAGTGAAAGAACTGACTAAAATACCATTCCAAAGCATTGCTTTTCTCACCTCCCTTCCTCCCATCCACAAGCAGAATTCCATCCCAGAGAATCCAGAGGCAACCTATAGCAGGGGAGCAAGGGAAGAACCTCTAGCTGGACAAGCATCTAGGGAAGCTCACAAGTTTTACTCACTCACTATAGGCACCCAACCTGGAGCAGACCTTATCAAGGGGAAGAAAGATGCTTTGATTTTACATAAAGTGGGAATTTTATTATTGTATGAACTAGCAATTAATAAAAGGACACTTTTGTGCCTAGAAGTAATAGGAAATGTTTTTAATCTGTGACCAGAAAAGTCATGACACTTGCTTTAGATTTCACTATAAAGAGAAAAGAGTTTGAAAGGGCAATAGTAGAAAGATAAAGGTGATAAAGAGAAATCCTCAGGCCCTCTTTGTTCATAGAAAACAAGTACCACCAAGCTTCAGAAATAAATTGTTAATGAGGCTCAAGCCCCCTGATTTCCCTTCCTCTTCTTATTCCCTCTTCCACCAGAAATAACCACCCACCTGCATTTAAAATTTATTCTTTACATGCATTTATTTTCATCTGTAGAGTAACAATAGGCTTTGCAACATTTTGAAGAGTACATCAATGATACCATACTCTATATAATCTTAAGCTCCCAGCTTTTCCAGGAAAATATAATTATGGATTTTGTCATTATAATTTGTACATTTTCACTAGTATATGATTCCTGTGTGTGAACATAGCATATCCTACCCGTTATCTTGTCAAAGGTCACGTAAGGTATTTCTATTTTATACCTGTTTTGAATAGTGTTGCTCCAAGCAGTCTTATTCTTGTGTGTGTGTGTTCAAAAGATTGCGTAGTGTATATACTTAAGAGTGGAATTTCTGCCTCCTATATTGCACAGAGATTGATTAAATACATCATTGGTTAATGATACATTCTCATCATTCATCCATTTATGGCTGTTTTTATTTGGTTATCTTTCATCATGTCCAACAAGCACTCTCAAAATCATCATTCTGTCTCAAAGCCCATTCTTTTTACAATGTCTATATGTACAATGTCTATATGGGTCCCCTTGTCTCACACCCAGCTTCTCCTAACTCAAAGACTAATATGAACCTTATTCTCATTGTTCCCTTGCTTACCTGAATATTTACCCCTACATCACACCATATACACACACACAAGAATCAAAATGTGTTTAATTTTGAACTGAATTAAAATTCAAAAAGAAATAAAAAATCTGCAGAATGTAGCTAAAGCAATACTAAAAGGATATTTATAGCACTATATGACTATTTTAGGAAAAAATAGAAAAGTATAAATCTATGACCTCAGTTTTACCTTGAGATTAGAAAAAGAACAGAAAGGAAATTCAAAATTCCAGAAAGGAATTCAAAATTCAAAAGAAAAAAACATTAAGATGTGATTAAAAAATCAATAATTTGGAAAGAATTTATGCAGTCTTAGAGAAAACATTAGTAAATCATATCTGCTAAAGGCTTTGCATCCAGAATATGTAAAGAACACTCAAAACTCAATAAGAAATAAAATAATCATAAGAAATAAATTAGCAGACCATCTTAACAGACATTTTGATAAGGAAAATCTGTGGATGAGAATAAGGCACTTGAAAAGATATTCAACTTCATTAGTCATTAGGAAAATGCAAATTAAAAAAATAAGATACCATTGCACACCTGTTAGGATGGCTAAAATTAAAGAGTGACCACACCAAATGCTGAAGAGGTTGTAGAGCAACTAAAACTCTCATACACTGCTGGTGGGAAAAGAAATAGCACAATTATTTTGGAAAGAGTTTGGCAGTTTCTTACAGAATTATACCCACTAGCCCATATATAACCATCCTGTTCTTAGGAATTTATTCAAGAAAAATATCATGTGTTCATACAAGTATTTGTCAACCAATGATTATAGTAACTTTATTTGTAATAGCCAAGAACTGGAAACAAATCACATTCCAAGCAACAGGTGAATGGATACAAAAATATTGTAAATAGTATTTAGTAATTAAAAAGAAATTATCAGGATATAAACAACAATAAAAATGAATCTCAAAATAGACTGACTATAAGAATCCACATGCATTCAAAGTACACATTGCATTATTTCATTTATAAATTTATAGGAAATAAATTTCCTATATAAGTAGGAAAAGGAGAAGGAAGGGGCTATAATAAATCCTTTGGGTGGATGAGTATGTTCATTACCTTGAATGGGATCATAGTTTCATAAACATATATATAAATTTATAAAATTATATACCTTAAACATATATAATTCACTGCATGGTGACTAATCCTTATTAAAGCTTTTAGTAAAACACCTGCCATTATGAGACTGTGTTTGTACATTTACCTTTTAAGTCCTCCTAAATTTTCCATTACATAGTTAGAAGTCATGTAATTAGTTACACAATTTATACTCTCTATTTCTGTTTAATTGAACCATATATCTCCAGGTAGTGTGACTCTAGTAATACAGGGTTGGGACAGTTCCTCCTAGGCCTATATCCCTTTAACTAGATGTGTGACTGCTGAGAATAAACAAGACATTTCCCAGCCTCTAGTCCATTTCAAGTGTGGCCATTTGACTAATGTCAAGAGTTCAGGTCAAAGGGTGTGCGTTTAAGTAAAGTGTTTGCCTTCCCCTTTATACTGTTAAGAAGAAAAGATGTTTTCATTTTAACTTCTAATATACTCTTTTGTCAATTGCAGCTTGAAAGGGTGATTGGTGGCAAATAGTTTTGGACCACACGGGAGAGCCGCAAGATGGCAGGTGGTTGCATCCTCGTGTCCTTATGGAAGACAGAGAAGTGAAGGAGGAGACAACACAAGCTTTGAAAAAATGTGCTTTCCGCATAAGGCTCCACAGTAGCACTGGATGTAGGATCTGCCTATTGGGAGCCTTGCATGGTTGTGAAAGCCAAATACTTTATGTCTCCAGTCATAGCTACTACTTGTGATAGAATCAAAGTTAAAATGTACAGTTCGTAAGCTAATTTCAACTTATTCTAATACGTGAGACAACTACTGACTATAGCATCATAACATTCATATAAAATGTAAGATTTAGAAATAACCCTACAAAAATCTTCTACAATGTCTTTGCTATTCTTACACAATCAAATATAAAGAAAAATTAAAAATCAAAATTAGGAAATAATAATCTTGCCACTGTGATGGCCCACGCCTGTAATCCCCGCAGCTGGGGAGGCTGAGGCAGGAGGATGGCAAGTTCAAAGCCAGCCTCAGCAAAAGTGAGGCCCTAAGCAACTCAGTGAGACACTGTCTCTAAATAAAATACAAAATAGGGCTGGAGATGTGGCTCAGTGGTCAAGTGCCCTGAGTTCAAATCCAGTATCCATCCCCTCAAAAAGAAAACAATGATCTTTAGAGTAATTCATGTGGTTATTTTCCACGTAGTATTTCCTTTTTAAACATTGTATTCTCACTGAAAATTTTACCTTATTGATGCATTGTTTTTGGCACTCAGTAATATAAATTCTAACATTTCACAATACCTAAACTCTGATATTATTAAAGTGTCATAATAAGTCAAGTAGAAAAATCATAGAGAGACTATTAACGATTTAATAGTTCTAGTTCATGTGGGAATGCTAATCCACTGAAGTGCAGAAGCTATGGTTATTATGATTAAGAACATATAAGAAGAGAAATAGGAAATATGAAATTCATATTAAAAGTGTGATGTAAAAAGCAATTATTATAAATTGACAGTGAATCATATAGTAAAATTTAAGCTTGCTTTCCTAGAACACTGTTACCTACTCTCTTTCTGATTTACTTAGAATGCAGATTTTCTCCTCGAATCCACTTATATGATTATGCTATTCCTAATGACCAGTCGAGCTTGACCTTACAGCATTCCATAGATTTACAATAGTTGCCATTACACTTATTTTTTGATCAATGAAAATGACTTTTAGACCTGAGAATATTTTTGTTCAAGTTTGAATTTGTAACCAAGAGGAAAGAGATCTGGAGCTAACTCAACCTCGTGGCGAAAAAAAGGTTTCTAGCCTTTTAACTTGTGCAACTGAATTTAAGAACATAGGAAATACATCTTGTGTCTGAATGAATTAGAAGCTGAAGCCATTCCAAATTGTTTTGAGCTGTGTTTTCAGAATGTTAATTTATTTAAGCTGTTCAGACCCCATCTCAGCTAACATCCATCATAATAATGGTAACACTTTCAGATCTAGGACACAATTTGTCATTTAAAAGAAATGCATGAAATGCTATATTTAAGACACCTTATTTTAAATTACAACAAATCTCTAAAGCAAATATCCCCTGCCCTGGAGCTCCATTTGTTAATTCTCCATTAAAATGCATCCTTTTCTCACTTACTGTTCTAATGAGCATACCTACCCACTTACCATATAATCATTATTAAATATTGATCAGAACCCTAGTTTCATCCAAAGGTATAGTATGTAGTTAATCATAGCTTCAAAGAGAAGCTTTAGTGTTTTAAACATATTCTGGAACTTTTCAGGGCAAATCTGGTAAAGATTAGGCCCTAGGTTTTACGTTATGCCATTAGCAAAATTAGGCATATTTGAGAATGATTTATATCAATATATGAAAAAGGGACTATCCCAAGAATGTCTAAAAACACAGAAATGAAAAATTTGCTCTTTTAAATAAAAATAAAAAAGCATTTGAAATAAAAATTACTGCCTATGCTTGCCATTTGTCTTTTTAATCATTTTTTCCTTGTATAGCTGTCTATACTTATCAATTTACTAAATAAGTCACTCTCTGATGGTTGATTTTAAAATATCTTTATCAGTATAAAAGAATAAAATAACTCCAAGAATTATTTTCCTGGGCTCTGTAGGAGAGTAGAAAAAGTTGCCCCCCACAAAATCCCACATTGTACAAGACATTGTTTTGAACTGATTTGAAGGCAAGTAAGAAACAGCAGATGCAGAATGAAAGCTCTCTTCCCTCCTCGTAACTGGTCAAAAGCAGGACGTGCATTTTATCTGTCTCTCATAGCAGGAAGAGGTGTACCACTGGAGACTGCTAATCACTAGAGATGACTCCAGACTGGTCTGGAGAAAGCATCAAGGGAAGCTGCACAACAAACCTTACTAAACAACTCTTAACTTCCATTAGATTCCCCCTGCACTTCCTTTCCCACAGTTCACCACCCTTAAAAGCCTCATCGATTTTCCTTTATTTTGTCACTTCACAAATTTTCTGTTCTTCCTTAGGATGCTGCGTAAGCCACAAATGCTAACCATCCTTTGAGTTACTCATCATTGAGTTTCTCCTGTGTGAATGTAAGTAGTACATAAAAAAAAAGTCTGCTTTTCTGTCGTTGATCTTTCCTTTATTAGTTTAATTTTCAGGATTTTAGTCACTGAACCTGGGAAGGAAGAAGAAAATTTTATATTTCCTCCCATAAAACTCCAACTTAATCTTGTTAACTAGGGCATGGAGAGGGGATGGACTAACACACAAGGGTCTTGTGGTGGTTTCCTGTATTGGTTCCTATTTCCCCTTGAGCCATACAAACAAGCAAAGGGCAGCAGTAAAGAATACACCAGTTTGAGGCTAGGCGCGGTGGCACACACCTGTAATTCCAGAGGCTTGAGAGACTGAGGCAGGAGGATCACAAGTTCAAACTCAGCCTCAGCAACTTAGCAATGCCCTAAGGAACTCAACTAGACCCTATCTCTAAAATATTGAAAAGGGCTGGGGATTGGCTCAGTGATTAAGCACCCCTGGGTTCAATTCCTGTCAAATAAATAAATAAAGCAATTTGAAAATGTATGTCTCCTTTCCACTGTTTATCACTCTTCCTACCACATATAAAGACAATAAATGAATGGACTATGTAAACAATCCTTTAAAATAAAACAAACAGTTCTAATCTATTCTGTCTTACAAAGCCACAAAGGAAATTTTCTACAATATAAACTGATAAGAAAAATTTTTACACAGGAGGGAAATCGTACACTATTTATAGAGCATCCTTTTCCCTTATCTATGCTGAATCCGTTACAACCCTATAAACCTTAGGTATAATGAGAGCAATGCAGATTTTTTTGTCAAAAGACAAGGCAGATTCTGACCTATGTGGTAAAAGTTCAACTGTCTTCATTCCCTCCCTGTAGAAAAACCAATTTTACCTGCATTTGTGAGTTCATTTAAATTTTCCTGATCCATAGATATGTTTGGATTCCCTCTTGACTCATTTATCAGAGCCCGAATTTCATCTTGTTTACTAAAAACAATCCTATAACAGATCTCAACGTGTCTTGACCCTGTTTAAATCCATTGACTGGAGTCTTGGAGTGATATCCATTCAGTTCCAAGGTCTTCCCCAGTCCCATTGCTCCTTCTACCATATTTCGCTCAGGTAACCCTGAACTGCTTATGGCTGCTCCAGGTTCTCCAAGCTGACTTCCATGTCCATGCCTCTGCCTGGGATGTCCATTTGTTCGAAGTGCTTTCCCTTCCCATACACAATTGTCTGTCCAAGAAATTTTATGTCTACCTTTCAAAACCCTGTTTCGACATAATCTCTTCCAGAGAAGCTTTTATTTCTTGATTTTTGCTTCTACTGCCACCCATATCAAGACATAAGAGACTGCTGAAGATGATCAGAGACAGACAGAAAATAAAGTGAAGATACATTTTATTTTTAAAAAACCAAACCTTTTGCAATAGGGAAATTAAACTCCAGTATAGAACTGAATTCAAGTCCAAATATATCATGAACAAGGGGGATTTATAGACAAGAAGCAGGGTGGGGTGAGTACATAGAAAATTACTAAGAGGAAACAGGAAAAGTAGAGGAGAATCCTGGCTCCATCAAATTGTCAGGCCAGGTTAATCACATACCAAGAATGGGTTATATGAAATTTGATCAGATGTCAAGGGTAATCAGATATGAAGGGTGGACATTTCTTTTTCTACTTTTTTTTTTTTTTTTTTTTGTACTAGGTATTGAATCCATGGGACTTTTTAACCACTGAGCTATATCCGCAGCCCAATTGTTTTTTCTTTTTTTTGAGACAGGATCTCATCAAGTTGCTGAGGCTGGCCTCAAACTTGCAATTCTTCTATCTCAGCCTCCCAAGTCACTGGGGTTGTAGTTATGTGCTACAGCATCTGGCTAAGGATAGGCATTCCTCCTAAATCAATCCAGGAGGTATTTTGCTAAAACTGAACAATGTAAAATCAGATAGGGTAGTCTGAATATTGGGGCCTACTTGAAAAGAGAACTCAGAGAAGTCTGATCAAAGTATGATAAAAGAGAGTGTTTTTCACAACTATAGTTATTCTCCATAATTTATGCAAAGGAATGGAGGGGTGAGGAGATGCTAGGAGACAAGGTTACAAAGTAACAGAAACTGTACTAATGGACATAGCATGTCCAGGTGCATACAAGTGAATTCCACCCAACTCCAAGTATGTTCATAAACAACTGGAATATTCTTTTCTCCTTTGGAAAAACACTTCAAATTATATAGAAAAAATCAAAACTCTGAGAGTTGCAATAAGATAATGAGGGATTTATGAAAACCTAGGACATATTTTCTCAGAAGGAAGGGGAGCAGTGAGGGTCCTGGAACCACATGTCTGGCTTCAAACCTCAATTCCTCACAGATGGGGGCAATCTCAGACAAGTCACTTAACTTCCTTTTGGTAAAATGACAGTAATAACAGTGTGTTGTGAAGGTTATAAGATTCACATATACAGGCTTGAAAAGGTCTTCATTTAAAATTTCTGAATTAATATTAGCCATATTTTCATGACTATCATCAAACACTTGAAGAATTGTGAGCTGGTAAGTTCAATTTAACCTTGGATGGATCCTATAAATTAAATTAAGATCCACAGTGGAAATTTCAGGAAGACAGACTTTAGCCATACAACATAAAATTAGAACAGGCTCCCTGGTGCTGTTGAGTGTATTTCCAATCTCCTGTGATTTTTGTCAAGACTGCATGGTGGAGATGCTAAGGTAAGAGTGAATGAGCTAAAAGTGAAATACCCGCCACTCCTGAATCCCTATAGACCTCAAGGCAACTGCTATTATCTAAAGGGCTTTACTCCCCTTAATGTACATATTTTAGGTACTAATGATTGTACCTCCTTCCTTCCTTCCTCAATGATAAGATCATTGTCAGATTCATCATTATCATTTAATTTTTAGCAACTTAGCAAATCATACCCAGCAAGAGCTCAAAACTCTGTTTAAATAATTGAACATACACTTGCGTACCCAGGGGCAGGTTGCATTTCAGAAAATAACCCAGCCTACCTGCCCTTGCCAGTAAAGCCCTCATGTCAGGTGTCCCTGAAGTAATCATGAGGCTTACAACGGATGCTATTTAATTCTTATATTTAGGAGTTGCTTGTAGTTCGCAGATGGATTTCACAGAGTGATTTTTTGGTATGTTAATTCAGAAAGATAGATGCTCAACACAACCACGGGTGGATCCCAGGCTATTTAAACTCCAAATTCTCAAGATCTAATTTTCTCGTTTTAAATGCTAATCAAATATTAGAGTGCTATTAGCTAAAAACAGGAGTGAAAACTGTATTCATTGCTATATATAATAATGCAGAAAGGAGAAATAAGCATGAGTTCTCTTCCCTAGAAAAACTGATGTTTCCAATAGTGTGGGCTAAAACTGTAAAAATTAAAACTTAGGAAATCAATTATATATAAAAAAAAATAGGTTAGAGGACTTGGATAAAAAAGAAGAAGAAAACTATTAGAGAAGAAAGTAGGTCATCTATATTGAGATGGTGGTGCTGGGGAGTCAGCAATAAGGCAGATGGTGGATGCAGGATGACAGTATACGTAGTGGGGGCAAAAACTATGCAAAGTTGCCATGAAAAACCAAAGATCCACCTTACTAAGGGCTCCGAAAGTGCTGGACCCTCCAGTAGGAGTTTACAAAGTAGATGCACCCATTTCCTTTATTACCCAAAATATAATAAGTCTTAGAATTTAGCCCTTGTCATCTTCTGACTGGAAAGATGTCAGAAGGAGAGAAGTAAAGTAGCTGGACCTGCAGAGAATAAGAGGCAGGAAAAGAGTATAAGTCATTGAACACACAGTGGTTACGCTCACTGAAGGTATGGCCTGATTGATGTATGGGGTTCTGGGTGCACATTCATTCAGTCATTCATGCACACATTTTATTAATCCCCTTCCACTTGTCAGGCTCTTTAGGTTAATAAGACTACACAAAGTTCCCTGACCTCATCTAGTTTACAATCTAGTAGGGAGAGTGAATAATGGAGGGTACAGAATTCAGCTCCCACTGAACTGCATCTGCCAATTTTGAAGCCACATAGTAGCCATGAGGTTATGTACTTGAACCAAAAGATCAATTTTAAATAATTACTAAAGTCAGTCTGGCTCCATTTTGTAACATTATTGATGTTTTAAAACTCACTAAAGCCACAGCCACATCACCAAGGTGTACCAAATCCATGCTTCAAACTTTCTTAACTTATATTGAAATTATTTAGGGCTTCTCTAAGAGGCTATAAGAACAGTAGTAAAATTATAAGTAGTTTTTTACAACCTGTAACAAAATACAGACTGTAACAATGATTAATTTTTTTAATATTCTTAGTGTTTCAAGACTATTATATTAATAAGGCTATCATGCATCATTGTGGTATTCCAACAGAACTATTAGTCTCTGAACCATGTTGGTGTAATTATAGTCTAATGGTTTACACCATTAAAGAAGCACTAAATATTTTACTAAACTGAGTGTAGTATATAAAAATTAATTTGAATGGCTTTAGGCTTGCAAGAATAGAATCAAGGTTGAAAAAATTTTTATTTTTGAATTTAAAAAAGGCATCAAATGGGGAATGTTTTAAAAAATCTGAATTGAAAGAAAAATATAGAGGTTTTTTAAAATAGAAATCTGAACAGCATCTTGTCATATCCTGATTTTCTTTTAAAGCAATCTTCTTTGCTATTACGGGGAGGAGGTAAGGTTTCTAGGATGGTACAATTCAGAATCTTTTTCCTTTTGTATGATATGACAACTCGTTCATGAGAGATTAGAGAAAACCATGTAATAATGGCAAGATTCACCATATAAAATATTCCTCAGAACAGACCACAGGATCGGTAAATTTTTAATATCTTTTTAAGGGCTTCAATATCAAATACTTAAATGAGAAATTTCTCAGTACGAAAGGATACAAGTGTGTGGTAAATACAGGTTCATTGCTTGGATAGTGAGGAGAGAAAGTAAGGGAGGAGAAGTCCTGCCCATTTAATCAAATAAGGATAATAATAAATTCCCCTAATAATAAAATCCCTAGTGTTTTACTATAACAACATTTGACACAGCAAAATATAATGATGCCCCTTGTACCTACTCAAGTTCATTTTATTGCCTTGAAAATTCTCTACATTTCTAGCAAACATTTGAAAACACTAAGACATAAATCTGTAAGATTTTATTGTCAGTTTTCTTACTAACCCCATTGAAAATCTGGTTCTCATTTATTTTGTATGATATACCCAAATTCAGTCCAATATATTAATTTTGCAAATATGACACCTATGTGATTTAGCAGGTTTCAAATAATAATCTACCTTTAAATTATTGTATTTACTTCAAAAAGATATTTTTATTATTTTTGTGAATTCGAAATAGCTCATTAGATACCAGAAGTTATTGAGATGGTTTGTTTTCCACCTAATTCAATTGCCAAAGCCCTCTTCACTGGTTGCTGTTTCCTTGGCTCTATGGGAAGCATTCACTAGAAGTTAATGCTTGTTCTTCAAAGGTTGCTAGGGGTCAGGGGAAGGGGAAGGGAGACATTGGTCAAAGGATTCATAACACACTTGCAGTTCTAAAATGAGTAAGTTGTGGGGAGTGTACATGGCACAGTGGCCACTGTGAATAATGATGTGCTATACACTTGAAACTTGCTAAAAAAGTAAATCTTAAGTATTCTAAGCATAAATACGAAAATAGTAACTATGTGAGGTGATGGAGAAGTTAATAAGCTAGACTGTGATAATCTTCACAATTTATACATGTATCAAAACATTACATTATATACTTTGGATATAGAAAAAATTTATTTGCCAGACAAACCCCACTTAAGGTGAAAAAAAATGAGTATTGTTTGCAAAAGTCAATTTCAGTTCTCCAACATGGAAGTCGGAGGAAAATAGTCCCAAATTCAGTCCTATCCAGACTCCTTATAGAAAGTACCCTGACCATTTTAGAAGTTAATATTTAATATTGAGGAGCTTACACAAACTGCATTGGTCAACCATAAAATAACTCCTTTCCAGGACAGCATGCAGATATAGAGCATATTATATAATTTACAATCTCAACTATTGGGTACAAAATCAATGCCCAGTGAATTCCCACTACCCTGAGCTCTCATACCAATGGACTTCATCCCTACTTGGCTGCAAAGCATTCAAAAAATCCCTTAATCTTATTGAATTCCTTGCTCAGATACAGCTAGGATGAGCACTCACTTGGCTGAGGCACACCCCCATCTAACACATTAAAGACTATGAAAAGATAACTTGTCGCTGAGATCTAATTAACCTTTAACCACAACTGTTTGTCCTCCACCGCACAGCGGAAATCAGTAAACCAAATATTACCATTGTATTTATCATATATTTTTTCTTTCAATGATGTTGAAGCTCTGGGTACTTTGAAATATTTCTTCTAAAATATTGATTTAAAAGAAAATTATCTAATGATCTGAAAATCTTTTGAATTTTCTTATTTTTCTTTAAAAACAAATTAGACCTATGCAAAAATGAATTTCTCTTTAAGATAAATCAAAACTTAGATTATTTACTGGAACAGAGATTTGAAATACACTGTATTCATGTATCTCTTAAGAAAAAATGTTCTAATAGGTATAAAGGCAACTCACACTCCCTCCAGCTACTTCTTGCCAACATCTTGCACCTTAAGCTTCTTCAGATCAGTGGTGACTGGAGAGGTGTGTGGAGCACACTCCTCCCCAGCCAACAAGGTACATTTCAGGGCTGAGAGAAAACCACTCCAGACCAGTACTGATTGATCAGAGTTGAAAGAGATTCATAGAAGAGTCTAGAGAAAGATGTGTAGACACCTGGATTCACCCCACGTCTTTAAAGCAATAATCTGATTTTTAGCAACAGTAGCTTTTTCACAGGTGTACGAAAAATGTTTACTTGTCTTGAACTAATTTATTCTAAATGGAGAAAATGTTTACGCACTGAAAAGACAAAGAGGCTTCTATTTTCCCAGGACAGGAATAAGATGAAAAAGTAGAACAAAACTAAACACAACATACAGCTTAACATTCAAACTTTTTTGCCAGAAATGGTAGTGCATACCTCTCATTCCAACTCGGGAGGCGGAGGCAGGAAAATGGTGAGTTCAAAGCCAGCCTCAGCAAGTAAGGGAGACCCTAAGCAACTCAGTGAGACCCTGTCTCACAATTAAATGAAAAAAGGGCTAGAGATGTGGCTCAGTGTTTAAGTGCCCTTGGGTTCAATCCCTGGTACAAAAAATAAAAACTAAAAAAAAAATAAAATAAAATTCAATTTTTTTTCCATTGACCTGAACAATGTCTGTTTTGTTTTTCAAAAAGCACAATTTCCAAGTATAACTAAAATAACAAATGCATACATTCATTTGTTAAGAAGTAGTTAAAGATGTCATTTGCTGACAAAAGCATAAATGTGTCTAATATATGAGATTTGTTATTTTTGGTTAAATGAATATTTTTCATGATACTTTTAGGAGGTAGTTTTCTCTTTAATACATTGGGGGAAACTCTGAATTAAGAGAAAAAAATCATCTTTTCTCCTAAAGAATTAGAAAAGAAAAAAATCTCTGCTTTGATTGATTTTAATAACTTCTTTTAAAGAAAAATCCCTGCATTTTCTTTTGTAATTGAAACAGTTATGTGATAAAATAAATTTCTACTTTAAGATGTATAGCCCATACTTTCTGAGAAAAAAAAAAAAAAAGGAATCTCTCTGTATTGTAAACAACATGGAGTAGGCTTTTCATAAAAACCACAGTTTAAAATGCAGTTTTTGTGCCTAATGATTTAAATCAAAATTTAAATAAAATCCACTGTGTTCCCATTTCCATGCCCCTCTCCCCACTTCCCACGATATTTTCCTTCATGCTAAATAACCCAAATCTCTTTTGCTTTTCCTCAAAGGACCCATTTTCTAAACTAATCATTTTTAGTCACTCTCTTTTGAGCTCTCTCCAAGTTTTCTACATCTTGCTTCAAACAAAGGGCCTCAAATTGGACCCTGAACTCCCATAAAAGCCTGATGAATGTGGATCATAGAAGGAGCGCCTCATGGCTGCTCCTTCCCTTATAAGGAAAAGTCTTGATGTGGCAGCTTCCTTAACCACTCGCAAGCTAACACCTCCTCCAACTCAATTACAGATGATGGTAGAAAACCTAACTTTCTGCCTCTTCTTTTAAGCTCTTCAGTCATAGTAATAGTAAAAATGGCTATTTTCCAAACACCCCAGTGTGCCCAGCCCTGTCACAGACACTTTGCCTTTTGAAATATAAAACATTGCTATTATTCCTGTTAAAGAAGAGCTTACATGATCTCCCGAAGGCCACAGAATGTATTAGTGGAAAAGTCAGTGTTCTTTTATAGGTTTAACTGATTCTGAAGCCTACAGTCCCTACAAGTATTCCATATGGACTCTTAAGGAGTTGGGCATACTAAACATGCCACTCTAACATAAAGAATATTTTGAGCTGAAGGCAAATGTCCAAGAGCAGACAGAGGCTCAGCCCTCTGCCATTCCCTTCTCTATCAGAAAGCCCAGATAGTTTTAATCACCACAGACAACTTTAAGCTCTTATTAGTCTGGTATCAGAGAAATCTTCATAGCGCACCTTAGTGACTAACCCTTATCTTCCATTAGTTCCTCATATAATGACCTTCCTGCTGTTAGCTGACCCTACAATCAGTCCTTCTCCTTTATTATTTCTCTATAAATTTATTTTTCTTAACTAAGATGCTATATAAGCCCAAGTTGTAGCCACTCCTTTGAGATCACTGACTTGTCCCCTGTGCCAGGATGCGTGTGTGTGTGTGTTGCCCAGCACATTTGTGATATATGTGTTAGTAAACTTCTGCTTATTTTCCCCTTGTTGACTTGTCTTTTATTAGTGTAATTTTTGAACCCTATCTGGAGAGCCTAGAAGGAGAGAGGGGGAAAAAAAATGTTCTTGCTTCACAACCTCTTGTTTAATTACATAAAAATCCTACAGGAGACTCTGGAAACTGAGAGCAATTCCAAAACTCTCCTCAATGAGAAAATATTTTATTGTAAGTGTCAGCGTCCATTGTGTTGAAACTCAGGCCACCAAATCTTAGAGATACAGGAGCAGGGAAGCAAAGTCCTGCCAGCTGATGAATGGTTCCAACAGTAAAGTGAGCGCTTTGGGCTCTGGCGCCCTCCCGTGGACAGTGTTATGTGAGTGACGCCCGCGGACCGGCAACCATCTTCACAGTGCCTCGACAAAGGGTTCAAATGAATGCAACAGAATGCCATAGGATAATTAAGCCAGGAATGATAGTTTAGTTAAGCAGATCATCAAGTTAATTTGCTGGTGTTCTTCAGTACACACGTTCATGTACTTGATGTACTTTTAATATGTATTAAAGTGATGAAAATGTAGCAAAAGTGTGAAGAATTTGTGATTCACCTGAAACAAACATGGAAGTCAAACTTTGCCTCTCTTTAATAAAAGGCATATGCTCTCTCACTAATGCAAGCTCTGATATATGTAGCTTGTCATATTTTGAGTTGTATATAATAAAGGTAAAAGACAAAACAAACGTAAACTAATGGCATTTTAGGTCAGAAAGACAACTGTCAGTCACTTGTAACCTTAATTGTCTCATTTTTCATGTCAGTAGAGAATTTGCTTCATTATTCATTTCTTTCTTCATTGTTCATTTTGTACAAAAAAAAACCATTTCATTCATTTAATTTAAAGACACTGCAATATAAAAAAAGATGTCTAACTCCATTTCAGGGAAACTCAATATGATGCATACTTTTCATTACATTGCAAATGATTTGAAAATTGCCATAGGCATCGTTTTCAATACACAATGTGTTGCTTACCACTTAAAGTCATTAATTCTTTTTAATATTAAAATAAACTTCTAGATAACAGCAGACATATTTCTGGATGCCTATCTCCCATGAATGATAGATGGAAGAGTAACACAGGCATTTATAGCATCTCTATCCGGTTTTATCTGCATTTTATTTATTTATTTATTTATTTATTTATTTATTTATTTATTATTTAAAAAGTTAGACATCATTCTCCAAAATTTCACCACTCAATTTATTTAGTATATTTGTGTTCACTTTTAAAATTTCTAAATTCCTTGGATTCAAGATCACTGTTGCCATTGCTTGAAATTCATGATAGAGACAAAAGCAACTTTCGGATTCTGTGTTTGGTTTACAAATTCTTCCTGTTTTATAAAGCATTCAGGCAGAGTCATGGCCAGAAGCTTTCCTTTTTTCTGCTGCTCTCCTCTGTTCTGCCCACTTTGCTGCCCCTGGCCCTTGGGCCTCCAACTCCTTAGACTGACTCCTTGCAGGCCTCATTCCTTTTCTGAACGGCTCCTCTCCATTCCCTAGTGATAATCTCTTTCTGTGTTATCACTGTTCTTTGTTCCACAGAATAAGTAATGAAAACTTGGTAATGAAACCATACAGATTTGAATTTAGACTCTACTGATTTGTAACAAATGTGCAATTTCTGCTTCAATTTCTCATTTGAAAATAACAATAATAGTACATACCTCATTACCCTATGTACATGTATGATACACGAATGGTGTGACTCTACATCATGCACAACCGTAGAAATGAAAAGTTGTACCCCATTTGTGTACAATGAATCAAAATGCAGTCATAAAAATAAAAATAAATAAAAATTTAAAAAATAGTACGTACCTCACGTGATTGGGACAATCACATAAGTCAGTGAATTTCTAGCTTATAGAAGAATATTGGCAGATACTCATTGCTCAATAATTACATCTATGATTATCTCTATTATTTCTAACTTCTCTTTTTCAATGTAATCACAAAGCAGTGGACCTTTATATAACTATGTGTTTTTAATTCACCCCACCAAATTTCTCTAATTCCAAAATAAGTGTGAACCCATGTCTCCTCATCTCCACATGCTATGAGGAAAAGAAAAGCAATCTTTCAGGAGAAAGGGAGAAACCTTGAAGACAATTTTTATTTTTACTTTGATTCTTGTAAAACTACTGGAGATTTGAGTTTGGGGAAGGGAGTATGTTGTTGCTAGGGAGCAACATATCTTAAAATTATTTTCTTTCCAGCTCTGCTGTTCTCAGTATCACCCCTGTGAATGACAGCTGCTCTCTCAAATCTCTTCTCTTTGCCACTATATTCTTTCAATCCTCAAAATTCCCTAAACCTAAACCTTCAACCTAAGTCTTCCCTTTTCATAGTCTTGCACAGTATGGTGACATTTCAGTAAATGATGGATCACATATACAATGTTGGTCCCATAAGATTATGTCAACTAGTAATATCATAGTCATCTTTGTACAAATGCACTTTTATGATGGTCACACAATGATGAACTCATCTAAGGATGAATTTCTCAGAATTCCTCCATTGTTAACTGATGCTTAACTGCATGAAACTACATTCTGCTAATCAGTTGTTCTCAAACATAGCTGCACATTGGAAATGCCTGGTATCTTAAAAGTACTGATGTCTTTGCCCCATCTTCAGAAGTCCTGAAGTAATTGGTTTAGGGTGCTACTAGGCATGAAATCTTTCAGATTTTCCTGAATGACTCTAATGTCCTGCCAGGGTTACAAATCACTGGTCATCCTTTCTCCTCTTTGCTCTAGTACTGATCTTCTTTTCCCTTTCTTCCCACCTGGAAGCTTATGATAGAGTCTGGGAACTAAGAATGAGGAAATGTCAAATAGTCAATGACAGATGAATATTCTTTAAGGGGAACTAGAAGAGAACCATACTGCAGATGTTTATTCAAGTGTGAATTTGTTATGCTATGCTTTCCTTTGCTTCTTTGCTCACTTAGGACCTGGACCTTTTCCTCCCTTATCTCTGTCATCACCGTCCATGGGCTGGAGCTCTCACACAATATTTATTAGCAAGATCATTGTTTGAGTTATCTCAGGGAGCCTTGACCTGGTTGTCTTCATGAGTGAGTGACATATATGCATAATGATACTCAGATTTTGTGAAAGTCTGTATAAAGCCAATTTAGACAGTAAAGTTGAATGCTCTGTACTAGGGCGAGGACAGGATCATGACTCACTTTCTTTCATTTATTGTCCATGTAAACTTGGACATCATCTCTAGAATAGGGTTGATGACATTTTCTCTCCTACACTACTATACAGGGAAGGTAAATTAAATCATCATTTCATGCTTCTTTCATTTTTATTTTGCATTGATTTATGCCTTACATAATAATTTACTGCAGACTCCAATTGGCATTTACTATAAATTCACACATTTGAATTTGTAACAGGTAAGTTGTTTTTTAAAAAAGACTCTTCTAAACAGGATTGTAATTTTCTAACACATTTCTTAAGGAGAATGTAGACCAAATGAGATATTAGGGTATTTTAGTTTTAAACATAACAGAGGCAGTCAGAGGAATCAGAACAATGACAGGAAGTTCCAGAAACACCTGTGTCATGTCAGTGTTGTGCTGCTTC
This sequence comes from Glaucomys volans, assembly GCA_020662805.1. NCBI lineage: Eukaryota > Metazoa > Chordata > Mammalia > Rodentia > Sciuridae > Glaucomys > Glaucomys volans. The sequence goes on from JAJEJO010000959.1 coordinate 455,116, forward strand.
TTTGTGCTCTCACTCCATCTCACCTGTATGGCCTTTCTTGTCCTTCAAGAAATGGTGGGCACAGATGATTTGACTAAATGTCTCTGCTCAAATATCATCAATTCAAAGAGTACTGCCTTGACCATGCCTCTAAAACGAAGGCTCCTTGCACTCTCTATCCTCTTCACCTGCTTCGTTTTTCTTCACAGGCTTCATTTTTTGCTGCCTGAGTATAGATACAATATTGATGCATGTTTCCAAAGGTCCAAGAGGGCAGGCTCTTCAGGTTCTCATCCACTAATGCATCTCAATATGAGAGCAATGCCTGGTGCTTATAAGCAATCAATATTTTTTTTTTAGTTAAAAAGTTTCATATTACAAATGTAACTCTGATTCTAATAGTCTGAGTGTTTACCTTTCATTTTAAGCAAAAGACCTGACATCCAAAAAGGTTAAATGATGTCCCTAAAACCCTTGCTAGGAAATAGTACGGCTATAATTGGATTCCCTGTTACCTGCTTCTAAATCTATTGTTCTTGCAGCCATAGAAGGCTGTCAACTATACCTCCAGATTTAATCCTTAATTGAAGTTCCATTTTTTTCTCTCCATCCTATGGGCTTAATCCTATATTATTCAAGAGTATCCAAAAGTATTCAAGTCTGAAAAACATGACTTCATTGCAAATTTCAACTAAGAAAGTCCCTAAACAAAATAAAAATTAATCTAATTACATGTCTGTGAAATGTGACATGTAAACTACTGAGCTCATTGTTCAACTACTTCTCAACTCAATTCTTATAAAAATCAAATTGAGCATGGATTTTAACTAAACTAAAATTCATTTGGTATGATTTAGTGTTAGTAGGCCTCCAAAAGTAAAAAATGCCTAAAACCATCCTTACTTGTTAGGATTTCCACAGTTGGAGGAATCATAACTCTTGTTAGATTTTACATGAAAATAAACCTGAAGATTTTTTTTTTCCTGTCCTCTCATCTCATTTTCTCTCTTGTCTTTTCTTCTGCTCCTTACATCTCTCCTCTTTTTTATTCTCTCTTCTTCTTTCTTACTAAAATGGTGTCCTAAATCTGTCACTTGGACTTCTGATTTCTGGCATATATAAATATATATATATATATATATGTATATATATATATATATACAGATATTTCTTATAATATATATATATATATATACAGATATTTCTTATTAAAATTATCTCCTAAAAATCTTTTTCTTTAGGTAGTTCCTCTGTGAACCAATTGAGCAAAGAGGAGCTAGGATTTGCAAGTGACAGTAGTTCTTAGGAACTCAACTTCTGTGGTCCAATGACTACAATTTGAATTATATATGACTTAATGCTGACCTTGAGCAAATATCTCAACCTCTCTAAACTACATTTTCTCTATATGTAGAGACCACAAGAGTCACACTACTGTAATGTTACAGCAAGAATTATGCAGAAGTCTTTAGTAGAGTTAGCCATTATTTTTAGTATGATTATCATCATCATCACCATCATCATCAAATATATCAGATCCCCCCGCATCTCTTGAGAGCTACTAATGTATTTCTTATCCCATTTCTAAGAGAAATTTTTGGATTTAGTATTAGAAGATGCCAATTCCCAGTTCTACCCACTCCATCAGAATGGCCAATCCTTTTGCTGTGAGAAAGTCCTGTACCATCTCAGAAGCATCTACCTACCTGTAGTACATCTTTAGAATGGGACAATCATTTGCCTCATCATTCAAAGAGCAAGCCCTGTGGCAGGACCATGACCACTCAGTGTTGGGGAAATGGAAGAAAGGAATTCAAAATGGAAGACTTCATTTTCTCAAAGTTCAAAATACCATTTCTTCAATACCATTTTGTTTGTGAGATTTGATAAGGAAATAAAGACATTGCTTCAGCCCATTTCAATCTCACAATGTTAAGTATTCTCTTGACATCTAGGATATTCTTTATATCCATGTCATGACTGGAGAAAAAATGTGAGTGTCTGAGGAAAGCTGCAGAAGAAATCTTATTAAAACATTCACACACAAAATAAATAAATAAATAAATCCCACCTCTCCATTTGAAAGATGTCTCTTTCTACTTAGTTTGCATCACTCACAAAATGGTGAGAAGTTGAATGATCAGCACCCTTCAAAGGATCTGAAGAACTAAGGGGTATAAAGAGAAGGAAAATGGAGCGCTTCGCCAGTTGTAGGGTAATAGGCATGGACTACATATTGAAACATGAGTGTATAATAAACCCACAAGATCACCGAGACAAAAGAAAGGAAGAGGAAGGCATGGATTTGACTTAGAATAGTACCTAAAACCAAGAGTAGGAATCATCTTCTGAAACTAGTACACAACTCAAAGTAAACTTCACTGAACATGCTATGGTAATTGATAATCATCACAAGCATGCATGAGCTCCGTGTGTGTGTTTATTTATCCCCTTTAAGCTCTTTAGATGAAATGATGTTTAAAAATACAGAAGAAGCAAACATATTTAGAGATCAAACAGGAAAAATGTATTAGATGAAAATAATATTAAGGTAGGGAAAGGGAAAGCAGCAGAAACAAGGGTATTCAAAAAGGAATGATTGTATTGTCCTCAAAACACCAGCAATGATGAAGTAATATCTTCAAGGTTCTAAAAGAAAATGTTTCTGAATTTAGATTTTATTCTCATTACAACTGTCAAATATAAGTGCAGGAGGGCAGTGTGAAAATAAAATTTTTAAGGCAGTTAAAAAATAAGAAATGTTTATCTCCATGTACATGTTCTAAAAATATTATCTGAGGATGAACTCAAGAAAAATGAAAAGAAAAACGAAACCATAGAGACAAAATGCAAAGTGCAAAACAAACCAACAGTGGGAACATCTCCAGAAGATCTTCAAAACACAGTTGCACGAGGAAAAGTATGCAGCTCACCTGGAGTGCAGGGTCCAGTCAGAGCAGGAGGCAGTGGCATGTGACCATACACCATGCTCACTGTGAGCACACAGCATTCTGTTCAGCTGCAATTTCTTTAGAAGTCTGCAATATGTAAGTGATAACTTAAGAAGGCACGTTTCTTTTGACAAGAAAAAAGACAAGTAGAAATTCCAGAGAAAACAGAAATTTGCACAAAAAATAATTTTATAAATATAAAGCAAATGTAAATGTGACATTGAATTAAAAAATTTGCTGACAGAGAAAATGACCTTTTACCTAACTCTGGATGCTTCAAGAAACAAAGTTCTTCAAGGAACAAACTCCTATAAATAGACTTACCAACAGTGACATTTTTTTCCTCTACATAGTCAACATTAAAATGATTATTATTTATTTAATCAAAATATTAAAAATGCTATTTACAAGTTATCCATTTTTAAAAGCAGTGACTAGAAAAGGTCTAGAAAACTGAGTTTCAGAATTATTGAAAGACTAAATTATGGAGTAGAAAGTCTATAACATACTTAGCTGACAACAGTCTGGAAATTGGAAGAAGAAAAATGGTGAAGTGTTCTACTGAGAGCTAATTCCCTCATTCAGTATGATGGAAAATGAGAAATATTGTCTGACATTTAAAATAGATTATTATATAGGCATTTAAGCACATTTTAATATAATAGGTATATAGCAACATTTTAAATAGACACTTAGGTATATTTTGAACTTTAGTAGAACTATTAGGTAATGGAAACTACAACTTAACAATTAGAAGAATTAACAAAATAATGTAGAATGTGAAACAAACTCACCAAGAGGCAGTTTGCTTAAGACTGTTGAGTTTCCTGTAATGCAGGGAAAAATTCCAGAAAAACTCTGGATAAATTGGTCACCCTAGAGGTATAAGCAAGTAAAATTCCTCAGATCTAATATCAGAAAGTCAAAATAAAAAGAAGTTTGAGTTAAGAAGTAGAGGTGTCAGCATGTTATTTAACTGTACAATGATATTCATAGCAATGGTTAATTTATTTTCTTTGAAGTCATACACACCTGGGATTATAAAACATTTCTATCAATTATTGGCTCCATGATTTTAAACAGTAACTAACCACTTATAATCACATCTACCTCTTTTGGCTGTTATGATAACAATGTCAAATACCACATATAAAGTGATTAAAAGAGACCTTGACATAACAGTTCACGAATGATATGTTAGGATGGTTATCATTGATATTCTTTATGAAAGTCATTAACTGCATATATAAAAATTTACATTAAAAGCATATTGGATGTTCATCTAGTTGTTAGACACTTAAATATCTACAGAATGAATTTTAGGGCTTTAAATAGGGACCAACACATTGAAAAATGTTTCAGGATGGTTACAACCGGTGTCCTGTTGGGAAGAAAAATGGTAGACAGGTGAGCAGTACTTTAAATGGAAAAATTGCATAGTACTTCAGGTCCATGTTCAACTCACTTTCACCAGAGAGGGAGAGAGAGGAAGAGGGATCGGTGTTGCTTGATGGAAACATGGAAAACACATGTATGTGTTTTTAAGGTTTCCGCTATGAGTACAACTTAAAATATTTCTGTGATCCCATAAAAAAGTGGGATGATGTTGTCAATATCTCTGGAGAAGAAATTGAAAAATTGATTGAGAATTATAGAAAAATACTGGTGAAGATAGAGGTAGTATTTTATATGGCCTTTTTAAAGTTCTTAAAGAAATACCAAAAAGAAGTCACCTAAAAGTATTTTTTTACTTGTATGCTGACTTAAAACTTAAGCTCTGTATAAAACTGTTTTTCACAATGTACATTTTTAGTAGGTACAAGTTCTAATTTATAAAAATCATAAGAAATGATGCTCATAACTATGAGATAATGTAAGAAAATGATTGCAATAAATGTTAAGTGAAAAAAATAGAAGGATACAAATTTTAATTTTTACCATGACTATAAGTAAATAAAAGGGTAGATAGAAAGAAAACCTTAAAAAGAAACATATTAAAAAAGATATTATTCACCAGAGTTGCACTAAGATGATGGAGTTATGGGTGAGTTTATTTCATTTTTCCTGGTTTGTAAAATTCAAAAAATATATGGTTTTGCAAGCATATGGAAAAGCAGACACAAAGAATTAATAATAATGCAGACTGGAGTTCTAACCAAAATCTCTCTTTAGAAATTTTTCAGATTGCAAAATTTTGTAATAATCACAAATAATAATGGCTAGACTTTCCTTCAGGAACTCCAAATTAACTTGCTGCACTGCATCATATGATTTATCTGCACCAAAGTAGAAGGTAACAAGTTATCATAAAACTATTTTTATTTGACTGTGAAATACTAAAATCCATTTCAGCCAGATGTTCACTCAGACCCATAATAATCATCTCCCCCTTTCTCTATGCTAACCAAATGTATTTACTACTTGACTAGACCACAATGTCCAAATTCAACTGTATCACACCATTATTCCAAAGCATGGCTATAGCAATATCCCATAGCTGAATCAAAGAAACAGAAGTCTCGACCTTCAGTTAGACTTTGATGGGCTGTAGACATATATTTGAGTTTTCATTTGCGATGCTCACACAAGAACTCTCATTATTATGCTAATTAATATTGAAAACACATAGAATCATATCCTAGAAACAGAACAACTGCAGACAATGAAAAACCTATTAAATATGAGAGCCCAGAAATAATGAATTTTGCTATCTTTTTCATCCCCAGTTTCATCACAAATTTATATACCCATTCAATAAATATCAAACCAAAAACCTCTTGCACATTTAAGGAAACAATCATGAGAGTGAAGAGACAACTTATGGAATGGAAGAAAATATTTGCAAACTATACAACTGGAAAAGGGATAATATCCAGAATATATAAGGAAAAATTCAATTATAATAAACAATCCAGTTACAAAATGGTTGATATACCTATATAGAGTTTTCTCCAAAGAAAAAATGCAAATTACCATAGGCATATTACAAAATCCTCAACATCACTCACCATCAGGGAAATGCATATCAAAAGCACAATGACATCTCACCTTAACCCAATAAAAATGGCTATGATTAAAAAGACAAAAGATAATGAGTGCTGGTAAAGATGTGGAGAAAAAGGAACCCTTGCACAGTATGGGGAGGAATGTGAATTAATAAAGCCATTATGGAAACTTGTATGGAGATTTCTCAAAAAACAATCCAACTACTGGGTGTATATCCAAAGAATGGAAATTAATATGTTGAAAAGACATCTACACTCCTGTATTTATTTCAGCACTTGTCACAATAGCTAAGAAATGGAAACAACCAAAATGTCATCAACTGATGAATGGATAAAGAAAATGAAATATTATTTCATTTCAATGAAATATTATTCAGCCCTATAAAGAATAAAATCCTTGCATTTGCATCAATGTGGTTGAAGCTAGATATCATTATGCTAACCAAAATAAGTCAGACACAGGAAGACTGATAACATATGATCTCACTCATATGTGGAATTTAAAAAGAATTTCTATGTTGATCCCATAGAAGTTGAGAGTAGAATGGGAGAGCAGGAAGGAAGTGAGGAAGAAATGGGGAAAGGCTGACTAATGATTACCAAGTTATAGCAAAAAGGAATAAAAAGCTCTGATGTGATGTTAAATAGTAGGGTAATTACAAAGAACAATCACATGCTTCATATTTTAAAACACTAGAAGCAAAGATTTTGAAAAAATTTTTTAAATAAAAAAAATAAGAGCTAACATATTTTGGATTCCTGCTAGGCATTGACCTAAGAATTTAGGCATTTACTCATTATCTTACTGATAAAGAGTTTGAGGCTTGGATGGTTAATTAACTTGCAAAGAAGCTATAGAGAAGCAGTGAATCCAGGTCTTACACTTTCATTTGCCAGTAAAGTCAGAGCACTTTATTAACTGTGCAAAGGCCTTCTATTTATTGAGGACCTAATAAGTTCCAGGGATTTATAGGTGCCAGAATCACAAAGCTGAATAAGCACTTTGCCATTCAAAGGTTTGCACTTTTCAGAGATCATTCAGTGATATTCCTTTCCAGTCAATCTCCAACGTTTCAAATGTAGCCACTTAACACATAAGAGGACTATTTGAGTTTAATTGTCTAATGTAAGATTTGTAGATTATTTTTATATACCATCAATTGTGGAATTTCCAAATGGCTATCCACATGTGACACATTTGGCCTAATGGCATGGCCCTTTCTCCTGTGGTATCTTCTTTCATAAATAATAGCAGGGCCAGGGAGAAAAAGGATGCAACCTCTGGTACCAGGAAACCCGGTTGTCGAAGTATTCACTTCCTGCCATTAGGGCTCTAACACTTGGCACTCAGCCACAGAGTAGCCCCTAGAACAAGAACCATATAGAAAATTTACTGAGGAAGCCAGGACAGAAAGTTCTACTGTATTAGTTAACTTTCTATCGATATAATAAAATACCTGAGAAAATCAACTTATAAAGAGAAGGGTTTATTATGGATGACAGTTTCAGAACTTTGAGTCTAAGATCAGGTGGATCCACTACTGTGGCCCTCTGGTGGGCATGCTGGACAGCAAAGGCAGGGAGAGCATGGCAGCCCAAACTACTCACCTCACAGCCAGGAAGCAAAAGAGAAGGGGGAAAGGGCTGAGGTCCCACAAGCTTCTTCAAGGGCACACTCTAAGGATGTCCCCCTGGGCTCCACCTCTCTCTAAGGTTATGCCACCTCCCAGTAGTGCCACCTGGGAACCATGCCTTTTAACACATGGGACTTTGGAGGATATTCAACATCCTAACTGTAGCACCTACCATCTGGCTACCATAATAGCCAGAATGATACTTTTAAATGTGCATCATGAAAACTTGTAACCTACCTGTCTACAATCTTCAGACTTCCCATTCCTTTGTGGATTAAATCTGTAGGACCCTGTTGCAAATGCTCAAAAGATCAGGACTTGTTCAGTCAGCAAATGTTATAAAGGAGTGTCCTCCTGGCCACTCCTCCCATTCCTGACTTATCTCAAGCTACTTTTCTCCTTACTCTCCACAAGCCAATGATAATGGCCTTGTTTCTGTTATCCTTTCTTGCAGGACTTCTGTTCATTCTGCTCCTAAATTTATTTGGCCCACCCACCATCCCTAAGCTCCTTACTCCTTGGCATTTCCTATGGAGGCCTTGCCTGCCTCCACAGATCAAGAAGAATTGCATAATATTTTACTGGAATAAAGAAATGTAGCTTAATGTTTCTGCAAAACCTAAAATTTGCAACCTCTGAAGATTTATTCATAACCTTTATTCCAGCAGACTAGAATCTAGCAGTTATTTGTTTGAAAATTTGTCTAATGTTTGTGTCCCCTGATCCATTTTAGCTTGATGAAGACAGACTACTTATATCATGTTCACCATGTTATTGAAGTCCAGTGCCAATGACATGGTCACTCTCAAAGAATTGTTTGCTAACTTCATGAGGATTTGCCGAAAAAGAATCAAAAAACAGTTATCTTGTGACCCTTTACCAGGAACTGTTGGAGTTCCAGGATGGTCAGGACCTTTCTCTTGCAAGCCTGTCACCTCTTAGTGTTCTCAGGGCTCCAGTTGAATATTTCCTTCTAAAAGTGTTGACCTTGAAATATCTGAATTTCAATAATATAAAAGTTTCCTCCAAAGAGGAATATGAATGACCTCCCACTGGCCCTCCCCTCCTTTCTCTATCAGAAGACATCCCTGATGAAAGGCTCCCTCTTTGGAACAGTTCATACCTCCATTCATTCAGCATGGAAGCTGAGCACTGCCCCCCCTCCCAGCACTCACAAATAAAAGGCAGTTCCTGTCTTCAAAGAGCTTCTAAGAAAAAGAAGAAGAGTTTGCAAACTAAACCAGTGATGGCTTCCCAGTAGCAATTCTGAGAGAGGTCCTCAGAAGACAGGCACCTGGACACTAGGAAATGTCCAGAAAGGGGAACTCTTGAACTACTCCTAAGAATTGGGGCTTGAGAGACCACTGACAGGCCAGAAGAACCTGAGGGAAGTAATTCAATCAATGAGAATAGTGTGTGGAACAGCTGGGAGGTGAAGGGAGAAAACACCAGTGAGAAAAATTCCAGAGGCTGAAGGTTGAGTGTGGAGTGGTGAAGAGACCTGGGGCAGGCCTGGAGCAGGGAGGATGTTTAGGACCCTACCCTGAGGGCAATAGGAAGCAGTAAGCCTTGAAGCCTGGAAGTGGGCTGGGGGAATCAGATATGCAGCTTAGAAAGAGCACCTTGAAACCGGAGGTTTACCCATCCTCAGGGAGGGGAACTGTAAGCAGACTCCATGGCACATTTCTATGTCAACATGAGAGGCGGTAAATAAAAAAGTAATGATCTATGTGTGTTGAAAGTGAATAAACTCCCTAATATTTGAGAATATGTTTACATACCTCATTTCCCTAGAAGTAAATTAGGAAATGATGATAATGGTTCTGCAAAACCTAAAGACTGCTGGTGACTCATTATCCAATTAATTGATATGAATAAATTGGGTAAATCAAGCTAAATGAGAGTCAGTCGCTGTATATAAATAAAGAAAGAGTGTTTATTGGGTTCTGAGTTTTTGTTTTGCTCTGTGTGTGTGTGTGTGTGTGTGTGTGTATGTGTGTTTCCCTTCAAAGTAATAAAATGAGAGATCCTGAATCTCACCCATGAGAAGTAGGTCAGGAACGTTGACTGGGTCCCCCACCCACAGAGCCAGAGCATGGCGTGGCGTGGGTGTTGAACCTGGAGGTGGAGGTGGTCAAACAGGGCCCTTAAAGCCTCTTTTGGTACCTAGAGGCCCACTCACTGTGGCAGCCTCCCAGCAATCAGCTCTGTCTGGACTCTGGCAGCAAGTAGCACAATGGAACCCCAAAACACATTTTTCAGAAGAGATGAGAAGATTAAAGCTCTTATCATTAGGAGAGAGCATTAGGAGCTGCTTGGTTCATCCCTGAGAAGTTCATGTGTCAGAGAACATGCCGCCCTTCCTAGCAAAACTGGCAAAACTGAAGGCAATCACATTTCTTCCTGGTGAAGATGAACCAGCCCACTTCATGCTGATATGAGTTGGAATAATGTGTGAGCATCTCTAATGAAACTGTGAAGGCAGAATTCAGAAGTGTGAGCTAATCTTTTAAGAAATTTATACTGATCAGATTTTGCCATAATGTGGGTCAAAGTCAACAAGTCATGCATGTATCCTGAAGTTTCTGTGCATACCTGAGTGTCCATTTTTTTTAAGCTATTCTATTTCTCCTTTGGCCAAAGTTGTTTACATATCTCCCATGACCTCCCCAAAAGACCAATCGAATTATGAAGCCAGTGTCAGGCTTGAGGTGCCAGACTTATCATCTGAGCCAGGTGAAGGTGGCTGAAACTCCTTGGGTTTAATTCCAGAGGTACTATTCTTTTTGATCAAAAAATCTATGAGCAAAAAAACAAAGTCATTATCCCTTCATGGGACACCAAATGTACACTGGCAGGGCAAACATGTGATAACCAAAATAAACATCACTGTTCAAAAATAGGGCTGGGTAGAAGGTACCCAGTACTTGGCCCACAACATTTCAGAGACAAACAAGGCACATCTTACCAGTTTCTTGGTTTGGGAGAGAAGTACTCTCTAAGAGTCAATCTGACATCGAGGCTCTTGATTGTGTCCTCTGGCTCATCTTTCGGTTTACAGGAATAGCTTTATGATTGCCCAATTGAGTAATTTACTTTAGGCTGCTTCTTAATTTAGAAGTTCAGTGACCCAAAGGCCACCTGTAAGTTTTTATTATCTCTACCCTTTTCCATCCAACCTGCTACAATGCTTTTGAAAAAGTTAGCAATCTTGGCTGGGGATACAGCTCAGTTGGTAGAGTGCTTGCCTCACGAGCACAAGGCCCTGGGTTCAAGCCTCAGCACCACACACACACACACACACACACACAAAAGTTAGCAGTATTATTGAATATTAATTTATAATTTAAACATTTAGACAAAACCACACCCATGAGTCTTTTCAGAATAGGTCCTTCTTTCATAGGGTCTTCTTTGAAGCTGCTGTAGAATGATGCCCTCGAGATTCTTGGAAGTTCTACTGTTTAATGGAGACATTTTGTGATGCATATATTTACAAACATTAGCATATATTATGTCTAATTGAAGAATTTCTGAGGTGCTGACATGAATGTATTTTACTAGTCATATTCTAATTTTTGTTATTTCCAGGTAACACCCTGTATTTGATGATGAACTCCAGCCATTTTTGAATTTGAGGACCTCATACCTGCTGGAAAGAATATCTGTGCTTTCTCTAAGTACTACTTAATGACTAAATAGTTCATTCATCTCTCTGTTCTCATGTTTTATTATAAGCTGTCAGAAGCCACACAGTGTCTCCAACACAATTCCTGGGAACCTACCTATATCACTGAGTTCAGTAGGTGCATTTCCTGCTTTTCTTGTTACCATGGTGGCAGTTTCTGCCACCACTTTCCTGCTTCTGTGCCCTCACTGAGTCCTGCTATTCTTCTGCCTGCCATTTCCTCACAAAATCAATGCCACATACTTCGGGACGTAGTATAGCAGTACCCTTCGTCCAAGGCCCACATTCTATTAGTTATCCATTGCTGTTTAATAAACCACAGCAAAAATTTTTGGCAAAAAAATACGATGATTTATGCCAACAAGCTCCATTTCGTATCACATCATTGTGCCCTGTTGGTTCATGAGGAGGTGCATGCTCAGCTCTATATAAGGTGGGCAGAGGGTCACTGATTATCCCACTTTGTGTCCACCACACTGTTCAGTCTCCTTGATACTGGACTGTGTGGAGGTTCCTATCCCACTGGATCCAGCCGATACTGGGGTAGGTTGGGGAACCAGAAATCCAACTAGCTCTGTACATATGTCCTTGTTTAGTCTCATTGCCTCAGGGTAGGTGTGGAATTTGGGTTCCAGGGAGCACCAGTGACAGCAGAGGTAGAGTGAAAATACAGTACTGATGACTTTACCCCATTCATACCACTGGATGCTAAGAGGTAATGGAGGCTCAGCTCCACAGTGAGCCCTCTGACCCTGGAGGTGAAGAGCGAAGCATAGTGGTGACCAGTTCTGCCTCACACTCTTCATTATGTCTCATTGCTGCTGCGTGGGGGTAGAATCTCAGCTTCCTTTGGGACCCCACTGGAGCAGAAATCAGAGCACTGCCTACTTTGGCCAGGCAGGGGATAGAAGATCAACTCTAGCACTATCCTGGCAAAGGAATTAGAGCACCACAGTGGGCTTCTACTGGGAAGGAAGTAGGATAGCTCCCCACTTGGTATAATGACAACATACAGCAGAGGAATCTGAATATCACCACTTGCTCGAGCTTCCAGGGGCTAGGAGGATGATGAGAAGCACCAGCTTTCCGCCCGCCCTACTGAAAATGCAGTGGAGGAATGCAACTTATTTGTTGATGTTTTTCTGGCATATGGCAGGTACTGCCATAAAAAGCTTCCTATTCTTAGATCATCCTTTTCCCGGTCCTTTTACAACAGGTAATATGCTTTTCTTAGAAACATAGTGTCTGCGTCTCTTGATGGTTCTGGATTGGAGGCTTCTGTGACTCCTTGTAGAAGCAATAAGGAAGCCTAGGCAGTTGGCTGCCTGTCATCCCTCAGGTTACAAAGTCCCTGGGCAGTCTGACTTGTTTCTACATTTCAGAATCTTCCTATGTTTGTTTGTTTGGGTTCATTTGGGGTTTTTCATTTGTAAGGAGGACCTGGGAGTAATGGGGCTAATCCATCTTTGCCCAAAATGGAAGAGCCCAGGTTTATTTCTGATTTCCCAGGAAAAGGCAAACAGGTATTAACTATTTTGATCTAAAGACCATAGTAAGAAGACTACAGATTTATACTTGTAGAAATGAAAAAAAAATATATATATAGCCTCAAGTGGCACCAAAGATAAAATAAATGGGCCCATGACCACAAGGAAAAGAAGATGGTGAAATTATTTTGTGTATGGTCTTAAAGTCCTGAATGAATCTATATCCTTTTCTGTAGGGTGTATTAACAAGGAGGAAAGGAAAATCAGAAGGACTGGTAGTAGGTATGATGATTCCTTTTTATAGTGGTCTTTCAATTGCTGGTTCTGGCTTTGTTTGGTTTCTGTTTTTAAATAGTATTGTGCCCATTTGGATAAAGATGTGTATAGATCAATATGAACCTTGGTACTTCTGGTACTGTCTTAGTTGTTTCTGGCTGCAATAATGAAATACCATAAATTGGTGGCTTATTAATAACAAAATTTATTTCTTGCAGTTTTGGAGACAAGAAAATCCAGGATAAAGGTATCAGCAGATTAAATTTCTAGTAAGGGCCCATTTACTGGCTTATAAATGTCACCTTCTCACTGTGACCTTACGTGGTAGAAGGGTTGAGGCAGTTTTCCAGGGCCTTTTTCAGAAGGACACATCCCTTCCTACAAGCCCCTCCTTCTGATATTATCACCTTTGTGATTAGAACTCATTATTTGAATTTTGTGGAGGTACAAGTGTTCAGACCATATTATTCCTTCCCTGATGCACCCCCAAATTCATGTCCTTTGCATAATACATTCATTCTATCCCAATAGCCCCCCAAACCTGAACACATTCCAGTATCAAATCAAAAGTGTAAAGTTCAGAGTCTCATTTAAATATTGTCTAAACCACCTAAGGGCGAGACTCAAGGTTTGATACAACCGCTGCCCAGTTGTGAACCCATGAAATCAAACATATTGTGCACTTCCAAAATACAATGGCGGGACAGTCATAGCGAATTCCTTCATATTCCAAAAGGGATAAATAGAAAAGTAGAAAGAGATAATAAGTCTCAAGTAAGTCCAAAACCTTAGAGTTCAAAGAATAATCTTTGGTCCTACCTTCAGGTCATGGGGAAGGGAGAGGTTCTACCTCTGCAGATTTCCTGGGCAGGGGCTGGGATCCCAAGGCTCTCAGGTTATGACCTCACTGCAAATTTCATGGATTGGAGACTCCTGGTTAAGCCTGGACTTGTACACTGATAGCTGTATGGGTCTGGTGTGAGGAAGCAGACCCTGTCAACCCCCTGCCTAGGCCTCCCCTTGGAGCACCAGGTCACTCCATACTTTGAAATCCTTTAAGGTTTGTACACTCTGCAGCCTAGAGGAGATAGAACAGCCTAGGCACCATCAAGATATAGCACCTGTGTCACTAAAAGGCAACCATTGTGATATGCACTGAACTTGGGACCACTGGCACTGAATCTGAGGCAGTGGAGGAGGGCAGTGATGGTGTGAGAGAAGCAGAGCCTTGAGGCAGCACTGAGGAGCAAGCTCTGAGGGCCTTTGGGTGCCTGCAGTCACTCCTTTGAGACTGTGCCTCCTGAGCCCATCATGGGAGTGGCAGTCCTAATGATATCCACAATGACTTCTATGTCATTCTTTTATTACGTAAATGAACAGTACCTGGGCAATTTCTTAGCAACGTTCTTGGTATTCTTTTCCAAACATGTTTTCTTATTCTTTGTAATGAGGTCAGACTGAGAATTAAAAAAGTGATCATAAAAAGATCCACTTCCCTCTTGATTAAAAGTTCCATCTTTAATTTTTCTTCTTGAATTCCACCTTAAGCAGTCAAGAAAAGCCAAGCCACACCTTTTAATATTTGGCTTAGAAATTTCTTTAAACATCCTATTTCAAGTTCTACTTTCCACAAAACCATAGGACATGAACAAAATTCAACCAAGTTCTTTGCCACTTTATAACAAGGGTTGCCTTTCCTCCAGTTTCCAATAAATTGTTTCTCATTTCCATCTGAAATCTCATCAGAATGGCTTTTGCCATCTATATTTCTACCAGAACTCTGTCATGATCACTTAGGTCACCTCTAAGAAGATTAAGGCTTTCTCTATAGCTCCCTTTCTTTTTCTAAGCCATCACCAAAACTACCTTTAATGATGTGTTCACAGAAATGAAGCTTTTTCTAGCATACACCTTAAAACCTCTCCATCGTCTATCCAATACCTAATTCCAAAACCGCTTCCACATTTTAGCTGTTTGTTACAGTAATACCCCACTCTCAGTAGCAAAATTGTCTTTACCCATTCAGACTTTAAAAAACTGAATACCATAACTGAGTATCATACACTGGTTAAATTATAAACAACATAAATTTATTTGTCACATTTCTGTAAGTTAGGAGTCAAAAATCAAGGCCCCCCATTAGATCTGGTAATTAGTGAGGACCCATTTTCTTATTCATAGATGGTGACTTACTGTTGTGCGTTCACCTGTTTGAAGGGGAAAGGAAGCTCTCTTGCAATTTTTTAAAAAATAAGGGCACTAATCCTATTAGGAGAGACCTTATGATCTGATCACTTGCCCAAGGTTTCACCTTCTGGTACCATCACTTTGGTCACTAGGATTCAACACGCAAATTTGAGCAGAACACAAATATTTACACCACAGTAGGCAGCAAAAATATTTCCAAAATGAGTAGAATTTTTGCCATAATAGTCTTATGTATTGAGATTTTATCAGGCTTTAAGACACAAAGATATTAGTATGTGAATATCCAAATTTGCTATACTGTGAATACAATTAGGAGAGTGCTCAGGATTTCAAGAAAGAGGTCAACAGAATATTTAATCTGAAAATTCAATATTTCAACTAAATTCCTTCCTATTGAGTTCACAAGCACGGTGCCATAGAGGAGGGAACAATATTCCCTGGTTGAAACTCCATGTTTTAATCAGACTTTTTATTGTTGTGACTGAAAGACCTGACAATAACTATTTTAGAAGAGGAAATCTTTGTTTTGGCACTCATGATTTCAGAGATCTCAGTCCACAAACAGCCCGCTGCCTTGCTCTGAGCCGCAGCTGAGGCAGAACATCATGGCATAAGAGTGTGGTGGAGGAGAGCAGCTCAGAACATGGCACCAGAAAGCAGAGAGACAGTCTCCTCAGAAAGACAAAATATATACCCCAAAGGCACGCTCCCAGTGATCTTCCTCCTTCAGCCATATCCTACCACCCAGTTAAACCCTATCAGTGGATTGGCACACTGATTAGCTAATATTCTCATAACCCAAGCATTTCACCTCTGAATGCTCTAGTATTGTCTCACACATGAGCTTTTCGGGGGACACCTCATATCTAAACCATAAATGTTCAAGAGTGATAATTGCACATTATGAGGAAGGAATGTCTAGAGATTATTAGTTTCTTGACTCTAAGAGAAAGGTTGAATAATGTCAGAGTTTCATGATATCAATAAATAATTTAGCAAATTGTACTTTAACATTTGTAGAAATTGTTCTTACCAATTTGAGGGTAAAAATAGGAAAATGAAAGCTGGGTGTTTCTTTGGAGTATTTGTGTTACCCACCCATTTTACTTTTTAGTTTCAGTTTCTTAACTATCTTAGCACAATTACATTTTCATTGTTCTTTATGCTTAAATTATCTACAGGTGTTTTTACTAATAGCTCCCTACCCAAGTTCTTGTGATTGGGGTAGAAACATCCAATTGCCCTACTTATAAAGCCACCAATTTAAACTGGATCTTATTCTGATTGTGTTTTAAGACTATTTGAAAATGCTAAGCGTAGAGTCCAGGCAACATTGCTAGTTCCCATTCCAGGTTTTGCTTTCATATAAAATCCCTTGCTTCTGGCTTAATGCTGTTCAAAGAAAGTGAAGATAGAGTTAGGGTCACATTGGCCTCACGATCTGTTCTTGAGTGCTCTCTAAAGGTGTTAAAGGGCCTATTCCTGCAGTCACCAATAGATCCATCCTTTCTTTGCTTGTAGGAGATTACAGTGCAATCTATTTTCACAGAACATTCTTTGAGCATGGCCTCTTATGGCTCTTGCTCTACTTCTCCAGCTTTCTAATCTTTCCACTCTGACTTTTCTATACAGGTTTTTACTTGTGAGATTAGTACTAACACAGGAAACAAATTATATGATTCTGGAGTCCCAAATTATTTGTTTTGAGAATAACTCTAAATTTATTTATAAAATTTCTGCTTTATGTGTAGACTTTAGAAAATTTAGTACTTAACAATGGCTCTCAATTCAGACAAAGACCAGAATTTAAAGTAAACCATAATAGAACTTAATATGTTCTGAAGTGAGTTTAATTTCAAGAAACATTTGAGATTTGGGAGTTGTTGATTGGAAGGGAAAGGATATGAACTGGGAGGGAAGATAGGGATGAGGTTAATGTAAGAGCTTAGCATGAAGAGGAGGAATAATGGAATAAAAGCACTTATATTCAGATTTCTGTTCAGGAAATTTTAGAAGAAATAGTTTTAAGGAGTGGGGATTTTTTTTTTTATTTTTTTATTTTTTTGTATTTCTCATTTGCCTTGGCTAAGGAATCTTTTGAAAGCAAAGATTTTAGAAACTGAAATCCTTTGTGAAGGTTTCTTTTACCAGTGAAAAATGAGAGCACTTCCTTTCTAGTGTACCTCTCAAAAGAACAGTTTTGTTCAAATTTAAAGTTTGCCAAGATAGCCACTGTAATTTTAGATTATCTTTGATGAAATTATGCTACTTAGATAAATAAATAAGCTGGAGTGAAAATACATCTTGGAAGCAAAATTGTCAATAATCTGCTAATATCCAGGGACCCAAGGACCTTGAAATGAATGACATTCTCTACTGAGGTCTTTGAGCCTATTACTCTGGAGTCTCTCTGCAATGAGGCATGAACTTCTATGGCAACACCACCATGAAAGCAATTGTATTTTGAACTGTGCATGTTGTGTCCTAAGGCCCCTATTATTAGTTTTCTCCAGAGAAACAGAACCAATAGGATATAGAAAGAGAGATAAAATTATTATAAGGGATTGGCTAGAACAATTATGGAGTCTGAGAAATCCTACGGTCTATGGTCTGCAAGAAAGCTGGTAGTATAATACTAGTCCAAATCCAAAGCACTGAGAAGCAGGGGAGCCAATGTTGTAAGTACCATTCTGAGTCTGAAGGCCTGATAATCAGTTGTGCCAATATCTGAAAGAAAAAGATTATGGATGTCCCAGTTCAAGAAGAGAGAAGTAGAGAATTTACCCTTCTCCTTTTTCGTTCCATGGAGGCTTTCAACTGATTGGATGGGATCATACACATTGGTGAGGGGCATCTTCACACTCAGTCTACTAACTCAAATGCCCCTTCTTCCAGAAACACCCTCGTAGACACACCCAGAAATACTGTTTAATCAGTCATCTGGACATTCTTTAGCCCAGTTAACAAAACTATCCATCATAATCTCCAGTCTAATAGTTGGCCTTCTCAGATTTCAGATGAAAGATCTGGAATAGAGAATTTGCCTTGACTTAGACTATCATGGATAAAATAAGATAAAACTTTGTAAAGGTCTTATATAGGACTTTAAAAGGTAACCCAAGGTAAAGTCTGTCTTAAAGGAAGCCTGGCATAAGGATATATTATGAACTCCCTAATTGACAGGCTTATCAAATCTACACCATCTTCTTTCTCTAATCACCTTCTTACATAAATTCGTCAGAAAACACTGAGAGACAAACAGCATTCTTTTAGTTATAAGACAGCTTTTCTCCTTGGAAAAGGTTTTTCAAGTCTAGTCAGAGAATTAAAAGATTCCTAATAAAGGATTTCTGATTCCTAAGAGACATTTGGGAACTGAAAAATAAATAAAGCATAGCTCTGACCCATTGAAGAATACACTATTCGGCAACATCGGAGGTACTCCAGACTGGTAGCTGGGAGGGGTCTCCTGGGAGTACTCTATTCCAATCCAGGGTCTTGAGACACTGTGTCTTGGTAGAATCTAGAGGATTTTCATCTGTTGAATCTCCAAAAGTTCACTACAAAAACTGATGAGCAAGAAAAGCCAAAATTATAAGATATATGCAGATATGAAATTATTAGAGATAAAATTATTAGAACAACATCACCTTGATAGAGTCTTAGTAGTTTTAAGATGAGAAAGGATGTTAGGAGAGAATAAGTGCAAGGTTTATAGGTTGGTTTTAAGGCAGGTCTTTCAAGGAGGCACACTGGTTGTGATTTTACAGATTTTATGATAGAAGAGACCTGGATTGGTGGGCACAATGAAGAGGAGTTTAAAAAAGTTCTTGAGGTGCCAGCTGTTAGCCTTGATAAATAATCTCTGGTTGGTCCAATTCTTATCTTCCAGGAGCAGGTATTTCCTGAAGCAAGGAGCAGAATTATTTTTGTGTGACATCAGTATTGTTTAGCATGGAAATGGGAAAGTAAGAATTGTTTAGTATGAGAGAGTGAGATATGTTTGGTGCCAATGTTCATTGGTATGGAGCAAAAGTCAGAAATATTCACATTTGAAGATTTTTTTCTTAGTAAATATCTTTTACTGTAACCCAAACTGCAAACCGTTTCCTTTCACAGTGTTATTATAAAGTGTTAACGAGCTAGGTTTCAAGCAAAAAAAAATGCATAAGCTGTTTAATGACAATACCAACAAAGGTAGAAAAAGAAGGCAAGTGCTCTCAATCTTAAGAACATATTTCAATGTCATTTACATCTCAAAGAATAGGAAGAGAAAGGTTTGCTTTCAATTTACAACATAAATGAAACAATTTTTTTAAAAATCCGTATTGCACAAATGTTTGATTTGGGGTGCAAGTTCCAAACACTTGGCTGTTCGCTGTGTGGGACAGCCTGTGTGTGCCTGGGTGTGCTCCCGCAGGAACAAATGCAGCTGGGAACACAGCGCTTCTTTGCAGCTGGAGAGTGGGGGTGAGTGCTCCTTTTCAGAGTGATAGAGAGCACCAGCTACAGGGCAGGCAGGCTGTGACAGGCATTAACGATGCGGATAGGAATAAAGTGTCCGAGGTTTCAAGGAACTCACAGTAGCACAAATGGCACAGACCCAAGTAAATGGACAATCAAGGGAACTGGAGGAGGGTGTGACTAAGTCTAGATTTGAGGGCCAGAGAATGCTGACATTGGGCCTAGGCCTTAAAGGATGAGGCAGGGAGAGTACGGGGTAGGAGAGGAGGAAGAGGGTCACCCAGAGAGCTGTGAAACCTCCTTGTAGCAGAATGTGTGCAGAATCATCAGGTCCTGCTTGAATGGCCAGGACAGGAGTACAAACCAAAGCCCCAGTGTCCTATGTCTAAATATTTAAAAATTACAAATCAGGTTTGAAAAACAGTAAATAAATAATGTTCTATCTCCTGTCTTGAAAATACACTTTTATAACCACCAGACTTAAAGATTTATGAAAGTTATGGTTTTATACTATTAAAAGTGGGCAACCAGCAAAGGCAACTAAAATTAATTATTATTGAGCATTTCTGAGCAGAGATCAGATTTGTTTGATGAACAACAAAACAAAGGCAATTAATAAATTATTATATGTTTATTTCCTGGCATTTTCATGCTTTCAATTCAGCAAAATCATTGACATTTTAAATAAGACTTTTACACACTTGTTTTCCATTACTAATAACTTATAGACTTAAAAAGCTGTTTCATAAAGTGAATTTTTCTCAAAAGTACATGAAAATAAAATAAATGTTACCAAATTATTTTCTTTTAAAATATTATACATTAACTATAAAAACTAAAAGATAAAATTCAAATTGTAGCTAGTTGAACATCAACTATCTAATCAAATATTGAATCTTCATATATTAAATGTATTTAGTTTTAAATATTTAAAATTTCATTTATCAAATATATTTAGCCAAATATTTAATCAAAATATTTAAAGCTTAAAAGTATTTGACTTTTGAAGTGTTTTAATTAAGCATACTTAATTAAAATTAAATTTTTATTTAGGTTGATCATTTTAATTATTAATCATTTTAATTTTTAAATAATTTGAAATTTAAAAAATAAATCTTATTACGTTTTTTACCAAAAATCAAACTATTTACAATGTTTTTCATGTGTCCATCTCTCTGCCAAATGCAAAGTTGATATCATGCTTCATTCATGCTACATCTGAATCTACAGAGAAGACATGTAAGGGTAATATGAATAGCTTAACATTGTAAAATGCTCATTCACTGTCGTGTACTTCTTAATATCTGTGCTGTAGGCTTTGGCTTTCTTTTGCTTTCAAGAAAATGCTGTACACCTTTCTATCATATGGCTTTGGCATTTTCTTTTCTCTCTAACAAGAAAGTTTTCCTGCTGATCTTCAACTGAACAGCTCCTAGAAAGTCCTTCCCTGAACTTGTACTTTCTCCAGCACCTATTCCTATTTGCTTCCTTGACAGAATCTTTTACAATCTAGATTTTGTTGATTTCTTACTTATTATCTGACAGACATACTCCTTTTGAGTGCAGAAAACATTTCAATTTGTTCAATGTTATATAAGCTTTTAGCACAAAACTAACTCATGAGAAGCACTGACAAAATCATTTCCTGTCCTTCTGTACCTGATATTGTGCATAACAGTAACAGTGAACATCTCACAGTTTTCCAGAACCTTCCAGGGAATATCTAGAGCTACTCCATACCCTTGCTCAGACTATTTTATTTATTCAGATTTTCTCCTTCTTTCTTTAACTGAGTAACCTCTTATTTTAAATAGCTTTTTGGTCTCTGTGTTCAAAAAAACCAATAAGAACAACTAAGAAGAGGAAAAGTTTATTTGGGGCTCACAGTTTCAGAGGTCTCAGTTCACAGATGGTCAACTCCAACGCTCTGGCCTCAAGGGGAGGACGTAGATCATGGGAGAAGGGCCCAGAAGAGGGAACTTGCTCAGATGGGGGGGTGGTGTCAGGAAGCAGTGAGAGGGACAGGGAAAGGGCACCCTTTCAGGCACACCCTCAGTGACTCACCTCCTCCAGCCACACCCCAACCACCTATAATTGCCACACTATCTGTCCGTTCAAACTAGGAATAACTGATTAGGTTATAGCTCCCATAATCTAATCATTTTACCTCTGAATGTTTTACCTCTGAATATTAACAGGAACTTTTTTTTTTCCCAGGTGGGGGACACCTATCCACATTTAAGTATCTGTACTTGTTCCTTAAGCCCCGGCTCAGGTACCATCTCCAGGAGACTGCAGAGCTTAGCATACTTCCTTCTGCCTCCATAGAATCTTCTGGCTTTTCCATAATACCTAGCACACTTTGTGGGCAATGTTACCATACCTTATTTGTCATTTCTCTCTATATTTTGATTCTAGTGTCTAGTTTAATGCAGTTGCCCTGTAAAAGCAGTTACCTGTGACTGAAAGGTTTTCTCTGCTTCTAGGAGGGAAGGAGTATAAAATCCAAAGTCAGACTGCTTGCAATCAAATCTCAGCACCACTAATTACCTACCAAATTATCTTGGCAAAGTCACTTGACTTGTGTCTCAGTTTCTTAATCCATAGTATAGGGCTGAAGATAAGTGGTATCTCATAGATTGCTGTGAAGATTAAATTACTGAATACATATAAAGAATTTAAAAGCATTACATGCCTGGTCAACAGTCAATAAATGATAACTCTATCTTTACATGAAATATTTCTCATAGCTATTTCCTTTTTCAGGACTACAACCAATTTAAGAAGTTTTGCAGTATTTCTTCTCATGTAACAGTAATGAACTTTAGTTTATGGCAAATTTGTGATTATCTTGGCACTGGCCTCTTTTCTAATTGGGCACACACACAAACCATGACTGGTTGCTTGACTGCTGTGCAGCTTAGGGAGTATGTACATATTGCCAGTCTGTGCCACTTGGCAGCTTAGAAAAGTTTAACTTAATTTATTTAAAAAAGGGGAAGTGCAGTACATGTGAAAGTAGTACTATGTAAATATGCTTAAATCTATCCCCATATGTTTTGTTCAAAATGTTTTACACTGTTAAGTAGAAAAAGAAAACAGATCTGATTATATATCACCTCCCGGTTCAAAATTTTTCTATAGGCCCCAGAATAGGGAAGAAAGTTTAAAATATCCTAGCAGACCCTCAAAAGACTTAAAATGACTGAAGGTGATATAACAGGAACTTTAAAAATATAGAAGGGACTAATTATCATATAAAAATGAAGCTTATTAGTAACTTTTAAAAAGCAAATAAAAAGGCTTATATTTTATCCATCGAATAACAACATTTTTTAAAATGAATATTCATTGTTGGCAAGAATATAAGGAAATACACACTCCTACACAGTACTGCTGGCAATGTAATTTTAAGTTCTAAAAAAGAATGAAAATAGGTATAAAGAGTCTTTAAAAATAACATATATATAGACTCAAATTTATTTCCCAGAATAGTATAAAGAAAATCAGAAGTTTTGACAAAGTTTTAGTATAGCTGTTCATTATGGTATTATTTATTATAAAGAAAATATTGGAAAGAGCCTAAGGAGTGTGTGTGTGTGTGTGTGTGTGTGTATAGTATGTATGTATACATATATATAAAATCCTTCCCTTATCCAGTTAAGTTAATGTATGGTCAATGGATACAACGAAATAGTATGCAAGTATTAAAGTTTCTCTTTAAAGCACACATAATGAAAGAAAATTTTTATGCTTAATACTATTATGTAAAAGCTGGTAGGCAAATGAATTATGTACAGTGATTCCCCCAATGTTCTCAAGGGATTGGTTCCAGGACCCAGTAGGTACCAAAATCCATGGACATTTAAGTCCCATAATTACATAAAATAATACAATGCTTGCATATAACTTATGAACATCTTCCTGCATAGTTGAAATCATCTCTAGATTACTTATGCTATTCAATTCAATGTAAATGCTATGTACATCTTTATTATGCTGTATTGTTTACTGAATAAAGACAAGAATAAAATCTGTACATGTTCAGTAGAGGTGTAATTTGTTTAAATATTTTCTGTCCATGGTTGGTTGAATCTTTGAATGGAGAACTGCACATATAAGGGCTGACTGTATACATATGTATATAAAATGACAACTACATAATGTGTGTGTATATGAAAGAAAACATTAGAATATTAACAATTAACAATGGATCACATATAGATGTTAGGATTAAAAAACTGATATTTTTGTTTTTAATGCTTCTCTTCTACATTTGTAAAATTTCCTACCACAGGCATATGATGATTTCCTAAACAGAAAAATAATCCAATTATAGTTAATAAGAAAAATGAAATGCTGGCACATAAAGATCTCAATCATTCAACACAACCTACCATTCTAATAACAAATTCCAGTTATATAAATGGAAACTACTGGAATTACAGTGCAAAATTTAATATAAATTATCACCTCTCAAAGATGCAAAAGCTTTAGTGATTTTAAAAGGCAACTGATCTGGTTCTTGATTTTGAGGGACAAGAGTTCTAGCAATGCCCAAAGGTCACACCCAGCACACACAGTACAACCTCATTAAATAGCTGTTAAATGAATAAAAGATTTAATGCAGGGCTATACTAGGTGACTAAATGAGGCTACTTTTTATCCCAGATCATCTTCCACAATAAAGTACATTTCCATGGACTGTGACAAGCAGACCAAACCTGACACTGCAAAAGAACATTAGACTAGGTGACCAGGGTTCTTTTTATGTTCTGGTCTGGAATTTCAGAGAAAAACCACTTGTTCACTCTGAGCACTGGTTTCCTCAACCGTGATGATGGTTCACAATATCTGCCTTATTGTTATTTCTACATAAAATAGCATACTTTACTTAATAATTGTTCAACCAATATTTGTTAAGTAAATGGACAAGTGTATCAAAGAGTTGTGGAAATATACATAATTATTAAATGTTGGCCAAAATAATAATAAATATTTGAAAGTAAGCAAAAGTATTATACAATTAGGACATGCATGCTTAGGATACCAAAACCAAAACAATAATTTGATTTTCTCACCTTCTGTCCATTCTAAAATAAACCACCACTCTTAGTAAATGCACTGGAGAAAAAATGTGTAATTACTTTCATGAGAGCTAAAAATGTCTAACATGTTTTTCAGTAGATAAGGGAAATTTCATTTCAGACATCAAGTTTTCTCTGTGTGCATGAAGCAAGTAGAATTCCAACTTTTGTTTCAATTTGATCTACTTTATTTTTCTGAAGCACCAAACCCAAATATTTATTTCTTAGCATAGTAGAAGTGGGCCTTTAGATCATTATTCTCAGTAAGAATATATTGCATACATTTATTATAAGTGTCAAAATATTTTCACTTAAAATACCTCAACTGAGTCTCACAACCACCCAGGGAGGTGCCATTAGCAGTTTTCGTCTAATTTAATGGCATCCCCAATAGTCTACTTGAACTAGTTCATACCAGCTAGCTGGAGCCAAATGTTAAATTTCTAGAAAATTCACAGACTGACTGTTAGACACAGGCAACATTAAAAATGAATTCATAAAAATTGCATATGTATGTGCTAGATGAAATAAAGCTAAATAACATAAAACACTATAAATACTCAAAATTCATCACATCTTAATTATTTTATTACATTTAACTATTATATATGCTCTTAAGTTTATGTATATTTACTGCAGTGGAAGTCCTATGTAATGTCATGCTAAAACTTCCATGTTCTATGACATCACACTTGTAGCTTGAAATCAGACATGATGAGAATATTTAGAGCACCAAAACTGGTGAAGCATACAAATCAAAGTTTGACTTATGGCTCTGTTGATTGTCTAGACTTAAAAAAATACTGAAAAAACATAGTTAATGGAGATTAAATTTAAATGTACCCATGTCTTTAGCCATTATATTAGGAATGGCCCAAAAAATTGAGAAAATATTCTTCTAGTATGTAAGATTATTATCATATCAGTGAAGAAGTCATTGATAAGGAAAAGAGGTTCCAGCATATGTCTTTATTGTTCATTTTGTCTTACTGATATAAATGTAAATATCAAATAATATTCATGTCAACACTATAGTTATTCATCAACTGCAGGCAGAGATTATCTATTTTACAAGACTGGCAAAATTTTAAAAGACTTTGTAAGAATCCTTTGTCTATATGAATTTTATAATAAAAATATATAATTATTTGTAAATTACTTGTCACACCTCATTCATATCAGTTAAATTTATAAGGAACTCATACATGTTTAGATATCCACATCTTTTAAGTAGAGAGTTGTTTGTTAAGTATTTATCAGTGAGAGGATTCGAAAAGATAAAGGTGTAGGAAACACCAGAAAACTTTCTCTCCACCTACACAACCATTGCACTGGCAGAATCTGTCTGATAAAACAGTTTTGGAACTCTGGATTCTACTTTCGACTTGCAAATTTCAGAGGAAGGTCTGAATGGTATAGCTTGATCTCTTTTAGTCAGTTTCAGCTCTTAGTACAGAAGAAGCTATCAATTCCTCAACCCCAGCTCAGAGGTTGACAGTTATGCAGATGTTCCTGGAGCAACCCACACATAGCTTGGGGGAATCAGGTGGGCAAAGAGGAGCCTGTCCTCCAAATGAGGGATCCCATTCTGTCACTTATTGTGCATCTAATCACCACCAAGGTACAAAGAAGCAGGTGGCCATTGTTGTCACACCCAACTCAGTTGTTGCTAGTCCTTTCCTGTCCAGCTCAAGTGACTTCTAGAGTATCTAAAGAACTGCTGTGCTCTCCCCTGATCTTTCTTTTTCTTTTCTTTTCTTTTTTTTTTTTTTTTTTTTTTTTTTTTTTTTTTTTTTTTTTTTTTTTGCCTTTTGGGAGCTATATGCTAAAGTCTAAGGTTTCCAAAAGACATTGAATATAATGGGGAAAATCAGATAGTGAAGAAACATACCCAAAAAAAGAAACAGGCTCAAAAAGACCAAAGAAGAACAAAGTTCACACATCAGTCACAAAAATCATTTATAACAATAAATACTTTAGATCTCCATTGCCACATCTGCCCATGTGGATCTCCAGTGCCTCCCCCCACCCCCGCCAGACATGTTGAACTGCAACTCCCCATCACCCAACATAACATCTTTGCTGCCATCTTGGATTTTTTCCACTGCCATGGCCACTGCCATGTTCAGTTGGGGCAGGATCCATCTTAGGGCACCTGCTGGAGACTAGAAACTTATTATCAAGTACCTACAGTTTAGCTGCTATTGCTGTCACCAAACTGGGACATGGTTGCTGACATCCAAGTATAATAGCCAGGACCTGAAAGATCATCACCAAGGGCCCTGCAGGCTTGGTTGCATCTGAGGTGTCCCTGCTAGGTGCACTAATAACCACCATCTTGCTGCAAAGGCATAGGTGGGAAAAGGATGTGAGGGCACCTTGATCCCACCTTGTCCAGCTAACCAGTCCAGCACCCACCTGGATCCCAGAGACAACTCAGGCAGCACTTGCAGGGACCCCACATCAACCTGGTCCATGACTCCATCGCTCATCTGGTCTCACCAGTTTGACAATAAACAGAGCCCTCTGGCTCCTCAATCCCCAGTCTCCCAACCATCCCCTAGCCACCAACTCAGCTCTGTGCCTGCAACTGTGTGACTGGCCCACATCTTTCAACATCTGGTCCTGATTTGCCCAATACAGAACAGCTTTCCCAGACAGGCACACAGGTCTATGCACTCAGCCCTCAGGACCTATAGGAATAGAGGTTCCTAATCAAAAAAATCAAAAGGGAAGGATCAGAAGAGATACAGTTTAGAGACTAAATTATAGACCAGGAGTTATGGGGTCCACAAGGGAGGGATGGGGCTAAGACCAGGCTCCTGCATCATATGAGTGGACCCCAAAGAAGAGTCCTGGGGTGCAGTCTTCCAGAGGGACTGGAAATTGCTATACCCTGCCTCCAGGAGTCCTGCCTGCAAGTTTAATCCTTCTGCCTTAGTAACTATCATCATCCTGAGGGTGGAGTTACTAGCAAACTTCAGACAATCCCACCTATCAGAAGAGAAGGGAACCCGGGGACACAGCGCTGCGGCTTCAGCTGAGATTTACCCGGGAGCGGAGCTGCTTGCCGGCCCCAGCGGGGAATTTGGGCCCGGTCAGCGCCATTCTCCAGTTTCCCTGGCGGAGAGACTTCATTTTGACCTCTCTGAGCCCTCGGACCTAAGCCCACCCCTTTCGCGGGGACACGGTGCTGCGGCTCCAGGGACACAGCGCTGCGGCTCCAGGGACACAGGCTGCGGCTCCAGGGACACAGTGCGGCATCTCCTAGTTGCCTCTGCCCAGAAACATTGATCATTCCCAACCTAGAGGTGGTGAGATAGCAACTATCTTGGTTCACCACTTGATCAAGCACCTCTCAAACATCTGGTGAGTTGCTGGAAATCTGCAGGGACGCTCTGGGTCTTTACAGGAAAGTTGCAATCCCTCTGATTTGCACTACTAGAGGGGAAGATATATGAGCAGCATGGGAAGACACGGGAAGAAAGTGTCCCAAACAAACCTGGATGGTGCATCAGGAGATCCTAAGGACAGCACGGTAGAGGGAATGACAGAAATGGAGTTCAGAATGTTCATAATTAAAATGATCCGAGAAGAGAATGAGGTGACGAGAGAGCAGATTCAGGCTATGAATAATCAACTATTAGAGCAATTTCAGGAAGCAAAAAATCATTTCAATAAAGAGATAGAAGTTCTGAGAAAAAAGCAAACAGAAATCCTTGAAGAAAACAAGGAAATAAAGGAAACAATCAACCAAGTTAAAAACTCAATAGAAAGCATAATTAATAGAATAGATCACTTGGAAGACAGAACCTCAGACAATGAAGACAAAATATTTAATCTTGAAAACAAAGTCGAACAAACAGAGAAGATGGTTAGGAATCATGAACGAACCCTCCAAGAAATATGGGACATCATGAAAAGACCAAATTTAAGAGTTATTGGGATTGAGGAAGGCACAGAGATACAAACCAAGGGTATGAACAATCTGTTCAATGAAATAATATCAGAAAATTTCCCAAATATGATGAATGAGATGGAAAATCAATTACAAGAGGCCTACAGGACACCAAACGCACAGAATTTCAACAGATCCACACCAAGGCACATTATAATGAAAATACCTAACATACAAAACAAAGAGAGAATTTTAAAGGCTGCGAGAGAAAAGCAGCAGATTACCTACAGGGGGAAACCAATACGGATATCAGCAGATTTATCAGCCCAGACCCTAAAAGCAAGAAGGGCCTGGAACAACATATTTCAAGCTCTGAAAGAAAATGGATGCCAACCAAGAATCTTATATCCAGCAAAACTTCCCTTCAGATATGATGACGAAATAAAATCCTTCCATGATAAACAAAAGCTTAAAGAATTCACAAAGAGAAAGCCTGCCCTACAGAACATTCTCAACAAAATATTCGAAGAGGAAGAAATGAAAAATAACAACCTCGGTCACCATGGGGAGGAACGACCCTAAAGAAAGAGTCAATCAAAGGAGAAACAAAGTTAAGCTAAAAACCCTAAAAAAGCTAAAATGACAGGAAATACAAGTCATATCTCAATAATAACCCTGAATGTAAATGGCCTAAACACATCAATCAAAAGACATAGACTGGCAGACTGGATTAAAAAGAAAGACCCAACGATATGCTGCCTTCAAGAGACTCATCTCATAGAAAAACATGCCCACAGACTAAAGGTGAAAGGTTGGGAAAAAGCATACCATGCACACGGACTGAGTAAAAAAGCTGGGGTTTCCATCCTCATTTCAGACAAAGCAGACTTCAAACCAAAGATAGTCAGAAGGGATAAAGAAGGACATTTCATATTGCTTAAAGGTAGCATAAATCAACAGGACATAACAATCATAAATATTTATGCACCAAACAATGGCGCATCCATGTATGTCAATCAGATCCTTCTCAATTTCAGGAATCAAATAGACCAAAACACAATAATACTCTGAGACTTTAACACTCCTCTCTCACCGTTGGACAGATCTTCCAAACAAAAATTGAATAAAGAAACTATAGGACTCAATGACACAATCGCTAATCTGGACTTAACGGACATATATAGAATATTCCATCCATCAAAAAGCGAATACACTTTCTTCTCAGCAGCGCATGGGTCCTTCTCTAAAATAGACCATATGTTATGCCACAAAGCTACTCTTAACAAATACAAAAACATACAGATACTACCTTGTATACTATCAGATCATAATGGAATGAAATTAGATATCAACGAGAAAGTTAGAAACAGAAACTACTCCAAGACCTGGAGATTAAATAATATGCTATTGAATGATGCATGGATAACAGAAGACATTAGGGGGGAAATTAAAAGATTCTTAGAGGTCAACGAGAATATCAAAATCTCTGGGACACCATGAAAGCAGTGCTAAGAGGAAAGTTCATTGCAGAGAGTGCATTTAATAAAAGAATGAACAGTCAACAAGTCAATGACCTCACATTACAGCTCAAAGCCCTAGAAAAAGAGGAACAGATCATCACCAAAAGTAGTAGAAGACAGGAAATAATCAAAATCAGAGCTGAAATCAACGAAATTGAAACAAAAGAAACAATTCAAAAAATTGACGAAACAAAAAGTTGGTTCTTTGAAAAAATAAACAAAATTGATAAACCCTTAGCCACGCTAACAAAGAGAAGAAGAGAGAAAATCCAAATTACTAAAATCCGTGATGGAAATGGAAACATTACAACAGACACAATTGAAATACAAAACATAATAAGAAGCTACTTTGAAAATTTATACTCCAACAAAATAGAAAACCTGGAAGACATCAACAGGTTCCTAGAGGCATATGAGCCACCCAAACTGAATCTGGAGGACATACACAACTTAAATAGATCAATTTCAAGCAATGAAATAGAGGAAGTCATCAAAAGCCTACCAACAAAGAAAAGTCCGGGACCAGATGGATTCACAGCCGAGTTCTACAAGACCTTCAAAGAAGACCTTATTCCAATACTCCTCAAAGTATTTCATGAAATAGAGGAGGAGGGAACCCTTCCAAACACATTCTATGAAGCTAATATCACCCTGATACCAAAACCAGACAAGGACACATCAAGGAAAGAAAATTTCAGACCCATATCTCTAATGAACATTGATGCAAAAATTCTTAACAAAATTTTAGCGAATCGCATACAAAAACATATTAAAAAGATAGTGCATCATGATCAAGTGGGTTTCATCCCAGGGATGCAAGGTTGGTTCAACATCCGGAAATCAATCAATGTAATTCACCACATCAACAGACTTAAGGTCAAGAACCACATGATTATTTCAATAGACGCAGAGAAAGCATTTGATAAAATACAGCATCCCTTCATGCTCAAAACACTAGAAAAAATAGGGATAGTGGGGACATTCCTTAACATTGTAAAGGCTATTTATGCCAAGCCTACAGCTAACATCATTCTAAATGGAGAAAAATTGAAAGCATTCCCCTTGATAACTGGAACAAGACAGGGATGCCCTCTTTCACCACTACTATTCAACATCGTTCTTGAAACTCTAGCCAGAGCAATTAGACAGACCAAAGAAATTAGAGGAATACGAATAGGAAAAGAAGAGATCAAACTATCCCTATTTGCTGATGACATGATTCTCTATCTAGAAGACCCTAAGAATTCCACCAGAAAACTTCTGGATCTCATTAATGAATTCAGCAAAGTAGCAGGATATAAAATTAATGCTCATAAATCTAATGCATTTTTATTCGTAAGTGATGCATCCTTTGAGAGAGAAATTAGGAAAAGTACCCCATTCACATTAACCTCAAAAAAAATAAAATACTTGGGAATCAATCTAACAAAAGATGTGAAAGACCTCTACACTGAGAACTACAGAACACTAAAGAGAGAAGTTAAAGAGCATCTGAGAAGATGGAAAGATCTCCCATGTTCTTGGATAGGCAGAATTAATATTGTCAAAATGGCCATACTTCCAAAAATGCTATACAAATTTAATGCAATTCCAATTAAAATCCCAATGACGGACCTCATAGAAATAGAGCAAGCAATCATGAAATTCATTTGGAGGAATAAGAGACCCAGAATTGCTAAAGCTATCCTTAGCAAGAAGAGCGAAGCAGGGGGTTTCACAATACCAGACCTCCAACTATA
>JAJEJO010000960.1:0-35436 GCA_020662805.1 Glaucomys volans
ATGATGATATAGAATTGGTTGGGGGAGTGAGAGGTGAGAGAAGAATGGAGGAACTTTAGATTATGAAGAGGGAAATGAGGGGGCAGGGGAGTGGGTATGAAAAATGGTGGAATGAGACAGACATCATTACCCTATGTACATTTATGATTACATAAATGGTATGAATGTACGTCATGTACAACCATAGAAATGAAAATTTGCACCCCATTTATGTACAATGAATCAAAATGAAGTCTGTAAAAATTTTTAAAAAATTAGATTTATACTATTTAGACTTTTTAACAACAAAACTGTTGTCCTTAGCTAAATGGCTTGCTATAAATTGACCAATTTCTATGTGGACGTACTATCTTCTGTTTGATTATTTCTATAAATATCGCACTAAAATAATTCATTTAAGGACCAATTTCTCAGAAACATTGTTGAACAGAAAGTCTCTCTTCCTGCAGACCTGATATCTCAAAGCCTGATATCTCAAAGCCAAAAAATTCAAGTATCAAAAGGAGTCATGAACAAATCCTCCATGTGATAGACACATCAAGAATATGGTTTGGTGGTCCCAGGGAGCCAGGCACTCCCCACCCAAATCCCTGAGTTACAACACAAAGTTGCATCAGTGACATTGAAGCCATGGAATTGAACAGGCATTGAGATCATTATCAGTACCCATTCTGAGTCTGCTTTTCATTATTTGACAAATAACCATTGTGTATAAATCTATTTCATAAGACCCAAAATCAAACTATGAAGAAGGTACATCAAATCTAGTGAAAAAGTATATTCAAAACAGAACTACCCATTGTGACACATTCCCCAGACCTCCATCAAAATCGTCATCAACCTGGGCCTATCCTTCTTAGTGCTTTTCTTTCTCCTCTGTGAACGTGTTTAAAGAACTACCCACCCCCTACATTCATAGCCAGATGCAACCAACCTGTGAATGTGACCTTATTTGTAAATGTGATTAAGTAAAGATGAGATTGTACTGGGTTAGGATCAAAATCCTTCTTTAAGGCAATAATCAAATGTAAAAAGGGGAGAGAAGGATAGAGAAGGATGGAAGAAGGATGAATAAGAATGGAGAATAAAGGATCATTATATGCTGACCTGTGTTGGAGATCTCTTCCATCTCTTCCCTCTCTTCCCTTTCCTCCCTTCCTTCTATTTCTCTACACTTACAGGAAGAGGGAAGTTTGGAAACAAAACCAAAAACATGGGAACCAGGCCATGTGAAGATAGAAGAAGAGTTGCAATTACAAGACTAGGAATATCAAGGATTATTAGCAACTGCCAAAAGCTAAAAAAAAAGAAAGAGAAAAGGAAAGGATTCTTTCCTAGACCCTTCAGAGGAAGCATAGACTGATATCTTGATTTCATAATTCCAGCCCCCAAAACTGTAGGAAAACAATTTCCTGTTATTTTAAACTCTCAGTTTGTAGAACTTTGTTATGACAGCCCCATGAAACTAATACTCTGGAGGAATTAAGACCCGCTATTTCTCTTTTAGAGAAAATGTCATTTAAATAGCCAGGGAGATCGATTCACCAGATATCAATCTAGAATAAAATACAATTGAGTGCCAAAAGGATTAGGAAGGAATAGACAGATCAGGGAACAAGGAAATTACAGAATTGAATAGTTGATTAAAGCTAATTTCTTAGGGTTAATTATACAAAGCTTAATCTAGCTCACTTTACTGAGAAAATCTTAAGGAAATGTCATTCAAGCACTAATGAAATTAATATTCCCCTTAGGGAATATTCACTGAAGTTGTCAGGGCTGCTGGCCACGCCTCATCTCCCTGTGTTTGTCTTGTCTAGTATCCCCACAGTGGGAATTGCCAGCTCCCTAACAACCCAGCCCAGCCCTCAGCCATCCCTGGTCAGACTGAAGGTAACTCTGCTCCATCATGTGCAGCAATTTACACAAAGCGAGAGCAAGAGGGGGGAAATCAAATATCCAATATGTCAAGCACTACTTACTTTTACATACACAGGTTCATCATTCATTCATTTGGCATTACACTGATCTTGCCTATTTTTATTAAACATTTCTTAAGTGGCTGGCTTGTCTCTTGTCTTCTTTCCATTTACATTTGTGTTTACCTTGTTCTGCTTACACCTGCCTTTACCTCCTACAGTCCCATGGGGCCTGAGTCTCACCTGAACAGGACTCTAGCATGCAGGGATAAACTCCTCTCAGAAGTTCAAGCTCCCAGCAGCACTTTTGCCAATCGGTCCCATTTATGTCTGCCTAGTTCACTGGATGGGACTCTCCCAAAAATTCATCTCACTCCAGAGTCTGTCCTATTGTCCTCCCGATGGCTGATCTCCTTTGTGGCAACCAAATCCAAGTCCAGAACATACCAATGGCTGAGGACCCCTTGCTAGTGTCAGCTTCCCATTCCCAGAGCTGGATTCGCCTCATATTCTGTATTCTAAATCACTCATTCTCTTTGTCAAATAGGCATCAAATATTTATTGCAGACTTCCTGTGTGTCAGATACCATTCTAATGATACGATGCTGAATATGATATGCAGTTTCTTCTGCCATGGAGTGGAGGTTCTACAAACAAGCAACAGACCAAGGAAAGCAAACAAACAAAAACTGTCGAACAAAAATTCAAGCAGCATGTGGATAAATAAAACAACTGCCATGCTAAGGCATCCTATTAAAACAAGAACAAAGAGCTGAAAGGGAATGAAAAAGCGATTGGGAAAACATTCCAGAGGTGGCATTGAAACTCACGTCAAAAGGAACAAACAGAACTAGCCCTAGAATTATAAGTGAAAGCACACAAGTCCAGGGAAGCAGCCTGTGCAAGAACCAAGGAATTGTAATCCAAGAATTCAAAGAAGACACATTGTGTGGCAGAAGAAATGGGAAGAGTGATTCTGTGTTGCGGCTGTCAAAAATTGCCAGAAACTTAAGTCTCCTAAAACAACACCAGTTAGGGTTCTGGAGGTCAAAAATCAGAAATGGGTCTCACTGGGCTAAAATGGAGGCTATGTTCATCATAGCTGCATTCCTGGGGAGACACTAAGTAGGATGCCATGCCCTTGCCTGTTCCAGCTTCTAGAAGCTATTCATTTTCCTCTGTGGTCCCCCTTCTGGTAATCACGTCATTTCAACCCCTGTTTCCATCATCACAGCTTCTTCCCTGACCCTCTTGACTCTCCCTTCTAAGGACACCTATAATTATACTGGACACCCCCAGACCATTCAAAGTAATCCTCCCATCTGAGATCTTTAACTTGCATGGGGGAATTTTGCCAGGTAAGGCAACATATTCACAAATTTTGGGAATGAAGCTATCATATGCACTTTGGAAGAAGGGTGTGTTATTATTCTGTCCACCCCAGTGATAGAAGAGGACTGGAGAAATATAGAGAAATATGAAATTATGAGCAAGGAACATAGGTCACAGTAAGTAATTTCAATGATTTTTAATGAAAGTGGAAAGCTGAGGAAGGTTTTAAGGAGGAAAGTGTCATTTTATTGCTTATAGTTTTAAAAGAGATCATCTGTACCAGTATATGGAGAAAAGATTCGAGATGGGAAAGAAGCTGATTAGAATCAGAGAGGGTTGGAGTTACGGCTCAGTAGAAGAACATAGGGTCAGCAGGCATAAGGTCTTAGCTCTAATCCCCAGCACCAAAAACCAAAACAGAACTGACAAGCAAAAAGCTATAGTGCCCCTTAAAAGCTAGCAATGTAACTCAGTGGTAGATCATGTGCTTACTATGCACAAAGTTCAATGTTCAATTCAATTCTCAGCCCCAAAAAAGAAGAGAAAAGAATTATAAAGAAAGGCCATTATCCCTTTAAGTTGGGTAAGAGATGGAAGTTCAGGCTAAAACAGTGGTAGTGGAGATGGAAAGGAAAAACTAAATTCGATTATGCCAATTGAACTTGATTGTAGAGTACAAATAAAGAAGAAATGGGCAAAAATCAAGGATAATTCTTAGGTTTTTAAGCTATTCGTTTATTAGGAGGAGGAGTGAAGCAAGGAGACAAGAGGGGTGATTCTAAACCCTCAGAAACCAATTATTGGACTTTGACGTGTTCAGGCTCAGTTGTCATGTACACTTGACCTCTTTCTTCTGATGGACAATTCCAGTCCTCCTAAATGACCTTCCCTTCCTCCTGGGACATTATATGAAGCTTCTTTTACCCATTTAAACTCTAATTCTAGTTTTAATTTATCCCATATTATCAGTGTTAATAATTCCTTGTATTCATTAAATCTGAAACTTTTGTCCCCCACCCAGTGACTTCCAAATAAAGCTACCTCCCATCTAACCGCTACCCATTAAAAGAATAATTCCTTTATAGGATAAAGCTCTGGGCTCCCAGATAGTCCAGGACTACTGAAATCCTTTTAAGAAATGAAAAGCTTGCTAATCCTTGAATCCAATAAAGTCTGAAGAGACTGAGAAATCCAGTCAAATGTCCTTTAGTTTAAATGTGAGGAAACTGAGACGTCAAACTCTATTCACTCCTTGAGAGACGGATGCAAAGCAGAAACTAAAAATTCAGGCAACAAAAACCTTCACATGACAAGGACACTTTCCACTGAACCATGCTATTTCCCTAAAGATAAAAATAACAATCTGATACCAACATGTTTTTGTCCCCATAGAGACAATAATGAGAAAGGTTATAGAAGCTCACTGTTTATTCTGGATTCTGTGAGATTCAAAACAAAATAAACCTTTCCTGCATTGAGCTAAGCCCTCAGATACCTCTTCAGGTGAAAAAAAATAAAAAATAAAAATAAGGGGATAATTGTGCTGGTCTAGCTAGAAGGAAAAGGATGAACTGTCTTCATCATGTTATGCTAATGAAAGATGTCCAGAGAATGACTTAAATCATTTCCTCCTAGAGAAGGGTGAAACTCAGCTTCAGTGCATGCTTGGATGATGGACCAAGGAGACACTAACTCAATTTCCATGATCAATTAAATCTCTGACCCTTTTTCTCAAGTTCCAGCAGCTCCTGATGACCATCAATTGTGAAGGTGTTTTTTGGCTACGCTAGGAACTTAACTAAGACCAGTATTTCATTTGTAAGTCACCAAACAGGTGACAAGGGATAATGACTTTCAGTCAATCTTGAGTTGGAGATAGATTCAAGCCAAAGACACAAAGGTGAGAGTCCTGTACCCAGGTCTATTATGCAACTCTGGGGTAGTTAATTTATGCTTAATGTAATTGTATATTTGAAAGCTGAAAAGTTCTGAGTGATCATTAATCTTCCCGGACACATTGAGCTATGATTTGTCTTCCTGCAAGCTTTTCCTTCAACACACTTTGGAAAGTCACACTTACAAATTCCTCCACATTAAATAGGTGTGATTATGTATTCACAAGTTAGCCAAACAGAACATGTTTTTGTAGAATTCACTGCAAAAGTAGGGTCAAATTTAATTCAGAATGCAGATACATGATAATGTAACAGTTTTGGTGACTGAGTTTATATTGTGCTGAGAGTGGTTTCTATGGTAAATAACAGGATTTTTTAATGTCACTCAGTGATTCTCAAATCCATTATTTACTAGATTCCCCACAAGATAATACATGTATCTATTAAATGCATTTTAATTTTTGAACAAGAATCTTCTAGTATTAATTCATCTTTATTAAAAATTATCCACATATAATTAGAACAAATTTTTACAAATTAAAATTAAATAAAAACTATCCACAAACAAACAATGAAATTCTTGGTAGAAAATTGTTCATGTATTATTAAAATAAGTGAAGATCTCTTTAGCACAGCATAGAGACATTCATGAAATTGTTGTATCTAGTAGAGATATCCAAATTCTCTCCTGGAAGTCTCTCATTTTGCAAATGAAGCAGCTTAAGTTCAGAGTGCTCACTTGACTTGCCTATGATCAGATGACTTATACCATCCAAACCAAAAATTTTCATCACAGTCCAACATACTTCTGAATTTACTGTATTTGCTCACCCATATCACATTCTTTTGGAGTAAAGCAAAGAATAAATCAAATAATCAAAAAATGTTAAAATTCATAAGTTTTTAATAGAAGTATGTTTTGTCTCTGTATCCTTTGTGTGTAAAACATCTTTTACTCCTACCAAATGAGAGGCTTTCTCTCAGGAAAATGGGATGTTCTAATAGTCCACTTGTTTATTGATTATAGACAATGTGCTAGAGAGCAACCGTGGTTATTTGAGAGAGCTCCCAAAAGTGAACGAAGCACTATTCCTGCCCTTGTAGAGTCTAGGACCAAATTAAGGAGAATAATAATGCCACCAGTAAATTCAGTACTGGGACAGAAATTTAAGTTTAAGAGGGGGCAGATAACTATGTCAACGATTTTCAATAGAGATTAAATTTATGTGGTTTTGAAATTATTATTCAGATAGATGAAGAGAACTAAAGGTCAAAAAGCTAGAAAACAAAATAAGCAAGAGCAAAACTAGAATATGCAGGCATGGAGCACCAGTGATGCAAAACCCCAGAGGAAATGGAAAGCCCATTTTGCTTTAGGAGAAAGAGCAGAAGACCTTCTGGGTCTGTCTTCTTGACTTCAGAGCTTTCATGCACTCAGAGGGATTTAAAATTTGGTTTCTTTATATAATTCAAAAGGTAGTACTGGAAGTACAATTCATTAGTAGAGTATTTGCCTAGAATGAACAAGACCCTAGATCTACCCTCAGCATCAGAGAAAAAGGTAAACTGAGGCACTGCAAATATTTAAGAGTTTATTTGAGCAAACAATGATTCATGAGTTGGGCAGCTCCAAACCAGAAATGGCCCGGGAGGGAATACTCGGGGGAGGCTTTTATAGAACAGACACAGAATTAAAGCAAGAAAAACATTTGATTGGTTGCAATTATATAATTGCTCATTTTGTTGTGGGGCGCAACTTAAGAACAGATGGATCATCACTGAGAAGTCAAAATTTGAGTCTTTATTAGCAGGCTATCTGACTGTCCTACACAATGCCCAAAACTGGTTATTGAGAGAGCAGCCCCAACAATAGAGGGGGTTTTATACCATAAGTCAATACATCAATCATAAGTGACTGTTGCTATGATTTAAAATTACAAACTAACATCATGAGATCTAAAATCATTAGCAGAAGGGGGAAGTGGTCAAAACGACCTTACTTAGGTACAAATTAAAAAATGGTTACTAACATCTGGACAGTCAATGTTGATATCACTGCTGACATGGTACATTGTTTAAGAGAATAGGAATCAAAAAGAGAACAGTTTTTCATCATATAAG
The DNA here is from genome assembly GCA_020662805.1 of Glaucomys volans. Classification (NCBI taxonomy): domain Eukaryota; kingdom Metazoa; phylum Chordata; class Mammalia; order Rodentia; family Sciuridae; genus Glaucomys; species Glaucomys volans. Next base: position 7,268 of record JAJEJO010000960.1, read on the forward strand.
AATTGCCATTTTGTGTTGCCAAACATGTCATGCTAAACAACTGTTGATGGGTGCAGAGGTGGGTGTTCCCATGGGAGAAGTATTTCCTACATAACATGGAGTCTTAAGGTAAAATAGTCTATTTAGTCATTGCCCATAAAGCCTGATCTACAACATTTCCATGGACTCAATATGTCAAACATTCACAATTTGGTTTATTTCATTGGAAGTTCTCTAGTTAAATAATTATAAATTAGCTACTTTTAATTAGCTAAGATTAAGTTCTGTTTTTAATATAAGCATTTATAAGAAACAGCTCGAGTTAAGTTTGGTTTATGTTTGCAAATCAAGTAGTGTGTGCATGTACAAAAAGGACTGTTTCTATCTGCTGAAAGCTTCCTAAGGGTTGGTCCTCATTTCAATGTGCTTTAACAATACTTTCATGACTTTCATTTTCTATCACTCAGCATGTATCACTTTGGTTTTGCTACTTCTTTCTGCTTTCAAAAAAAAAAAGGTCAATTTTCACAGCCTCAACTATCAAATTGTATTTGCATCTGTTCACATACTAGGAACCAAGAATTATGGGCACCACAAGAGTAAACTGATGACAGATGTATGTTAGTCAGGGTTCTCCAGAGGAAAAGAATCAAAAGGAAGTACGATTATAAAAGGGGATTTATTAGATTGGCTTACATGACCAGAAGCTGGATAGTCCAAAATGGCTGTCTGCAACTTGAGAGCTGGAAGAACCAGCATCTGCACAGTCCATCCAAGATGCAGAAATTCCAGAACAAGAAAGATCAACAGTGCTACCCTAGTCTGAGACCAAGGCTTCTTGAAACTACCTGGAGAATCACTGGCAGAGTCCACTTTGGAAGAGTGAAAAAGTGAGAGTCTGATATCCACCAAAGATCAAAGCAGCAATCAAGAACTCGTTCAAGAAGAACCGAGCATGCATCAGCATCTGCTTCCTTGACCTTACAACCTTTATTCCATCCTATTCCTAGTGCTGCCCATGCATAGGGACGGTCTCCACATTCCAATCATTCCTGGACACACCCTCATAGACTCACCCAGAGGCCTCTTAATCAGCCATATCTCTTAATCCAATCAAGTTGACAATTCAAATTAGCCATTACAAGATGTGACCATGACCCTGGCTTGTCACAACCTTTGTGAAGGCTGACAGTCGGAAACAATCACAATGAAGAAGATAGTATCTATGTATGAAAAAAAGGAGAACAAGCCAAGGCAGCAGCACATGGGATGGGCACCTAAGACAAGCTCAGGTATCCAGCAAAGCTTCCCATAAATAGAAGTTGACTTCATATCCAAAAGATGGGTAAGAAGTAGTTAAAACAAGAACATTGACATTGAGATTCAAGAAATGCTCCAGGTAGAGGGATCAGTATATGTAATGGCCCAGAAGTAAAAGAGTCCCTGGGACATTCCAAGTACTGGATGAGGCATAGGAAATTGGGTCATGGTTGACAGATGAGATGAGGTAGGGGGATAGCAGGATGAAATCATGGGTGAATTTCAAAGCTGAAGAGTGGATTATATTTTCTCTTTGGTATGAAGGAGTATATTATTTTGAGCAGGTTCTCACTCAACTTTCTAGTTAGACTTGTAAAGAATATATTGAAAGTTTGTCTTTAAAAAATGGGACCTGCTCTAACTGTTTTTTTCTTTGTTTGTTTGTTTGTTTGTTTGTTTGTTTCTTAAGAATTCTAGCTTCATTTTAATCACTGAATTTCAGTTTTCACAAATGATCTTAGGACAATCCAGGTAACTAAGATTTTGCAGGCAGACAGTTCTTATATATGAAGAACAATTCCATGCTGCACATTTTGTAAATAACTATTACCTGGATTAACAAACATTGTCACAAACAGAAGTAAAGCCGTAGATCACTGCATCTGCATTTTCAAAAAGCCATAAACAAACAGCATTAAAGACAAAATAATGGTCCTTTGTCCTCTATAGACAATGAGAAAGAGAGAGGAAGACTCATTAAATATATGTCAAAGAAAAGTGACAGGACAAACTGACTAAAATCATAGTGTGTTTTTCTCCTTTTCAAATTATAGTTACAGCTAGAAAATGGTGGTTTTTGAGCACTTTAGATAGCTAGTCTTGTGAAGTTGATTTTCTCATATAGGAATATTAATTTTGAAGAACAAATTTGTATAAATTCCAGAACTTCATATGCCATAAAATCAGGCAAATATGTAAAGGGATATTTATAATATTGAAATATATAGCTCTTTATAAAAGATGAATAATCATGATGTGTAAGTAGTACATTTAAAGAGCACCTGCTAGACTATAAGTCTTATCACTAGTTAATATTAGTCATTTAACTCTCTTCTCTCCTGGCACATGATTGCTTGGTTCCAACTCCAGGAGAAACTGCATAGGTTCATCCCACTTTTATTTTTCATTCTAAGTTTTTCTTGAGATATTAAGATTGCAAGCATCCACACCAGGGATAAAGGATACTGGTGACCCCATGTGTGTCAAAACACAAAGCCAGTTTAAATGTTCTATTCCAAGTCCTGTGTATATTTATGGTAGCCGAAAGCTCTTATATGTTTTTTTCCTCATTTACAATCCAACTAAGGAAGCTCTCCAGAATTATTTATCTCTTTCTCAGTCTTTGTAATTGAGCCAACTCTGGCAATGCAGCATGTATAGAAAACTGTATTCTATTGGCATACCATGTGGATAGAATCAAGACCTATATAGTCATACTTCTTCTTCGACCAAAAAACAACATCCAATAAATAATCATTTGAAAATAGCATATTTGCTTCCATTTCCCAAGACTTATAAAGATGGTCTAAATGTATAATTCATAGGCAACATTTGCTGAAATTCCTTGAGCTTTCCAGTGTTCTTTGTTATATTCTGCAACTGGAATACAAGTCTCTGTTGAAACCTAGAAAAATAAATGGAATGCAAAATTAAACAAAGCCCACATTAAATAAGTCTTTCTCCCCACTTAGCTATTCAAATTTTGTCCTCCCTTTGTTGCTTTTTTCTTTCTTTTCCTCTGTTTCATTGGTCAAATCTATCCTGAACCTGTCTTTCAGGCTTCTTCCTTCAAACTCATCCTGTTCTCAAAAAGTTGTTTAGAACTACAAAGATCAAGTCTGGCCAAGAAAACTCTTCTTTGAAAAGTGAAACATGCTGGCAAATTTGGAGGGAATGATGTAATAGAAATGGATATAGAACTCCACAGTTCTTTTTGAGAGGGAATACTGTGAATATTTACATGGTAACCATATTCTCACTGAGAACCATATCCACCTTCCACTCTCTTTTTATCTTCCCTCATTTATTCTCTCCCTTTTTTCACCATCAACCCACTCTGATTCCTGTCTCCTGGTTTTTACTCATTGTTTTGGCCCCAATTTTGTGATTCTTAACATCACCATATTTTTGTGGTGATGATGTCCAGATACAACCTGTTAGTCATCTTTTTTTTTTTACTGTGATTAGAATGCCTAACAGAACAACTTAGAGGAGGAAAGGTTTGTTTTGGCTCACAATTTCAGAGGATTCAATCTATATAGCCAGTAAACTCCATTTCTTGGCACCCAAGGTGAGGCAGAGGACATCATGGTGGAAGGGCATGGTGCAGGAAAGCTGCATGTCAACTAGAAAGCAGATCAGAGAGGATCCAGGGACAAACTATAGTCTCCAGCAGCATGTTCCCGGTGACCTACTTCCTCCAGTCACATTCCACCTACCCACAGTTACCTCTTAGTAGCTCATTCAAAGTATTAATCTGTCAAATGAACTAATTCACTGAGGAGGTTACTGCTCTCCAGTCTTTTCACCTCTGAACATTGCCATGTTACCTAATACATGAACTTTTGGGGGAACATCCTAGATCCAAGCTATAATGCAGCCCTTGGTCATGTTATTTCATAATTCTTCTTCATATTTATGTGAGTAGTAAGATTTCTCAGTGAGATAGCAGTCAGGCAACTCTCAAAGATTCAAATATTTGGATTTAGAGATTCGTAATTAATGTAGCACTTATCTAGATGTATTGAGATACAGTGCAACATTGGTAAGCCCATTTTTAAAAAATCAAATGATGTAGACACAATGATGCAGATATTTTTCATGCATTTATTTTTGTTCTTAGTGGTATCCTTGACATAGAGTCTTGCAGCAAAAGATCAAAGAATGCAAAAGTACTTTAGCATTTTGGTCAAAAGATTTGACAGAAACATGTGCTTTTAAAATTACTGCCCATGTTTTCTGCAAAGAGGTAGTGTTTGTCTTTGCACCTGGTGTTTAGTGTTTCATTTCAGTATTGAAGTCTTCATGCTTAAAGACATCCCTAATAGAAAATGTGTGTGGAGAGGAAGCATGTGAGCAATAAGCATTCTAATAGTTTCATGGTCTGATAGCAATGTGCACTTGTAGAGATTGCAAGAGGTAAACTCAAGAATCATTTCCCAAACTCAACAGTTTGTTTGCTCAGCTAATACTGTTATTGATCAGCTTCTCCAAACACACTGCTAGGTTTTATTTGATATTGGGAAATCTGACCACAGACCTCATAAAGGTACAATCTGCATCCTAGTGACAGACAGAATACATCCTCAGTGGAGCCAGAGGAAGGGAAATTGAGTAGGGGGAGATCTTACCTGAAAGTGACAAGGCTTAATTTACATTTAAAGAGGCCACAAAATAATTTCAAATGGCAGGGTAGTACAAAATCAGCACCACAGGGACATGGAAGATTCTATTATAGGTTGTTCTCATCACTCAAATACACTGTATTATCCCCAAGTATTTTGTACAGTCACAGATATTTCATAGTATTGTGGACAGTTACATCAGGAGGCTTAGTTCCATGCTAGAGGTCAGTAGAAAACACAGTAAAGAGATTTGCCAATAGAGGGAACTATAATGCTGTCCAAGTTTGGGGGTTGTGAGGTCAGAAATGCTTAGGAAATGGCATGACCTTGGAGTTTTACCTATTTTAGAAAGAACATGAGATATCACACAGGCTGTGTGGGTCAATTGGGGTGGCTGGTTTTCATCCTCATTAAGTATACAGACCTCTGCTGCTACCTAATACTCCACTTTCTCTGTTCATTCCTTACTATATTTCAGGCAAAAAATATATACAAACTGTCACAGGAGTTATTGTCTCCTTTATGTTTATTTGTATGTTTATTTTTATTTGAATCCAGCCATGATTGTTTAAAAATGTGTCTGTTTGTTTAAATAGCTCTGGATATTATTTATTTTGTTTCTCTCTGCCCCCTATTCCTTCTTCTTCCACTAACTTGTCTCAACTGAATTTTGTAGCCTGTCAGTTCTCTTTGCTGAAATCCATGAAAGATAAATATATATATATATATATATATATACACATATATATGTATATATATATATATAATTAGTCATATATTTGCAGTCTTAATCTTGCTCACTGGAATCGAAGTTTGCAAATATCCCTTTGTTCTTAAATTTAACAAAGAAGTATCTTTTTTTTTTTTTTTTTTTTTTTTTTTTTTTTTTGTTTATTCTGCATCTGTATAACGTAACCTTCATAAACAGTATGTCCAGGGCATAGTACACTGTGTTGCATCAAATCAATACATCTAGAAGATTTTTCAAAAAACAGACACACCTTCCATAAAAGAACCTGATTGTGGATTTGGCATCATGTGAACCATATATAGAAAGATAGACTGCTAAAACTGGCAGAGAACTGAAACATGTAATGCAATCTTTTAGATGAAGAAACTGAGTGGTTAAGACACTTGCCTCAACCTCTACAAGTAATGGAAAAGTTTGGACCAGAAACTGTATTGCCTTATTTACAAAAAAGGAGGTGAGCATGTGTTAGTGAAGTCATTATGGATTTAGGGGAGGATTTCCTACCTTTTCCATTTCCTCAATCAAAAAAACCCATGATGCACTGATACTCACCAGGTATCTGACGGGCACTTACAGTTCAATTTCAAAATAAGGCACTATTTTAAAAATTTTTAAATATATAAACAGAGTTTTCAAAATAAGACTATTGTTTGAACTTGTTTACAATTTTCCATGATAATTGCTTTAAAGGGAATAACAACATACTTGAAAAGTAATTTCTGATCAATAAAAATTTGTCACACAAGTTGTAATAGTAACTCATGAAGCAGCACACACTCAAATCATATCTTTTTGATCACCTTGTGAAATGCGGTCTCTAAAATACAATGTCATTAAGCATCTTCAGTAGTTCTGCAGCATGGCATTATTCTAGGGGCAAATTTTGCGTCAATAAGACACCAGCCTTAAGATGCCAATTAAATGCTCATTAAGACACAAACTAGTGGATCTTGTTCTACCTACAATTCCTGACACTGAGCCCTAGAATGAAAAGAATCTGAGAATGCTGCATGCAAGAGTATCACAGTACTGATCTTATTTCACTCTTGAGAGAACTTCATTGAAGAATTTCAGTTATGCAGAAGAGAATAAATTCTACAAATACACTCAAAGAAGGAAATTTGCATGCGTAGATTGTTTATTTAAGACCAAAAAGCAGGAAAATGTGATTTTCTTTTGTAGTATCTAATTTGGTTTTGTTTTGGGTACAATTTCTCTCAATTGGATTTGTTTTTCTGTGTCCTGGAGCTTTAGCCTTTAGATTATTTCACAACAGTCCATGGTTCTTACCTCAACCTAGATCTCAGCTTTCTGTACTGATTCATTGTGCAGGATCCTAATGACAGGGAGTTACTATGTAAACCAGGTCCTTCTCTGCCCCACCTGGAGACCCACCACTATCCCAGGTTGGACCTGAAGGTAAATGTGAAGATGCTGCCTTCCCTTATTCTCCTCTGCTCTACTTTCCCAAGTCCCACCCTTCCCATAACTCTTCCTCAGCTGTTTTTCTCATACAAGCCCTTACATAAGTACATACCCAAACAGCAAGCATTGTGAGTGGAAGTAGTTTGGTATATTGGAAAGAGCACAGAGCTGGGAGCTAGAAAATCTAATTCTTAATTATGGCCCTAAGACAGAGCCACATGACCTCGATCAAGTCATATAAAATCTTAGAAGTCTATTTTCTTATTTATAAACATTAAGAAAGTAGCAAATTATATATTATATCTGTATTTTAAAACTCACATGAATCATATGTAACATCCCTGGAAAATAGCTAAAACTGTCCATATTTGCAAGATATTTCATATTTTACTCAAAATAATCAATGCTTATTAGGACTTTTATGAACTTTTCCATTCTTAATTCAATGAGATGGAAAGTGAATTTTTAATATGATTTTAGAACAAACTGTATTTTTTACCTAGCAAAATAATAAACACTGAAAGAGGACTAGGTTGCACAGTAAACTAAAGTGGGGGGACCAGGAAGCAAAATAATTAGAAAATGAGGAGGAATTAGGTGTTTCATAATATTTTTCTTATTCCTGAAGGAAAAGAGCATTTTATCTGTCAGGGAAATACCTACTGTATAGGTGTAGGGAAAGGCAAATTTTAGGATGTTTACAAGTATGAAATTGAAAAAGAAGTACCCAAAATAACCTTCTCACACCATTAAGAAACACAGGATGGCAGGAGGGAAGAAGGAAGGAAAGAAGAAAAATAGAGGTAGGGTGGAAGAGAAATGGGAAGAGAGAAAAGGGAAGGAGGGAAGGAGAAAATGAGAGAAGGGGAGAAAGAAAGAAGCTATGAATTGAGAAGTTGAGTTACAAGAGTCACTCCACTTTTTTGGAATTGATTTCTTTAACTGACATAGAAGAGTACTTGGACTTCAGGAAAGCTAAGCTCTTTCCCAAAATCTAGAGGAATTTCTGCCATTTTAATTCTCTCTTTGAACTCTGAAGAGCTCTAAGGTGCTAGGAAAGCCCTTTTATAAAACATCATTCTGCAGTGTATTTTGTGACAAGAGAAGAAGGGGGTTAAGTAACATTACTAAGAATGATCTAGTCTTCCAGCACAGGGTTAATATGCTGAATGGAGCCACTGAAGCTGTCTGGTAACCATTAAGCTAAATAGAGCACCATTTCATGCCTGACTTCCTTCCACTGTATGAAGATTGCAGTGGGCATATTAGAAAAGGTAGTGGGCACTCAAGGAAGCAAAGAATTCCTCTTTGTGACAGATGACAGTCTCCTCTGATTTAAAATTCTTTTAAAAAGAGCACCAATACTCTCCTCATGGGAGCAGAGCACTTTCACAGATTGGCATTGCCCACTTGGATGATAGCATAATTATTTGTCTTCCTCACAATAAAAAAGCGAGGAATAAAATGAACTGGTAGCACAGAGCTTCACAGATAATAAATCAAGTGATGATACACTGGTTCCGGGAAGTAGGCAGTTAAATGAAAACACTATTTCATAAAGCCAGCCAGGCCCGTGCAAAATTGAAAATTAAGTAGAACAAAAATGTCCTCTGTCACTCCAAGCCTTTCAACCTATCTTTCCTCAACTTTTCTTCCCTGCTGTTGTTTTCCGTTTCACAGGATTTAATATCTTACTCTGGTTTCTTCTCTCTTACTTGGATCTTTTACCTTGAAGCTTATACATCATTCAAACTGGTGTGCTGAGTACTTACTGTATGGTTTCCCCTAAAATTATCTGATTGTTAAATAGAATATTGGAAAGAGCAATAGTTATCCCAAATGCAACATGCATAATAAAAGTATATAGGATTAGAATTCAAAAGTCCTACCTTAGATGTGTGGACAAGTAGCTGTGTAACCCTGGGAACTTCACTCCTTAGTGTTCTCACAGGGATATGTATCCATGAATAGTTTATGATTCAGGAATTAATCATGAAGGTAGAATTCCAGGCCTCTTTGGAAGAAATATGTGAAGACTTGATAAAACCTGAAAAAGAACTATTTTTTCCCCAAATATCATGACACAAACCTCCATATTTTCCATATTATCTCACAAAGTAGGCTTGATTAGAAGCAAATGCAAAAATTGTCATTTAATTGCAGATATAAGGTGGTTTCTTTTCTACTTATTTACTTAAAAGTTCCAATGATTTAGCATAGCCCTTTATCAATGCACAGGATATCTTTACTTCCTTTAGGCACAGCAGAGTACCACTGGCTTAAATTGGCAAAAGTATCCACTTACCTCTCATTTTATCCTGACAGTGTTAGTAAATCACTTAGAGAATGATTCCTGCCAAGCTCTCATGCACTCAGCAAAGTAATGGTACAACATAATGTTGGGAGTCCATTGATGATGTCCTACAAATTAAACAAAATATGATAAGTTGGCTTTGAAAGTCCATTTAAATAAGGCCAATGAACTCTTCTTTATCTCTTGAGAGAGGTTAATGTCAGGGCAAATGGCTGACAGGAGTGAAAGAGCATTCCCTGTGGTGTCTGAGGAGACTGGAAACTGTGGTCTAGTAACTGGAGTCCTCAGAGTACCGCATGAAAGGAGATAGTCTGCCTGAAAGATGAAGGTAGATTAAGGGACATGTTGCACACAGAAAGAAAAAGACATTCCCACTGATCATAGAAATTTAGTCTCAGGGTTGTGGATGATATTTGGAACGACATGAGATTTCAATACTTGTAATGCCTTATTATTCAGGGATAATGTAGATGGTCCAATGCATACTTACCCATTATCAGGACTGACACCCTTGGATGTAGGGTGTGTGCAATCTACAAAGGCACTCAATCAAGGAGGAAGTAGGTGGGGTTTGAGATCCAGTCAGGTCAGTACTACACTCACTAAGACTTAAGTCTTGGCACCAGATTGGATTTTCCTATGGAGGAAGAAAGTATCCTTCATTGTCATATCATGAAGATGCCATAAAAGTTAGCAGGGAATAACTTGGGAAAAAACTTTTGTTTGCTAGTTGATTTGTTTATTCTATGCATATCTTAAACATATAGAACTTATTAAATTAGAATCTCCATAGAGGGTCCACATGATCATTATTTAAAGAGCTATGCAAATAATTCTGATAGGCAACCATCTTTGTCAACTACCAATCTACAGTATTAACCAGTTCTCAACACTGTTGTTTCCCCAGAACATACTCATAGGTAGAACGTTGTGCGCGCTCTCTCTCTCTCTCTCTCTCTCTCCTCATATCTTGTCTATCTCCAACTATCTTCCACTTTCAGGAGTCCAGATCCTAACTATCTATTAAATCAAAATGAAGACACAAAATGAGGTTTTTCTCCTGGAAACTGGTTCTTTGGAGGCAGCAAGGAAAATATCAGGGTTATTTTCCTCTTACAACTTTTCTGCCTTTGCCCTTCCTTCCTCCTGAGTCCTACAGGGGAGCCAGACTTACCTTCTTTTTGACATGTTCTCCCTACTGGGAAAGTCTCAATGAAGTCAGAGAAGAAACTGGCAAAGAATCACACAGCTGGGTTCTCTGGTCTGGCTATGAGTTTGGCCTTAGTAGAAGGAGTAGAAAAAAGTTCCTCAACTTTTATCTCTTTAAACAGATCTTTAAGGCAGGAGAGCCCAAGAGGAATTCAGAATCACGCTAGAGTTTAAAGAAAAAAATGTGCATTTGGATCTAACAAGTCCTCTGGAAACCAATTCTGCCAATAAGAGACTATATTGAACAGATCTGGTTGAGCCCACAAAATGAAAGTCTAATGATCTTGTAAATCCTTAATACACTCCTTGCTTCCAAATACTCACCACACAAATCCCCACATCAAGGCTTCTAACTGATCAGTGAGGAGTTGAAGAAATCCCTGTAGATCTATTTGTACTTCAGAATTTCCATACAAAAATTGGCAATACTGAAATAGACACAATTTTTAGTGTTAACTAACTCTGCATGAAATATCTTATTGGTCTCTCTGGCTTCATCCATCATGCCCATGGATTCTCAAGCATTTTCTTGTAATCTTTTCTCTCTCATGGATTCCAGTCTCATGTGTCCAATTATAGAAGAAATAGAAACTCTTATCCATGTGTCTTGAACTCAACATATCTAAAGTCTTAATTCATCATCTCCACCTTTGAAATATTTCCAAATTTATGCCCTCTCATGCTGAAATAATATATTCAAAGTTACTCATCCCAAAATACAACATTTCAATTTTGTTGCTTTTACTCTGTATGCTTTACACATCTAGTCAAGACTCAAGACATCTTCCATTCTCATTACAAGTGCTTCAGGTTAGTTCTTGATCATCTCAAGCTCAGATATTTATACTGGTTTCTCAATGTGTTTTCCTGCTTTCAGACCCCTGAAGATGTAATCTCTTTTATAAATCCTTACGTAATTAATATTCCTAAATCAGCCCTCTCTACTACATGATAAAAATTATTAGAAACTTTCAAGGTCTTCCATCAGGTTGATTGAAATTGTCCCCTTAAAATTTTTTTTTTTTTTGGTGGCGCTGGGGATTGAACCCTGGGCCTTGTGCTTGCAAGGCAAGCACTCTGCCAACTGAGCTATAATCCCCAGCACCCCTCCCTCAGAAAATTTTTCACACTGGTTATAATTTTCCAAATATAAATCACATTTTTTGCCACAGTACCCTTGTGCTTTCATTCACTGACCTGCCCTTTCTTCACCTCTCTTCCCTATTGACCTCTTTTTGTCTTTTAACACCAAGTCTTATATTCTGTCCACAGCGCATTCCTCAATCATCACAGCCAGAACAGGACTTCTCTGGCCTCTGCACTTGATTCTTCCCACACCAAGTACATTTACACATTGCTTTGAAGTACAGACATTTATATGTTTCATCCTCCTACAAGGGTTTTTCATTTCAATATAACTAGAATTTCCCAACAAATAGAACCAACTAAAAACAGAATTGAACTTAAGGGAGAGGAGGAGTTATAGAGTACTGAAGCTATTGACAAACAGAAGCAAAGACTATAAGATCACATGACACTAGCATGACAGATATCAACCAAGCCTCATATGGATGTGAGACTGGGTGATCTGAAAGTTCCAACACTTTCCTATTGAAGAATAATATAAGACTTAACTTATTTTAAAAAATAAACAATGACAATTTCATATAAGACATTATGTTACACGTTATAGATTAATAGTTAAAAGCATGTTTCTTTTACTTAGTTTTTTTACTAGATAAGGCAAGACACTAATAATACAGTGACAAGAGACTTGCATTCATCTTACCATTGAAATAACAGAAATCCTGGATTATAAATGCAAATATAAATTCATTCATATAGTTTACTAAACACATCCAAGGTATCATATGAGTAACAATTTCTTAGAAAGGAAAGAGAATGGAGAATCCAAAGATTCAAATCAAGGTAAAGTGTGTGTTTTAGTCAGCTTTTCACTGCTGTGACCAAAAGATCTGAGTAGAACAATGCAGACAAGGACTTTTATTTGGCACTCACAGTTTCAGAGGCCTCAGTGCATAGACTGCCAATTCCATTGCTCCCATCCTACGGTGAGGCAGAAGAGTGTGCAAGCAAGAGGAAAGCAGCAAGCAGCTTAGGACACCACACCAGGAAACACACAGAGAAAGAGGGAGGGAGGGAGAGAGAGAGAAAGAGAGGGGGAGAAAGAGAGGGAGAGACTTCTCTCATCAGAGACAAATTATATAGCCCAAATGAATGCCCTAATGACTCACCTCCTCCAGCCACGCTCTACCTGCCCATAGTTACTTCCCAGCTATTCCTATCAGTGGATTAATGCCTTGATTAGGTTAAGGCTGTCATATCCCAATCATTTCACCTCTAAACATTCTTACATTGCCTCACACATGAGCTTTTGGGGGGTCACCTCATATCTAAACCATAACATCTGCTTTTACTTAATAGAATTTGCCAATCTTGTTGAACTTTAGTGTTCGTGTTTCAGACCCTAAAATGTGGGCAGGAAGATAACCACGACAAGGTCCAGGATCTGCCACAGCTTGAAGTATAAAGAGAGATTTTTATCTGATTTTAACCCACTAAAGCTGGGACCCCAAACAGGTATAACTTCAAAACAAGTGTGTTCTCTTATAAATCCTTCTTCTCATCCACCCTCTGTTCATGGAAATAGACATCAATATTACAGAAGATCAGAGAGAGGAAAATCTCACTGAAAACGGGACACACAAGCCAACCTTTATATAAATTTATAGCCTAGATTCATCCACTTGTGAGCCATAAAATTTCAAGCCAAAAATTTAATCCGGTGTGGCATTAGGCGTGTAATACTTTACACATTCAGCAACAGCAAAGCAAATCTCTGGAAGAAACAACCTTCGTCATCGGCTTCAAAAATTCTCTACCAAACATATTTCAAAGAAAATTTAATATTTGATTCCATGATCAACAACCAGCAGAAATCAGCAAAGAATTTCAAATAATCTAAAAAGATTGAAAATTTCAGATACAGAGACTACTCCATTTAATCTATAAAATACATATATAGCACAGATATCAAACTGTAGGATTATGGGGCAGTGAAGATTTTGGTGAATTCTTAGACCTGAATAAAATATAAAATTGGCTAAAAAAAAACCCCACCATATGGTAGGTATGGGAATTAATTAAAGGCAAAAAACCAACTGACAAGTGTATATTCATGAAAAAATGCAAGAACTTTAGGTAAGAAAAGCTGAGTCTACATCTATTTGTGTGGGACTGCTACCATTCTCCTCTACCAACTCAGTCAAGAAAAATAGTGTTGCTGGTCTAAGGTTGGCCAAAAAAAGCCAGTGTTGTGGCTTCCAGTTGGGGTGGACTCAATTTCAGGTGGAAGGTGGAAAATCATGGTAATATGGTTGGTAAAGATACTCTAGGAAATGAATGGAGAATTCTATACTTCTGCTAGTCAAAGGTTACAGTCCTGGTGAGAGTGAGAACTGAGGTCAGCCATAAATTTTAAAGGGAGATCCAAGAAATGAGAGAGCCACGGAAGATTTGTGGCAAGTTATTCACACATTCCTCTCTGATTAGAAAAGTCCAATTTAAAGGAAAATGTCAGGCAAAAATATAGAAAGGATAATCCACACTTAGGAAAAAATCTGTCAGTATAAATGAGTTCTAGGAGAATCCAGAATATAAATTTTGCAGGGAAAAATTTTAAGGCAGCTATGACAAATTTCCTAAAAGAATTAAAAGAAAGGTTGGGCCAGGTACAGTGGCCCATGCCTATAATCCCAGCAGCTAAGGAGGCTAAGGCAAGAGGATCACAAGTTCAAAGCCAGCCTCAGCAAAAGCAAGGTGCTAAGCAACTCAGTGAGACCCTATCTCTAAATACAATACCTAATAGGGGTGGGGATGTGACTCAGTGGTTGAGTACTCCTGAGTTCAATCCCTGGAAACCCCCCCACCCCCTGGAAAAAAGAAAAAAAAAAGGTATGGCCATTACTCAATAGGAAATCTCAAAACAGAAACAGAAACAAAAGCTTGAAGACCAAATGGGCATCCTAAATCAAAATGGAAAATAACTAAACAGTAGTTAAAATGCAAAATAACTACATGATTTTAAAAGAAAATAACATGTAAGCTTGCATATATGCATAGAATGAACATTTACAAACAATTAACAGACAGACAGATTCAGTGGGACATACCTGTAGTCACAGCTTCTGGTGCAGGAGGATCACAAGTTTGAGGCCAGAAGGGGAAACTTAGTGAAATGCTGTCTCAGAATGAAAGAAAGTGAGAGATGGAGAAAGGGAAGGAAGAATAAAGAAAGGTAGGAAGGAAAGAAAGAGAGGTCTTGGTATATAGTTAAGTGTCAGATCCCTTACCTAGCATGACTAAGGGCCTGGGTTCAGTAACTAATACTGATTTAAAAAAAAAAAAAAAAAAAAAAAAAAGAGAAGAAGTAAGAAGTAGACAAGTTGATTTTGGAGCATTGAAAAGAACTTCTAGAAATTGAAAAAGAATGCATTATTATAAATTAACACTACAGTTTACACGGCAGAAAAACATTAATATGAGAATATAAGTCTGAGAAAGTATTAAAATACTGTAAATAGAGGCAAAATTATGGAACTTGTGAAAGAAAGCTAAGATACACATGGGATAGAGAAAACTTACCATTGTTCAAGAAGAAATAAAAGAAAGTGACAGAGATAATACTTTAAAGAAAATGGCTGAGAAATTTCCAAGACTAAAGAAAACTACTAATATATATTTGTAACAAATCCAATGAATTCTAGAAATGATAAACATAAGAGTGAAATACAAAGTGACAGAGATGAAGAGAAGCTCTCACAGCAGCTTTGAGATAAAAAAGAAATTGCCTTCAAAGAGGTGACATAATGACAGTTACTACAGCACTCTAGCATTGGTAAGAGTGAGCTAAGTACAGTGGAAAAATAGCTTCAATGTGATGAAAGGGGGAGAAAAAAAGAAGTGTCATCTAAAAATCCCATACCTACTTTATAAGAGAGCAATATATAAATATTTTGTAAAACACAAAATTGAATTTGCTGTCTATGGTCCCTAACTGAAAAAAGTTTTAAAAGAAAGGAAAAGAAAAAGACATATAATGAGCCAAGTGATTACACGTGGAATATCTGCAATGAAAGAAGAAATCATGGGCACTAATATAATAAATATGAGTATTAGGATTTTCTGGAAAAATGAGACCAATAAGATATCCATAGATACATGGAAGAGATTTAGTATAGGAATTCTCTCATATGATTATAGAGTCTGAGAAGTCCTACTATGTGCTATCTACAAGCTTGAGATACAGAAAAGCTGGTGGTGTAACTCAGACTGAGCCTGAAGGCCTGAGAACCACGGAGCTCATCATGCAAATCTGTTTCTGAAACTGAAGACTAAGAATGGGGTTGGGGGGATGTGGCATTGGTATCAATTCTGGAGACCAAAGGCAGGTGAACCAGGAGATCTGATGCCCAAGTGCTGGAGCAGACAAATATCCCAACTGAAGAGTTTGTCTTTCTTCCAGCTATATTTTTTTTTCCTATTCTAGCTCTCAAAAGACTAGATGCTACCCACTAGATGCTACCCTTGGTGAGGGTGATATTCTTCCCTTAGACCAATGATATAAATGCTAACTTTTCCTAGGAGCACTATCACACACACCCAGGAATAATGTTTACCAGCTATTTGGGCATCCTTAAGCTCACTTAATTTGACACATAAAATTAACCTTTAAGATATCTAAGTAAACTTGAATAGACATTAACTGTTTGACAGCCAGCTTTGGTAATGATTTGCTTGTAAAATGAACAAAATCACTTCAATAAAATCAAGAGATGAAAATTTAACAGAGCATTTTTATGTCTGTTAAATAAATGATTAAAAAATGGAGACATGCATTTTTTGTCCATTTTTTATTCATTTTTAAAGGAATTTCTAGTATTGGTCAGTGACAAAGAGGGAAAATTTTTTAAAGAAAGGTATTTTTTTCCACTGATGATTTGAGATATCTGGACTATTTATACATGAAAGCTATACTTAGAAATACTTAAGATGACCAAACTAGATCAGAAAAAAAATGAATCTCTTTTGTAGTATTTTTGCTAGTAAATATAATAGCAACTTTTAAAAACAAATTGTCTTATTTATTCTCATGCTATATCCTGGAAGAATTTCTTTCCCTGTCCTGACTCCTATGTCAAATGTAATCAACTTTCCACCTACATAAAAGAATGCAAATGCCTAAACTCTTGATTAAATTTTCACCATTTCTATATTTTCTGAATCAGTACATATTAATGGATGCAAGTGGGAATGAGAAAATATGGTAGGTCGTATAATTTTGGTCTTGCCATTTTCCTGCTCACAAATTTGGGTTTTTCTTCTTTATATTCAGAAGAAATTTAGTATCTGAAGTATTTCCACACATCCTCTTCTGTTCATGTCGTCTGCCACTACACCATCTCAGAATATCATTTTTTCTTAGCTCAGCCTTCTGCAGTAGCCACCAACATGAATTTCAGCCTATAAGTTGTCTACTGCACTTAAACTCATTCTAATTGTCAGATTTATTTTCCCAAAGTGCAAATGTAGTTCTAGGCTCTGAAACTCAAAACCCTTCAGGGCTACCTACTGAACTGTGAGGGATATAATAAAAACTTCTCCCACCTGGCATTCACCATTCTCTACACTATGATCTCAACTGAATTTTCTAGTCTAATTTCCCATTGTCACCATCATGTAAGTTATGATGCACTAACAAATGAAATGCTGTTCTCCAAATACAGCGTAACCTGTGAATCCTTTCCTACAGTCTCTACTGGAATACACATCTGTGTCCTTTAACTTGCATATATCCCTCCTTTTCTTCCATGGCACTTTGCTTGTTGGACTACAGATTTTGCTCTGTTATGTAATAATTTTTGGTCCTACAGCACCTTAAATATTAACAGCTTCTTAGACATGTCGGTGATAGAGGATCAATGATTAAGAATTCTCCATTGCACGCAAGATAGATAAAAGCCTGTTCTCAGCTGGAACTACCTTTCTAATCCTATTGACCATTCTTACATTTCCAAATTTCAAAATGCCATGCATCTTGTTTTTATAGTCACTTTGAATTCATACTTTCATCACTTATTATTGTTTAAAACTTGAGGTCTCTGCAACTTGTCTGTCGTATAATCAATAAGGTAAGCACAAGTTGTAGTAGGAAGAATTTGCACTGTGGATCATTTGTATAAATCAAATGAAATAAATATTTAAAGTACCTGACACATAGTTACATATCCAATAAAAGCAAGCTATTACTGTTTTTAGGAAAGAGTATATATTTGTTACATACCTCTGAGACTTTTACAATAAAATATCCCCAAATGCCTATCTCATGATTGTAGACCTCTAAAAATAAAATTCAATTATTTAAATTTTATTTATTAGAGGTGCATTAGGTAATTTTGAAAACTACTTAATTATACCCTCTTTAATACATAACTTCCAATAAATCTTAATGAGGTTTAAAGATATAAGCTAATTCTTAACACAATGTCTCTACTCTCTCATAAAATGCAACAAAAAGAATCCTGCTATTTATAACATCAAATAAAGAAGTTAGGGAGCTAGTCATAATGGTGCACTTTTGCAATTCCAACTCAGGAGGCAAGAGAGGAGGATCACAAGTTCAAGTTCAGCCTGGGAAACTTAGAAAGATTGTGTCCCAAAATAAAAACATAAAAGGCCTGGAAATGTAATTCAGTAGTGGAGTGTTCCTGAATTCAATCCCCCCCACAAACATAAAATAAATAAAATAAAATAAAATAAAATAAAATAAAATAAAATAAAATAAAAAGAAAGTTCATAGCTTACTCATCTTTTTATGCTGATCTTCTTTCCTGGTTCTTTTCTAACCAATGCTAGCAACTAGATACATTAATCTTTTGGTGCATTATAATTATACAAAAGAGTGGGATTCATTATGCCATATTAGTACATGCACATAACACAATTTAATCAAATTATATCCTATAATTTGATATGTCAAGTGTCATAATTTTATATGACATAAAAGGATCAGATTATGTTATAGGTATATTCTTAAAATTCAGAAGAAGCAATACAGACCCCAAGTTCTACCTCATGTGGAGCTGCATCAAATGTGTGGAAGTTTTACTTTGATTATGAAATCTCAGGACTAGTAGGTGCTCAGCCACTGTCTACTGTTCTTTCATTCTAATAGTGTTTTTCCAAATGAAGCTTATTGTGTAAGGCACCATTCTATCACCATCCTTAGAATAATTTACAGAAAGTTATAAACATGCTTAAGAAAAGGGTCTAACACACACAATTATTTTTATTATCTTGGGATGCACCATCTAATATGGTAGCCACTAGCCACAGCAGCATTTGAACAGTGAAGTGCTAGTAAATGTTTAAAAATAAGTTACCTATCCCCTTCCCAAAGAAAAAATAATAGCAGCATATGATAATTTCTCTGGAATAAATACTCCCACAGTAGTTGATTTTAATGTAACAATCAATTAATTTGTGTAATTCTGAAAATTTAACAAATGGATCTCCCAGCACAGATGAGAACTGGCTCCATCATACCACTGAGATGAGTGGTCCAAATTGAGACATTATTTAAGTTCAAAATGCATATTCTATTCTGAGCTTTAGCACCAATAAAATGCAAAATATCTCAATATTAATTATAGATTGAAATGTTGATATTTTAGATACCAGGTTAAATAAAATAATTATTTGAATAATTAGAACTATTACTTCTTATGTTTTTGAGATGTGGCTACTAGACAAGGTGCAGATTTTTATGTGGCTGATGTTATATTTTTGCTGAATGCACTGACCTAAGGAAATATTTTTAAACATATTTACATTTTAAATAATATATAATTGGTACATATTAGTTGTTGAATTACATTGGTGACTAAAGCATGGTCAAAATCAAGATTTTTGAATTCTTAATCAGCTTGCATAATTCAGAAAATGATGTTCCAGATTCCAAAATAGTATTATGTTGTGTTATGTTCCATTTTACAAAAAACAAAAACAAAAAACACTGAATACACACACACACACACACACACACACACTTGCAAACATATAATTTTTCTATTATTCCCCAAATTCCTCTAGTTTTAAATAGCACTTGAAAATACTTTCTCTCTGACTGATCTGATAAGGATAGACTAGGTGGGAAATTTTTAAATGTATAATGTGACAAAATTGCATAGCCCTGAGAACACCTGTAAGAACTAATGGGGAAACAAATTGAAAACCGCAGAGCATGGACTGAATTCAGGGAAATCTGGGTTTTATTGAGACCCATCACTCCCCATGGTTCCACTGATGGCCTGCAGAGGTATATATGAGAGAGCAAAGGGCTGCGTCTGCAGTTTAGGGAGTTGATAGATGGGCTTCAAGGAAGCAAAATGCATCTGCACAGGTGAGTTGCACCTCAAAAAAGGAAAGAATTAGGGGCCAGAACACAAAAGGGATGGATTTGGATCACAGTCATCATTGGCAGATGACATATGAACCCGGTCAGGGCTCCATTGTGCCTTACCAAGGGAACATCTCTTGCAGCATTGTTCACACAGAAGAGTAAAATGGCTTTACTCATCAGAATTATATATTCCAAACGCAATAGCCCTTTCTCACTAGGAAATTCATGAGATCTGTCAAGTCATTGACCATCACTTTTTATCATGATAATGTGCATGCAATTATTACCATCCTTGTAGACCGTAAGGATTCAAGGTGTGACTGGATACAGCTCATACTGGGTGCAGAAAAGTGGAAGATGCCATGGGATGCAGAGAGCTGTGCTGGCCTGAGTGTCGGGGGACCCTGTTCCATTTCTGACTTTCTCACTAACTCTTGGAAAAACCCCAGGCTCCTGATTTAGATTTGGGACTTCAGATTCTTCATTTAGAAAATAGAGATGAGTAGCCTCATGAAGTGACGGTGAGCAGGAGTCAAGTGGTTAAGTCCAAAGGGGCTTTGCATGTGGAATCTTTTACACAGAGTTTGTTACTACTAAACAGCTTGAAAGGAATATTGGTATTTTATCTAATAAATCATATTGTGTACATACGAGGTTGATAACTAAATAGCTTAGAATATATACACAATAAAATCATTGCTATGGTGAAACAGAGTAATCCATTTATCATCTCATATAGTTCCTTTATTGTGACAAGAATAGCAGCTAAAATCTACTTATTTAACAAAAGTTCCTAATGTAATTCAGTTTTATTAACTTAAGTCTTCACACTGCAGCAGAGATTCATAAACTTGTTCATTCTACATATCTGCTATTTTCTCTGCTTTGACCTATACCTACCACACACCCCCACTCCCACACATAACCACCTAAGTTTCATTGTTAAACTCACATTTTTAAGTTTCAGCATACCCCTGCATGTGTGCATGTACACATGTATATTTAATGTATATATACGTTGTGGTGGAGAGTGAGGGAAAGAAAATGCATATATTAGATGTAAGTGAAATCATGCAATTTGTCTTTTTATGCTGCTGGCTTATTTCACTGAGAAAAATGTAGTGAGGAGTAAATTAAATTATACCTTTAAATTCCTTAGATAATGCCAAGTACATAGTGGTGCTTAATAAATGTGAACTGTTGTTTTTTTTTTGTTGTTTTGTTTTGTTTTGTTTTTTTTTAACAAAAACAGCTTCAGGGAATAAGAAGGTATCATCAGAGAAGAGTCAAGGATGGTAACTTTCTAAGGAAAATCTGCCTTGGAAGATAGGTTCAGATAAATAATTCATTGAACAAAGCTGCCTAAAGTTGAGAGTTCTCTGCAAAGAACTGAGAAAACTTAAAACAAATAATCCTTTTCCCTGCTCTGCAGAGTTTAGAGTTTAGTTGGCAACATGCAAATACATACATAAAACAAACAAAGGGCAAGACTAAGAAATTTTTAAAGGTCTTTGAGTGACTTGGCAATTATTGTTAGGAGTACAAGATGAGAGGAGGTTGTTATTCTGTGAGGTTTTAAGGAAGAAAGTAGGTCTCAGGCAGGGCCTTATAATATGTTCGGATTTAACTGGGATGGGAAAGGCATAATAAATAAATTATAGTCACAGAGCCAGGGAACTCAGAAATACTCAGGAGTCATGTCATGCATGGAAGCTTCCAGCCAGTTGATATAAGGGTCTGGCTTGTCAAACTAAGAAGCTTGGCTTGGATCGGTTGTTCAGTGGGGAGATATTAAAGCTCCTGAGTTTGGTCATATTTCCAAAAAGTGAAAAAATATGATGGCTGTAGTCAAATATTCCAGAGCTGAGTAAGCCCTCTCTCAAAGTTCCATTTTCTTATCTGTAAAGCAGAAGTCTCATTTCAGGATTTAATATGTGCAGTTTTGAAAACCAAAATTGCCATCTGTATATGTAGATGTTCAACATACAAACTTTCATTTTACATTTAATTATTTTTTCATTTTAGAAAGGGCTCAAATGCTTTCTCCTATACCATCAGCCTGATCTTCAGGAAACTCAAGCAGCTGAGTCTGAGAGTTTTATAAGCTGCCTATAGATCAAGGTCTTGTAAATGGTGAGAAATTCACAGGTGTCCAGGCATTCCGATTTTCTCTCCTTTCTATTCCTTCTGGCTCTGGGGGACTCTGAAACACTAGGGAGGATCAGCAAATGCAGAAAAGCTTCATCTGTAGATCAAACGATGTCTTACCAATGTGTTAAAATCAGTCAATTGTTATGTTGCCATATTGCCAAGAAAAACAGTTACAAAAACACGAACTTTATCATCTGAGAGAAGTAGCACCCAAACTCTGGTGGGCTCCCTGGATAAGTCACGCCACAGCCATAGCTGAGATGTGTCTTAATGAGGGAACAGACTTAGGCAGTGATGACTGGGCTGGAGAGGAGCAGGCAGGTGCAAGGAATCCTAAAGAGGAAAGTAAGGTTGACCACAGTCATGACCACAGAACATTCTAACAGCAGGGAAACTAGGTTACTGAGTGCTGGGAAGGGTGATGAGGAAGTGGAGAAGCGGAAGACTCATTGGAAGTATTTGTTTTCTATAAAGTGGACTTCATCCTATTTCAAATTATTATTCTTAAATGTGCATTCCATAGATGGGATGCGGCTTCAGTTATTATAATGGTGACCACCAAAAGAAGATTAGCTTAGGCAATTTGCTACTTTAGATTAGAAAATCAGATTAGAAAACTCCTCCTGTATCTGGTCATTTACTTGCACAAACAAAAGTGCATGCATTTGCTTCATGTCAGGTCCTATGCTAGGCACATCACATAAAAGCAGAAGGTGACTGGGGTTCTGCCCTTTCCATTTTCTTGTCTTTAACTGTGGTCAAGGTGATTCTCTCCTCTTCTTGCAGGGGAAACTATCCAGCAGTGGCCTTTGCTTATGCAATAACAGTTTTCTATTTCTTTTAAGAAACTGTGGTCTTGAAAAATGGTGAAGTCAATACTCATAAAATTAACCAGGAGGTTGTGACTAAGCACCTTTGAATGGTAAGGACATCAGACAAACACAGTTGGAAAACAGGTTTCTATTCTAATCCTCTACTCCGTAGCAACATTGCCAGTGACCTGCTACTAGAAATTTGGGGCTCACTTAAGAACTGAAGAATAAACCCAGTTCCACCTACATGATAAGGCCATCTATGTAAAAATGGTTGAAAAATACAATATGCTCCATAAAGATACATCTGTATCTGTGCATGTGTTTTGAGTATGTTGAAATTTGAGAAAGATATATAATTCTAAGTGTAGAAAAGCTTATATAATTAATTACTATGACTAGTCAGCCCCCAGTGTTTTCTGAAGGCTACAAATGATTATACTGCCATGAGTGACATTGGCATGAGTGGCAATTTCTAAACTCTGTAAATTAAGGAAGGTAGTGTGAAATCTACTTGAACAGTTCAGGGAAGTTTTCTCAGGGATATACAATTATGCGCATGTACCAGCTTCCTGGGAACAAAAGTCCCCATCTGTATGTTAATGCCTTATTAACTTGAGTCACTTGCATAAGTCAAAGGCTTTTCTTCAACCTTGTAATGAAACATTGGCAGCGGTATGCTCAGGCTGCTGTAAGTGGGATAGTCAACTTGGGAGCATTTTTCCCTTAGATGGAAGTAATTCCTGCTAGTCTTAACTACAAGCTGTTCTTTCTGTCATGTGGAGGAGGGAGGACCCTTTCCAGAACATTTTAAATGAGAAAATCTTTACTTGCTTCCCACCCTGGGAATTTCCCTGAGTCAGAAGAGTGTGAAAAGTTAGCAGTGACAAGCTGGGTGGTATAGCAAAGAGGTTTGGGAGTTTGGTAGATCTGGTTAGAAATTATTCTGTGTTTCATTCACTCCTGACATTGAATAAGGATGCTTTCTTGCTTGCCCTCATACCAATAACTATATTCTTACATTAAGTAGAAAACCCTCACTTATGAAAATATATTATCACACACGCACACGAGAGAGAGAGAGAGAGAGAGAGAGAGAGAGAGAGAGAGAAACAGAGACAGAGAGACTGAGACAGAGAGAGAGAGAGAGAGAGAGAGAGAGAGAGAGAGAGAGAAACAAAGGCAGAGAGACAGAGACAGAGACAGAGATAGAAAAGTTCAGAAACTGGAGTCTTTTACTCAGTTCCTCCAGGAAGTCCAACCTGCAGACCTGAACGCCTGCAGCTACGGAGCAGGAGAGGTATCTTCCCATCACCCACTTCAAATACTCTAAGACATGACTTGTATTCTGTCCATTCCTGCATTTTAAAACTCAATGTCCATGTGATTTCCTATGTATAAACCATATTATGCTTACAAAAAAATGTTAGCAGAGAGAAATATTAAATCATTGATCTTCCAAGTCAAATTCCTATCAGATCATTAGGACTTTTACTCATGCCTTTAATATTCATGGCCTTTCGGGTTACTGGGTCAAATAAAATAAATAATCCAAATGTCATATAATGTCACATGAACGTTGACTTTGGCCAAGGCATGAGCCAGTAGCATGGAGTGTACAAAATGGCATATCAAACCTGAGAGTGTGCTTGTGTGGAAGAAAAGGAGAAAGGTGTTTTGAAACAAATTGTAGATATGTCTATCTGCACATGGCTAGGACTAAATAATCCCATAATTTCAAAAGAGATCATTTGCACTATATACCTCCCTCTTAATGAACTCTCTATATGTAAACAGACTTGTGAGCTACACATTTCTAGACAGGAAATGGACTAAGGAAACTGCCTAATGGGCTTATTCTCAAATGCTCTGTTTAGATAAGGCCAAGGAGGAAATGTCCTGGAAGCAGGGACTAGTCCCATGCACGGTAGTTCTCTGAGCAGAGTGAGGTGTTGCACAGTAGTGATGGCGTGGTGTCACACAACATCATCCATTTTCCTAAGCCTGCCAAGAAGCAGGTATGAGAGCAAATATAGTTTCCTACTTAGGGGAACAGAGATCAGAACATTTGAGATGAGTGGCAGGCCTCAGAGATAAGCAGAAATGCTCTATGATGCAGGTCATGTGATTTGGTGATGACAGTATCTGGAAAAAGATATTCACATTAATGCTGTTCTTCATTTCATTTAACTTAAAAACAACAGCTCTATTGTGTTAGTGCATATGTGTGCATATACAGGCATACACATACAATGGAATCCCTAAATCAGCACCATCATAGACTGAATGAAAGAAGAGTCTCCTTAGGTCCTTAAGACACTAGAATTGTTATATACTGAGATCACATTTATATCTGTATATCTATATCTATATCTAGAGAGAGTTAACTCATTCATTGCTTAGTAATTATTAATACCAGCCTATGAGTATGCACATCATTTCTCCACTTCTCTAGCCAGAGTATTCCTGTAGAACATAAGACACAAAAGAAATGTTTCATAAGTTTTAAGGGAAGAAATTTAATGCCAGGAGAATGTGCAGTCACCAGAAGATCCCACTTTTGAAGGGCGTTAGTATGAACTTCCGTGTGCTACAAGAGAGCAAGGGACTAGGATTGTGGCTTAGTGGTGAAGCACTCTCCTGCCATGTGTGAGGCACTGGGTTTGATCCTGAGCACCAGATAAAAGTAAAATAAGAAGTATTGTGTCCATCTATGGCAAAAAGAAAATTTAAATAAAAAAGAGAGCAGACAAACACTAAATATCAGCAAATAGAGTAGAAATGGGTTCGGCAATGGTAGGAGAGGTTAAAAAGTAACAATTTGGAAGCCATTGCATGCACTTCTTCCTGATTCAGGGTTTTGGCCAGTCTGATCATATTAATGGTAAGTAATGTCTTCATGCCCACTACCCTGTAACTTAGATTGCTCATTTATTCTTTGTAGGTATTGACTTAAAAGAACCAAAAACTTAGAATAAATAAAGCATTAGTTCTCATAAATGAATATGACCCCAAGAGACATTTGGCAATGTCTGAGAACATTATTGTTTGCTACATTTTGGAAAGCACAGTACTGCATAGAGTAGATGAAGGCCTGGCACTCTGCTACATTCTATGATGCTCAGGACAGTCCTTGTAACAAAGATTTCATGGTCCAAAATGTCAATCGCTCCCAGGTTGTGATATCCTGTCTAAAAGGAACAAAGTAATGCCATTATGATCAGCCCATAGCAGGAGACAACACAGGAAATGTGTATATGTTCATCCAATGGCTCTTTGTTTGCTCTTCTATCCCAGAAACTTCACTCCTGTGAGCAGCCAGTCTGCCCCCAGTGGAGTCTGAAATATCACTGATTCATTACCAACTATCCATCTCACAATGGGGAGGAAATTTAAGACCAGTTCTATCAAAGGAAGTATAAATCTGCCCTTTCTGTTCTTTCTTAAAGAAACAAAATTTAATGATCTCAGCTGGGGCCTAATGATCCAATGTCCACATCAGAAAGCTGCTCTGTTTTTGACACGTTTGACAGAATGCAAGGGGGAAACAGGGAAAAATGTATTGGAAGACTAATTGAGCATTGCAGCTGAGCAATTCACCGAAGTCTTGTCCTCTAGCTAAAGGTTGTTATGCTTCACTGGAGTCACAGACAGACTATGCCATGAGGATGTCACTCTTCGATATGAAAAAAAAATGACTTTAAATACTACAAAAGCCACGAGTGTTGGGAAGGCACGATGATAGTTGCAGTAACTGCTGTCAAAGAACCACCCAGCTGCAGTTAATGGTCAGACTTTGAAGTAAGGTGCACCGGCTGTCAAAAGGTACCAGGTGCTAACATTCTGCTTTGGGGCTGATGAAATAAGGCGGTGGTTCATGGTGCCATCATCAGAGAGTGCACTAGGCTGGTCCCATGAGACAAGGTCTTCATATCACATTTCTTATATGGACAGGGGCTAACAGCACAGGGGCTATATATCCACAATGTAACTGCTCCAGGTAGGTACAAAGACCTCAAGAGGACATAAGAGAATGTCAACCACAATCAGAGATGGTAAGTAAACAGCCTCAGGAAAAGGACCCTTTCTCTGGACCTCTCAGGAATGACGAAGGCCAGGACTCTTCAGAAGTGTAACACACGTTTCCTGAAATTGAGAAAGTCAGACCTGGGTGTGAAGATTACTCTGCCAGGTACTCCATGTCTGGTTAGTTCAGATATCAGTCTCAGTTGACTTGTCTTAAAAGTAAAGATACTAACAGACCTTAAGAGTTAATTTAACTAAAATCACACATATGAATTATTTATGTATGCTATAAATATAGAAGATTCTTTTTATGAACTATTTATGAAAACAACTGGAATTGGCCACAAGTACTGACAGATCAGCAAGAGGCAGAGGCAATAGCCCAATGTATGAGAATATACCTTTCAGTCACCATCACCCCATCGAAAGATTGCTATGGCATTTTGCTATGGTTTGAATATACCCCAGACCAAAAGCATGTGTTGGGGACTTAATCCCTAATGAGATAGTGTTAGAACATGGAACCTAATAGGGGGATTATAGATCATGAGTTCTTCACCCTCATGAATGGACTAATGGCAATCATAAAAGGGCTTGAGCTGTAAATTCAGTCTCTCATTCTCTTTCCAGCCATCTTTCAGTCCTCTGTCTTCCACCAAAGGATGGCACAAGAACCAGGTCCTCACCAAATGCGGGTACCTCAGTCTTGGACTTTCTAGTCTTAAAAACTGGAAGAAATAAATCTCTGTTCTTTATAAATTACCCAGTGTTCAGGATTCTGTTGTAGTATTACAAAACAGTCTGAGACACACTTGGAACACTTTATTTATGAAATTACTTCTCTAGAGTAAAGCATCCAAGATCTCTGTTAAAATGTGAATATTCTCAAAGATATGGACTAATCTCTAACTATTAAAACCTATCAGATTTTTTAAATTAAAATAATAAATTTGGGGGAACTTTAATTTGGAATTAATAGATTTTCAATTCATATCCTAAGTGTAGTTGGCGGGTGACCTTGGCCAAATAACTTCACAGGTCCGAACTGCTGCATCCTTATGAGTAATTCAATACAGTCCTGATCCTCCCATTCTTAAAGGGATCAAAAGAGAGTTTGGAAGGGTTCACTCCTCCTCTATTTCATGAAATACTTTGAGGAGTATTGGAATGAGCTCTTCTTTGAAGGTCTTGTAGAACTCGGCTGTGAATCCATCTGGTCCCGGACTTTTCTTTGTTGGTAGGCTTTTGATGACTTCCTCTATTTCATTGCTTGAAATTGATCTATTTAAGTTGTGTATGTCCTCCAGATTCAGTTTGGGTGGCTCATATGCCTCTAGGAACCTGTTGATGTCTTCCA
>JAJEJO010000960.1:40436-88712 GCA_020662805.1 Glaucomys volans
TATACCCAAAGGACTTAAAATCAGATTGCCTCAGTGATGCAGCCACATCAATGTTCATAGCTGCTCAATTCACAATAGCTAGATTATGGAATCAACCTAGATGCCCTTCAGTAGATGAATGGATAAAGAAACTGTGGTATATATACACAATGGAATATTACTCAGCTATAAGGAAGAATAAAATTATGACATTTGTAGGTAAATGGATGATGTTGGAAACTGTTATGCTAAGTGAGATCAGCCAATCCCAAAAATCCAAAAGCCGAATGGTCTCTCTGATAAATGAATGATGATGCATAATGTGGGGGGGAAAGATGGCAAGAATGGAGGAAAGATAGCTAGCATAGAGGGAAGGGAGGGGTGGGGGCAGGTGGGGGGTAAAATTAATAACAGAGTGTGTGACAGATACCATTGCCCTGTGTAAATGCATGAACGCACAGATGGTGTGACTCTACTTTGTGTACAACCAGTGAAACAATAGCTGTACTCCATTTGTGTTCAATAAAAAAAAAAAAAAAAAAAAAGAGAGCCTGGCATGGTGGTGCACACCTGTAATTGCAGTGGCTCAAGAGGCTGAGGCAGGAAGATCACGAGTTCAAAGCCAGTCTTAGCAATTTAGGGAGGCCCTCAGCAACTTAGTGAGACCTGTCTCAAAATAAAAAGCTAAAAGGGCTAGGGATGTGGCTCATTGATTAAGTACCCATAGGTTTAACCACAGGTACCAAAAAAAAGAGAGAGAAAGAGAAGACATAAGACATGAACATATTGAAAATTTCAGAGCATTTCATAGTAAAGGACAGCATCACACACAGGATGCAGAGTGTACAAAAATAGAAAAAGTGAAGTCTGTGACTGGCTAACAGCAGGGGTGAGGGAATGAGCAACATGAAACAATGTTATTCAGGAACCCTCCCAGAAATTAGTATCCTGAAAGAAAACATGCAGAATGGCAGAGATCAGGACTTTCCAGATGTACCTGTCAAGGACTGGAGACAGACTCTGACCTCAGAAGTTGAATCCCTTCTCCTCCTGAAACTCCTGTCACAGGTAGGGGAGGAGGCTCAAATGATTCGTTTGCTGGGTGTATTTCTAACATCTGGACTTGGCAGGCAGCAGAAGAGTAACTTGGAGCATGAGTTTTGGAGTCCATTCAGGGGAAGGTAAGACATGGGAGCCAGCGGGGAAGTAGATTATATAACATGTACAAAAGAAGACATTGATCTAAAATCAGGAAATTAGTGATGAGGCAAGCATGAGAAGAGTACTAGGTCCCTTACACGTAGCAGTTCTTTTTTTTTTTTTTTTTTTGGAAGCAGGGATTGAACTCAGGGACACTTGGCCACTGAGCCACATCCCCAGCCCTATTTTGTATTTTATTTAGATACAGGGTCTCACTGAGTTGCTTAGGGCCTTGCTAAGTTGCTGAGGCTGGCTTTGAACTCGTGATCCTCCTGACTCAGCCTCCCAAGTCGCTTGGATTACAGGCGTGCGCCACTACGCCCGGCAGAAGTTCTTGACTAACAAGATTCAGCACGTCACTGCTAATAGATGATGGGGCCAGGCAGTGGTCAGGAGCACTACAAATAAGAGATTTCACAGAAATGGTGTCATAGCTTTAGAAGCCTGGATATAAGATCAAGGAATTCAGCCCTTAGAATTCTAGGGTTCCATGCAGAGCAAAGGCAAAAATCTAATATTTATTAAGTGCCAGTGTTGGCACATGCTGAATTAGCTTCCACACTGTCATTATATCAAACTATGATAAAATGCTTATCACACTTACCTTGCAAATAAAGAAACACAGGCTCAAAGAGTCTCAAGAAAATCAGGTAAAAACTGACAAAGTCCAGGCTTTTTCAATGTACCTCCGTTACCTGACCTCACACTTAGCAAATGCCTAATTAGTACTAATTTATTATAAAAGATTGAACTGAATTTACTGACTATATTATGGAATATAATCATGTCCACATGTACACTCATGTCCCCTAACAAGACTGTGAGCTTTCAACCTTCTCTTGCATCTCTATCCACATAATAAAGGACACATAGTAGAAATTTAATAAGCACCTAGAATTCTTAATCAAGTTGTATTGAAAACTTGAACACGCTTAATCAATATACAAGTATTTCAGAAAACTATTTTCTTCTGAAAACTCCTATATAGACAAAAATCAATACCTTATTTTTAAATTGTGGATATAGCTGCACATTAAGTGGTCCTTTTCCTCATTTGTGAAGATGGCATTTTATGTTTACCTTTAAAGTGCTTCTCTGGTGATTCCCATCTCCGCACATGCCACCTCTGATACTTTATGTTCTTCCCATCCAGAAGATCTAAGGCTGTCCTTCTCATTCTACTTGGGCATTTAAACCCACACAGACCTCCTTTTCAGGTTTATTTAGAAGTAAGTCTCTGGAATTCTCTGCTCTTATCATCCTCTTCTCACTTGTACACACACACACACACACACACACACACACACACCTTTAGTTCATTTATACTGTCCAAAGAGACAGAGATGATGGGAAGGGAAAAGGTCCAGCTCCTGGCTTTGCTACAGACCATCCAACCTTGAACTTGGAGACACAGCACAGCAGAGCCAACGAAAAGTACCAAGCACTTCCCTTCCTTAACTGAAAATGCAAGGACCTCTTATAAAAAGAAAGAAATGCAAGAGGAACACACATGTAAAACTTGCCTCATGGTCATGAATTCAAAGACTCACAAAACTGCATAGTTTTCTTTGCCACCCGGATTCTCTTCATAACTGATACTGCAATGCTATTGTGTCTTCTACAATACTAGGTTGAATAAAAGGAAGCAGTTGCTCCCCCAGAGATATGGATCAGCACAGAAAGCTCTGTGGAACTAATAAGTGTTGCCTTTAATCACATTAAATGGGAGGAAATGACGTAGCTCATCACAAGCAACCAGGATTTTCTTTGCATTTTTTAAAAATATATGTAAATGTACTGCAACCCATAGTGATGTGCATTTACATTTCTGCATGCAACATATTTCACACCCATTTTAATGAACCCCACTGGGCATTTTCATTCTTTTGTTAAGCTAGAATTGGACTAGAAAGAGTGCCTCCCCAATGTTCAACCAATAAATTGTGTGCACACTGATGGCCAAGCTGGACCACTTGCCAGTCCCTGAATATAGTTCCTTCTCTCTTCTGTGCTTTTTCCTGAAACTGCATCTCACAGCATGGTGTGGAAATGTGGAAGGCACTGTTCATAAGTCATCTCAGCCCTTTATTTCTTCTGGAAGCTTCTCTGACCCATTTAGTACACAATATATTTTCCCTACTCTGTGCTCATTATACCATTTCTCTAACCCTACATACATGTCTTTTCTCCTTTCTTCCTCCCCAAACTTTCTCTGTACTCTACCCCGTCTCCACCTGCCCATGCATATATACATAAAAGTGAGGCCGAGGGGACAGGGGTCTACAATCATGTTTCTAGTTTCAGTGTGTAGTACAGTGTCACCCCAATAACCGGTGCTCCCCACATGGATGGGATAAGAAGTTTATGCTTCTAGTTCTATGTGAGAAAGTAGACGTGCTCTGATATTTATTTCTGTGTCTTTCCTCTTGTTGGAAAAGTTACATAATAACTAAAGTGTAGTAGTTTAAGAATAAGAAAGAAAAATTATTCCGGTCAAACTTTAGGACATTTAACCCCTCATTTGGAGAGGAAATAGTGAGTTTGGGCAAATTTTCTACCAAGTTGGGAAGAGTTAATAAAGAAAAAAAATAGCACTTTAAAAGAGGGGAGAGGTGGAAACCCATTGAATCTTTTACTCTTGTTGCCCAATAATGCCAACACAGAAAGCTCTCTGCTGTGGACAGTGACTGCCTCATTGCTCGACCAAAATAAACCCCTCTGATCATCTGTCGTGTGGATTTCCGTTGTATGGAATATGCTATAGCCAGATCAGCAAATTTCCACTCTGGACCCGTGCTCTACATAAAAGCTAAGCTGTGTTAGATGACACTTTTGTTGGATCGGCCTTTCATGGAATTTTAAAGTAAAGAATGTACACTTCTGTCCTACATCAACCCCTCATGAGATTTGTGAGGGCAAAAAAAGCAGCTTTTCATTCCAAATCTTTTCTCATCCAATGGATATTTCCTCATCCATTGTCCCAGGATTGCTCTGAGTCAAAGCAGCTATTTGTGGACAGAAGGTCC
Organism: Glaucomys volans; assembly: GCA_020662805.1. Classification (NCBI taxonomy): domain Eukaryota; kingdom Metazoa; phylum Chordata; class Mammalia; order Rodentia; family Sciuridae; genus Glaucomys; species Glaucomys volans. The sequence goes on from JAJEJO010000960.1 coordinate 44,642, forward strand.
GTCTTGAGAAAGAAGAGGAGCTAGAAGTACCTTCCTTTGGGAGTGCCCATGGCTCTGCCCTCACTCCATTGCCACTCTGGGTCTTATCTCCATCAGATGCAAGAGGAAAAGAAAATGAGTTAGAGGTTCAGGCAAAGCAGAAAGTCTAGTCCCACACCTTTGAGTTGATCTCTATGCACAATGAGGCTCATTAATCAGAACTGGCATCCTTGCCAATGACAAGAGCCAGAACAAGTTTCTTCCTTCTAAACGCCTGCCTAATCTATTCACTGACAACTAATGCTTACCCTTCTTTTGAGGTAGATTATAACCTTTTCTTTCATTAAAGATGGGATGTTTCAGTGACAAATTACTCTGGAAATGTGGGGGAGAAGAGAACCTAGAAACTTAAATCCATTATAAAATATGAGAACAGAATGGGGGGAGTAATTTAGTAGTAGAGTGGCTGACTGGCTGGGTATTTAAGGAGGAAAAGCAATGTGCAGTGCAGATTGGGAATGAAGTCCAGCGTTAGCAGGGACTAGAGAATTATTTTATCCTGGTTTTCTCTGACCTTAAGAAACTATATCTAACAGAGAATGGACTTGCTGTAACAGTGTAGACTTAGCAAGCTACATATCCATGTCCTCTAAAATCGGCTGCTGCTCCACAATTCTAAATATTAGTCTGGGCTTGTGTTTACTACTTTTATTTTTTAGAGTGGAAGTAACTGATGAATTTGTTTTTATTACTCAAGTGTCATGGGTTGAATTGAATCCCAGAAATGGGGTACTTAAGTCCAAATTCCAGGTATCTTTGAATGGGTTTTGCTTTGGAAATAGAATTTTTACAGTTATAATAGGGTCATATTGGATTGAGGTGTGGCCCAAATCCTATGATTAGTGTCCTCAGGAGTTACCTCCAGGAGGTCCTGTAGTGTTCGTATGTGGAGATAGAGAGACACAGACTTCAAGGAAGAAAAAGGACAGTGACAAAAGTCATAGAGACTCAAGTGAGGCTAGATATCCAGGAACTGCAAACTACAAAGTGGCTCATTTCTTTTCTTGAAGAAGAAAAAGAAATGCCCAGGATGTCCAGGAGCCTGAAGAAGCTGGAAAAAGCAAGGGAAGATTCTTCCCTAGAGACTCCAAGGAAGTCTGGCTGACACCTTGACTTTGGACAGAAAAACAGCAAGGGGTATTTAAGAATGTGCAATTCAGGGCTTGGTGAGAAAGAGGCTGCAGCACCTTCACAGGGAAATAGGATCATGGGGAAAGCAGTGCTAAGTATTATTTCCCTCTTTTATTGAGTCTCTAACCAGTTTCATTTCTGCCAGTGATCCAATGATGTTTCCTTCTTTCACAATTTAAATCTTAAAAAATTTCAGTTAGGTTGTTTTAACAGACTGTTTGATACCCCAGAGACTTAAGGGAACAAAGTCAATAAGGAACAGAAAAGTCAAGTATGTGAGGCAAACCGATGGTCAGTAATGTGATGGTGGTCACTGGCATTTCCTAGTCATCCACAACCTCTGGCCTCCAGTAAAGCAACATCTCCATGTAAGGAATACTGAGCCACCCTTCATTCCAGCCTCAGTCCCTAACAGTAGGGGTGGGAGGCTGAGTATACTGTTAGACCAGTTATTTCTGCTAGAAAGCACAACACAGAGGTAGAGACCACTACAGCAACTAAAGGCTTACAGCCCCTGGAAGTTTCAAGACAACAGAAATATTTCCTTTTTAGAAAATTAAAATGCAAATTGCAATGTCTGCTTAATATCCTTTGGAGAATCCTAATGCTATAAATACACTATTTACGCCTAGGCGAGTGCATTAGGTGCATAATTGTGTTAATATGCAGGAGAGCAGCTCATCTTGCTTGTTAAATCTCCCCCTACATTTTACAGCTTTACAAATGTCAGGCTGTTAGGCCATAACTCTCCTGTTGAGGACCTCGTTACCTATAAAGCATTCATATCTGCCACATAAAAGATGCAGGTGAGGCACAGATTTGGCAATTAACCCATACATCTTTATCTGCCTAGCTGGTCTTGCCTATTTTTTAAACAACAATTTTATTTTCCTGGAAACCTTTTAAAAAGTACCACTGTTTTCCTATATGTGCAGTTTGAGGATGAAACTGTCAGTCAAAATTGATATGTGGTCCAATTAGAAGTACTTCCTAGATAATGATAGTAATAATAATAATAATAACCTAAATAGAGGATCAAAATTCTAAGACATTCTGCACAATTTTCAGGAGCAGATCTCCAAGTTCCTTGACTTGGCTCAGGCAAAATTCCAAGGTGGAGGAAAATTGACCAGGACATCTCCAGTTTCCTGTTTTTGTGCTGTACCCACCCTTCCCACAAACAAGCTACCTGGAAGTCCAAGCTTTGCCACACAGATATGTCAATCAAGTCAAAGCTTTTAACTCTAGGTCTTTCTTTACTTCCTCTATCCTGTCTGACCAGAACATGCTATTATTTTAGAAAACAGGACTAAATGGACCCTAGGCAGTTAAGAGTTAAAACCTCTGGGATCTGGGCAGAGGAGTTACATCATTTGGGAATCTGTGGCCCACACTATTGCCTGTACATTAGTCCTTTAATTCTTATCTTACCCAACAATTACCCAGTAATTTAAGGAGCCTAAAAGCTAATGCTCGTTCCACAAGGAGATACTTCCACCCCTCCTGCCCTCCTGCGAAGGAAGACCCAGCATTTCTCCTCAGCTCTTACAGTGAGCGAGAGCATTGTGCCCAGCAGCCTAGGAGGTGTTTCATGATTCCTTTATCTTCTGGAGTAAGACATTAACCAAAAGGAATGGAATTAATGATAGGTCAAATATTTTTCTTGTCTTGTATGCTTCTTGCTCTTACCAGTAGTATATTCATAGAATAATAATTAAATTCACACATGTTTTTATGCTGGGGGTGCTGGGGAAGGGGCTGCATCTCTAGGACCATATCAATGTGTGACTTGATTCAATTTGCATTTCTTAGAGGAATCTCCTAAGCATACTTTGTATTCAGCCTGAATGTGAATAGGTTAAATCCCAGGGGAACACTTACAAGAATCTTACAAACAATTCCCAAAGAAATTAGAATGTATGTTCCGTTTTTATGACAACTCTCAAGTCCCCAGGACAAAATCTATAATGTCTTATATCTGTTAAGGCAATTTATTACTAGCCTGCTTCACTTATTCAGGTTCTTTAGAGTTTTGAAGGACAATTTGCAGTCACTTTGTCAAAAATGCTTTATCTGAAACAAATAACCGTACTTTTTTTTTTTTCTCTGAGATGTGGTAGTTAGGTACATCAGTTATCTGATCTTGAACTTAAAATAGTTCTATTTGATTTTAAAAATCCTTTCATCAGACTGGGGATATAGCTCAGTTGGTAGAGTGCTTGCCTTGTAAGCACAAGGCCCTGGGTTCAATCCCCAGCACCACAAAAAAAAAAAGAAAAAAAAATCCTTTCATTAGTTATCTGAACTTAAACTTAAAATAGTTCTGTTTGACTTAAAAAATCCTATTATATTACTAAATTTGATTTAAAAAATCCTATATATTACTAAATATTTACTGTACCCCAGGTCCTAAAACACGAGATCATTAAAGATGTTCCATATGTTAAAATGAAATAATTATAATGCCTTCCAATTTGCATAATATTTTCAAAGCATTATTAATAATAGTAACAATGATTTCCTGAGTCCTGCACAGTTTAAGAAGGTCAGTTCATTTAATCATCATGTCCACTTTGAAAATTGTTATCATTAGGTGCATCTTAGAACTGATAATGCTGATCTTGAGGCTCATAAGGGGAAGCTCAAGTTTTAAATCAAGTTCATCTTATTTTTATTCCCAATTTCTTGTTCCTCATTTTGGACATTTACAACAACTTGATTTACAAAATGTTGCTCCATCTGTTTCTGAGGATAAACTAGTAAGCGTCACAGGAGAGCAAGTTATTGTTTCCATCTAACAGATAAGAAATTTGAGCATAAAAATAATTGGTTTATGCTGTGTAGCTGATTAGTGAGAGAACAGAAACAAATCCCTGGGGTTCCTGGATCCAAGTCTGAGCTCTCTTCTCCAAAACATGATAGCAATGTGAAATGTGATTTGGGTTAGGCTATGTTAACTCTGCAACCTGGTCTCCAGTAAAACTCAAACCAGGAACATTGTGAGTTCCAAAGTTCAACATACTGAACACTTTGTAGATTTGAATTATAAGATACAAAGAAGGGAATCAAACAAGTCTACATTTAATTGCCCACACAGTAGGCGATCAGCTATATAGCTGAACTTAAAGATAATGGTGCACTGGTGAATGGCTCTCCAAGAAAAGCAGTCCTTATGTGTGGGGTTTGCCAATTCCCATTGTGTAAACATTCCCTCCATAATCAGCTTCAAACTAGCAAGACAAAGTCACTGGACATGTGTGATGGTTACCTGAAGCTTGTCAACTTGACTGGATTGAGAAACTACAAAATGGATAAAGCACACTTCTCAATGTGTCTATAATGATATTTCCAGAAACAATTGACATGGGGATCAGCAAAGCGAGTCAGGAAGGTATTCAGAATGTGGGTGGCACCTTCCAATAGACTGGGGACCCAGAGGGAATAAAAAAGCAGGAGGAAACTCATGCGCGCATGCACACGCGCACACACACACACACACATAGAATAGGAAATGCATATTAAATTCCTGCAAGTAATGGAAACTAACCCAGCAGGCCACCGTCAAAGTTGTAAGAAATCATGAACAATTCCAAATCTCTCCCCTAACGAAAACAACTATCAAGATCATCTTTAAAACTCTGAATGTCCTGGGAAGAACGTAACAGAGAATTTCTACAAAACTAGATTAGAGACCAGTGGCCTCCCTGGTACTGACAACAAATGGAAAAGGGAGTGCTAGAAAAGTGGTGTGAGGAATGAGGGTGGGAGACGCAGGATAGGTGTGTTTTACTTGTCAGTAAGAAGTGTTAAAAAGAGAGACCCCAGACATAAAAGCAGAGATAGACTTGAGATGGAATTAGAAGATCATATGGGAGAGAAAAACATGTAATTATAAGGTCAAGTTTTGGCATCAGGTGCAGAGTAAGGCCCCGAGAAGTGCAGCTTCACCTGAGTCAGGTTTCAGGTTGACAAGATATTCCAGGTCCTAGAGTCAGGAGACCTGGGGATTTTATGTTTTCTATCTCAGTCATGCCATTCAGTTATCTTCTAAAAAGTACTTCCATATATTTTCAAGACTAGCTGGGACTCCTTGCAGGCATGGGAACATCTGACCGAAAAGAGTGAGGAGTTCATCATCCCAGAAGGTACAGAAGATTCCCTCTAGACAGTCACCACTGACCCTTCTTATAGCTGTGTACTCCTTTCTCCTCTCTGATCCCTTGCCTGACCCTCCTGCATGCCATCCCCATGTCACAGTTGGCCCTTTGGCAAGCAGAAAGGAAATTGTAGGTACAGGTTTGTTCTACAAATTCTGGTGTGCTCAGTCATTGGTTAGAGGGACTAAGGACCAGGAAACCACACTCTCTCTTCAGCTTCCTCTTTACTAGTTCAATGGAAATTCTGACTAGGAAAAGGAAGTATGGTTTAAAGAGAGAACAGCGGGGAAAAAGTCAGGTGACAAGAGCAGAGAATTCACAATTCACTTTGCTTCCTTCTGTGTGTCCACCTCTCCTAAGAAACTGAGGTCCTGTTCATTTGTCAGCTCTCCATCTTAATACCCTGGGCCTCAGCTTCCTTAGAAGTCAATATTTCAAAAGGAGAGCCTACTACTGTCACTTCCAGAGCAGATGGCTGCTAATCACCACAAGTAAATCAATGTAGGTTGCCCACAGATACATCTCTTAGCTCTGAATATCATTCATTTTCAAGAACACCGGGGTACCCATTTCCAATTAGTGGAGAGTGTGGGTCTGGGAACAGTACTGAGGAAGCTGAACCAACAGGGCCATGTGCAGGGTCAGACTTCCATCCTGCAGGCCCCAGACTCAATAGGAGGACTTCAGGAGCCACTTAACCTTGTTGCCTTTGTGTTCTCATCTGTGAAACAGTGGGTAATAAAATCCCCCTGCTTGCTCACTGGGTTTTATGTGAGCGAACTAATTAATGATTGCATAAAGTCTAATACAAAGCAACATGTAATTGAAAAGTTTAATCATCGAGGTAATAGTCCAATAATAGTGGGTTGCAGAGTAGTGATAAATAGCACTTTTTAAATGAAGATATTACCATTTTGATATTTTCTCTCTCATCTGCATTTTCAAATTAGAAACGTATATAATTTCAGTTTTATTCCCATTTTTATAATACTGTTTAATTCTCCAAAGCTGCTTTCTCTATTGTTTTTACTGTAATATTTCAACCAAGCAGAGAATCACTGTAGATTCCAATAATAACTGGACATTCTAATTAAAAGATTTTATGCCCAGGAGTCCTAATACCAAAATAGATTATCTATACCACACTCTGCAATTGTAAAACTCACTGTTTTCATTTCTATTTTCCACATTAGATAAAAAGTTGTCTTCCTAGTCATAATATCTTAACCCTTTGAACTTCTTGTTGTTCCAGTATTTTTATATTTTGCCTTTTCCTAAGCCTTTGCACAGTTGTTCCACCAGAAATGCTCAGCCTCATGGCAATGCTTCCTTCTGGAAAATTCCTATTCCTTTTTTCAAAAACTAAATTAAGTCTTATTCTGTAACACTCTCCCTGACCCCACTAAGAGAGACCAGAATCCACTCATGATTTTAATTCATTTTGTTCTTAAGCATCTTTATTATTGGGATTAACATAACATATTGCATTGATTTGACTGTTTCTTAAAAACTTATACCATCCCCTTCATAGTACCAGGAGAAGGAGTGGCATATTAGAAGAGGCAATTCTTGCTTGCAGCAATTTAAAAACAGAAATGGTCTCTTCTAATACACGCCACTCCCTTTCCTTGTACTGTAAGGGGAAACCTGAGTCTGTGAAAAATGTGATTTTAAAAAGAGTTCTCACACTCCATGCAGTTGAGAACCGCAAACTACATCATGCTCAACTTCATAACCTCCAAGAACAGGACACCCCTAGGGTTGCCCCAGACCCTGCAATTTCCTGGATGATCCCTGCTTGTGTTGCACCCTTGCCTGAATTCCTGGCATGCTTCTAAAATGGTCTTTCCACATGCCTGATAAATTCCTCCTCATCTCTCATATGGGTTATCGTATCCTCTGCATGAAGGCCTGAAGCTTTCTGTTCTGCCTTTTATTCTTTGTACTTCCCCGGGATCTTCACAAACCACTATTTTACTTCTCCCAGTATCCAAATTCCACACTTCTTCCCCTTCAGACTGGTAGTTTCTTGCAGAGAAGAACAGTACTTGGTTCTTCCTTGAAACAACAGACTGATCACAAGACGTGATACATAGTTAATCACTAACCAGATATGGTGGCATACACCTGTACTTCCAGCTACCCAGGATACTGAGGAAGAAGGATCACAACTCCAAGGTCAGCCTCAGCTATTTAGCAAGGCCCCAGCTCAAAATAAAAAGAGAAAATGCTAGAGTGTAACTCAGTGATAGAGTGCCCTGTGTTCAAGCATCCATACTACAAAAAAATAAAATTAAATTAAAAATAATTCAATGAATAGTTGTTGAATGAACAAATGAATTAGCATTAGCTCTGATTATTATGCAGGCTGACTGGAAGGAGAAGAAAATTAGTCTTGAGTTTTTACTCACTAAGTATAATACGTAACATTTTTTTTCCCAAGAGGCCTAATAACATTTTAAGATCTACCTGAATAGACATTGAGCTTATTTTTTTTTTTTTTTTGGAAAGAAGAAATAAAACTGCTTTATCTGCAGAAAACATGATTAACATTGAGCTTATCTTTTACTAAATTAATTTGACAGTATTTTCTTGGGCAAAATAATCCTGTGACCCACCCTTGCTTTACCCATTAGGTCCAAACTCACCCCACTATACCACTTCAGATTTGACTCTCTCCAAGTTTAAGAATCATTTCCCAGACAACTTTGATTTTTTTCTTACCTGCACTACTGCAGCCAATAGATGAAATTTTGCAACCTTACATGAAAGTTACCTATTTTATTGGTGGAGAGGAAAAACTGTGATTGAGAGGATTCAAGAGTTAGCCCCACACAAGCTGAATTTTAAAGACTCCTAGAGTTTGAGAAGAGATATATGGTCTGGATAAGAAGTTCAAAATTTGACTATTTCAGCATATGTTTTCAATCCATGCAGTACAGAAAAAAAATTATTTTGTTCACCAAGATTGACAGACTCATAAATTTTTCCAATCCTTCCACTAAAGCATTTCATTGTATAGCTCTTAAATTACTGCCAATTAAAACAAAGTGTAAGCATTGGTAATACAATCTTGTTCTAGAATTTGTTTGCAGAAAATGAGAAACTAAAAGCTTTCTTTAAGAGTGTGAAGTGTAGTTTCATTTTTAAAGAAGATCCTTGCTCAAATATAATTTAACATATATTTACACCAACACCCCCCCACACCCACACATAGACATTGCTTTTGAACGAAGGTTAGTCCTTACCATCATTATCACCACCATCATGATCTTAATCATCATCAACTAACATTTACTGACTCCATGTAATCATAGATCACTGACTGGATGGTATTTTCATTGCCAGAGGCTGAAAGAATAAGATGAGGTTTGTGGGGTCCGGTTATCAATGCAGAGTGAGACCACCAAACACTAGAATAGAAAAAGAAATGTATTTTAGGGAAAGAGAAGAAAAAGAAAGGAAAAAGACTGACATGTTAGGACCACTACTCCAAGTAAGGGAATCAGTAGTAGTAGTGAGTGACTTCAGCAAGTTGGTTTTTAAAGTGAAAATCTTAAAAAAGTTTCCTGGCAGGCTTACAATAGTGGCCTTTTTGCTTTTTTTGTCTCTTTTCAAGGAGAATGCAAGCAGTCAGTTCCAGTTTACCTATTTCAGGCTGCACCTGGTGGGTTAGCAGGGTGAGCTAGATGGGGGAGCCAGACTACCCATGCCTGAAACCAGAGCTTCTGGGGTCTCTGAAGGAATGGGTTCCTTCACAGAGAGAGTCACAGTCCCCTTAACTCATGGCTGCATTATTTTATCTTGGGTACTGTCCTTGTATTTACCATAGTCAGCGCAACTCAAAGATTCTATTTACACTTATTTCGTATTTGTTTTATATCAGAGAGTCTCTGCCTTTTTCTTCCTTTAAGGGGTTCTCTACTCTTTTACAGAGGCATCATGACTTCTCTAAGGGAAATGGTCAAAGGGCATCCTTAAATAAGTTGGTGTCCCATCATCACCATCCCGGGATTCTCAGTTCCACAAAGAAAACCAGAGCATCTTTGTTTCCACATAAAAGAGAAAAATCCTAACTCTGTCACCAAAAGAAAATGTATCAGTAACTTATAAACACCTCAAAAGATCACATAATTGTTTCGAGCCATAAACTTCTATGCTTTGCAACTTTCTTCATTTCTCCTACAATTTGTATCTGGAATATCCCTCAAAGGCCCATGGTTCATGGTGTGGTCCCCATCTTGGAGTTATTGAGAAGTGGTAGAAACTTAAATAGGTGGGGCCTAGTGATGAAAGATCTTTAGGTTATTGGGAGTGTGCCTTTGAAAGGGACAGAAGGACCCCATCTCTTTCCTCCTCCTGTCTCTCTCTTTCACTTCCTATGAGGTGAGCAGTTCTGCTGTCCTTTGCTGCTGCCTTGATGTGTGGCCTCACCACAGGCCAAAAGCACCAGGCCCAACTGATCATGGTCTAAAATCTCCAAAACTGTGAGACAAAATAAACCTTTTCATATTATAAGTTGATTTGCCTCAGGTATTTGTTACAGTGATAAAAAGAAAACAGAGAAACTGACATAATGCATTTGTTAAATGAACTGTGAGGCCCTTGTTTACTGAAGTACACAAGTTCTTCCCTGGAGAGTAATAATACACTGGGTCACTGAGACATGTCTCATGCAGTCCACAATAGTGAACTGATTTTGCTATTGTACAACAGCTTGATAGCTTTCTTTATAGGAGAAAAAGTCCTTAATCACATCACAATAGCCTTCTCCTAAGTGATTTTTATCTAACTAGTTTCCAGATCAAGGGAATTTCTTAAGCTGGACCACAAGACTTTGTAGAGAAGAATAGAACCACCATTATAGTTATTTTCTTATTTTTAGGGGTTCTTTTTAGAAGAAAGTGATTTTTTAGCAAGGTTTAGAAGCAAAATTATAAAGTGAAGCACAATTCTGTTTTAACCTCTGCTTTTTTCATATTCTCTTCCTATTGCGCTACATCTTCCCTTCATGCCTTCTTCCCTCTTCCTCCCCGCAACTCCTCCAAGTGCTCCCAGTGGAAATGCTCATACAGTACCACTTATCTCCATGGGAATTTAAACCATGATTGTTTCTTGAAAAGAACTGACTAAGCTTTCTTTTTAACATCATCATGGCATGCTTAGATACCCACTAAACATATTGCAGGTAGCAGTGACTGAACAGGAACAAAATCTTTTTTGGAGCAGGAAATCAGATCCTTTTGCAATCAAACACAGGTTTCTGGCTTTGCTACCTCAGAGTAAGTGAGGACTGCTTAGATGAGTGGCAGTTTTCATCAGTACTGGCCATGTTGACTCATGCACTCCTGCTGCTTTCTCCCTGGCACCCTCATGGAAGGAAACCTGCTGTAGGGACAGGACAACCTGCACTCTTCCCTTCCCCATTGAGAGTATGGATGGCCTTTAACTCTAATCCTTCCGAAGAAGCTTCTGTTGGAGGCTGTTCATCAGACCAAATCACAAGCATACTGAAATCTTACCAGATGCCTTCTATGTAAGGTATTATTTTTACACATCATAAGGGATATAAATAAATCTCAGACTTTTACCTTAATTCAGCCACTCCTTCATTAATCATAAATTAATAGTTTGTCGTGTTCAGTTTGCACTTCTAACATTATTGCACAAGCTCTGTTTATGTAAAAGCCATCTGATACAATCTTAGCATCTCAGCGCTTATTTTTAAAAATTAGTGGTTTCTATTAATAAAACTCTAAACAAAAACTGAAATGTATAAAATTATAGGTGAGATTTATGTGGTTCTTGAAGCAAGTTATGAATATTGGTCCCTATGGTAACATTCATAAATATTTTAGATGTTGGAAGTTTTAGTGGAATAAGTGTGTGGTTACCCTAGCTGTGCACTTATATGAAAAGAATATTGATTTTGATTATGAATGCAGTAACTTAAAATCCTAACTGTTGGCATTGGAAGGAAGGAGACCTTGGAGATATTGCTGGTATATTAGAAACTGTAGGAAACATTCTTTGAATGGATTTGAAAGAATTTGATATCAGTCCTGTGGGTGCTTAGGATAAAGGAATGAAGATTTTCATGTCTTTTCTTTCGTGCAAGGTTTAATTTCCTGGAGGTAACATTTTGTGCTAGTCATTGGCACCAGTACTTTAACATGCAAATCCTTTTAAGAACAAACAAAATATCAAGCCTTACTGATGATAATAATATAGATGATAACCTACAGAAATCATTCTTATACCATTGTAAGACCATTGTGTCTTTTCCCTCCCTGTTATTCTTTTGTCAACAGGCATTTATTGAGCATCTACTATATGCCTGTGATTTTTCTGGGTGCTCAGATTATAGATAGTAATGAATCTTTTTTAGTCAAGTATTCTGCTTTTCAGAGATCACATTTTTTTTTCCTCAAGGGAACTAGATTATAAGCAAATAAGAGTGAATGAAGGATGACTAAGAGACTTTAGCATAGTATATTTTACAAGGAAAACAAGAGAGCTTCATGGAAAGAAGTGCAAGTTTTTTTTTTTTTTTTTTTTTTTGAAAGCATGAAAAATGTGAAAGAGCCAACCATGCAAAAACTATGGGAGAAGACTAGGACAGATGGAGGGTTGAACTGGTGCAATGGCCCTGAGAAAAAATTGTGTATGAGAAACAGAGGGAAGTCAGGCACATGTGAGTCAGCTGGGCCTCTTCCCAGGGTGTCTCTCACTGCACTGCTCCTGGCCAGACCCGCTTACTTGGATTCGCTGCTTTCTCACCAATTTCAGTGCCCTGCTTTTGTGTTCTTGCCATCAAATCATCTGCCCATACCAGAGCTCTAAGGATGGACCTGGGCAGACTTTGCCTGAGTGGCCCAAGGTTTTCAAGCTTCTATAACCCCCATCTTCTGCCTCCATTCCTAATGCTTCCATTCCTACATCCTCTAGCACAGATAGGCCATGCATTCTGCTACTCTCTCAAGTGTGTTCAGACCATTCTCAAACAGCCTCCCACAGGCTACCTTCCTGCTTCTGTCCACGTAGTTCAAATTCAACACACACTTTCAGATCTACTTAGACACTAAGCTCCAACACCATACTTTTCCTCAAAATCTTCTCAATATTTTATAGTCTGACCTATAAAATATATAATATAGCCTATCTGTGTAATTCATTTGTCTTTTAATTAAGATCTGCTTTGCCATATCTTTTTTGTCTGTAAGAAATGTTATTTACTTTTTAATATATATTCCCCTGCCTGCTTGATTGCTTGTTTGCTTTCTTGAAGTCTCCCCATTAATGTAAATATTTGGGGGCCTAGGTGTCATGCTTCTTCCTTTCCCCTCTGCAGCCCAGCACCTGCCTGACACACAGTAGGTACTACTTATGATTTAAGATAACCTGAACTAGCTCTGTTGACTGAATACATAGGAATATTTTTGGTAGCCTGTCTTCTAATCTGTGAGTCTTTTCTTAAATGCCTCCATAAAAGGAATGAATAATTATGGCACAACCTATGGTAAATAGGCTCTAAGACCATTCCCAGAAATATTTGTGTAATGCACATTAACTCTCAGCTCTATTGACTCAGAAGCCTCAAGAGGTAACCCTACACAGGTAAATTAATGGTTTTATAAGTGATGAATGGAATAGCATAGAAACAGATGAGAGACCCCAAGGAGAATTTTCCAGCCAGTATGGAAAAGAAACAGCAAAGAAACAAAACCATTTTTTATAATGTCACAACTCATATGAAGTCCAAACCCTCCATTAAAATCCTAAGGGAAAAAAATCCCAAGAAACTCAGAACTACCAACCCTGATAAGTACTTGCTAATGTTAGTCTAGCTGATGATGTAATTTTTTTTCTTTTTTTTTTTAATTTTATTTTATTTATTTATTTTTTTATAGACTTCATTTTGATTCATTGTACACATATGGGGTACAAATTTTCATTTCTATGGTTGTGCATGATGTACATTCATATCATTATTGTTAATCATACATGTACATAAGGTAATGATGTCTCTCTCATTCCATCATTAAAATTTATGAATACTTGGAAATGCAGATTTTGACCTTGGGAATGATTTTGTATAGTCACTTGTTTTAAAGATGAGAAAAGCCGAGCTGTTCCTGGGGGAATCACTTTGCAGAGATCACTCTGGTGCGCCTTGCCTCACCACTTCCCACCAGCAACGGGCTATTTCTGATGCATGGTGGTAGTTCCAGGGGCTGGTTTCCAACGTGGGTCTCTTTGCTGTGACCAAGACTCTCTGGGAAGTATTGTCACTGACTCCATCTCATGAATAACTCTTGTAAAACCTGAATGCTTTCATCCCCTCTGCCTTCTTGGACACTGGAAAGACTGATAATTGAGCCAATCACGAGGCTTCTCAATTTGCACTTCATTCTCCTAGGAGAACCCTGTTCCCTTCCCTCCCTGCACAGTATGCTGCTTCTTCCTTCTGAGGACACACATTTCCATTGCTTCCCAGCACAGCCATCTCTACTGAGGCACCTGGACTCTTTCTTCCCTTGTAATCCCCTCCATCCTCAATGATTCCTTGAGGTCATCTGCCCCTCCCAGGCCTTAACAGATACCAACCAGTGCCTAGAGGACCCTATTTGCAATAAATATATTTCAAATAGAAGTTTCTCTCTCTCCTTCATCATCCTTGTCTCTAGATCTAGGAGTCATTGGATTCCTTATTCCCTCCCTGGTGCTCCTTCTAGAACATCTCTCTAGGTTTCAGAATGAGAACAGAGAAACGTCAGAACCTCTTGGGGCTCTTTCCACACAGTCGTATAATTTTAATGCCTTTTCATCACTAGTATCTAACAACCCTATTCACGAAAGAAAGCCTTTAACTCAGTTCTTGCAATCCTTTGGCCTATTCCAAATCCTGTCTTCACCTGGGTGCCCTCAGTGTCCCTGATTTTAAAGGATCTCCTAATAGTATTTCCACCTCACTACTATGATGTCATTATCAAGATACTCCCAGCTTTATTTATGCTACCCATTCCCATGTTCTTGTCCTTGACCAGCTTTGCTTCATCTCTGAAATGTTTGATTTCAAATTTGTCTCTCAAAGAACTCAGTGTGGCAATAATAGAAAATTACTAAATTAAGTCTTTAATGGAACTAACGATACCTTTACAATCTACTCTGGTTATCTTTTCAGTTCATGTCGATTGACTCACCCTTTACCTTTAATCTTTTATATATAATGAGCATATTCCAAGTCCTGTGGTTTCCTTTTTGTCCCCTACGGCCTTAACCTATTATGGATCTTCTATCTGAACCATCTACTATGACCCAAGTTTTCTGGATCTTCTGCCTGGACTACTATCTTCAGTCACCTAAGTAACTTTCCAAAGGCTAATGAGTATGTGCCACTGCCTTACATAAAACACTGTGCTTAATAAGTACTTATTGCACTAAATAATAAACATTGAATGGATGAACAAAGATACACTTCTGATAAGTAGAGAGACATATGGTCCTGAAAACGGTTGTTAATATCACAGGATTACTCTCATTGGAACAATTGTGTAATTTTAACAGGTTTGTCAGATAAAATGCTACATAAGATATATTTATATTTTAAGAAAATTCTGTGCATGTGATGTGTATATTTGATTAGATTCCGAATCAAATGTATAGCTTTATATTTGCTAAATCTGGCCAACTTAGATGATGGGTACAAAATAAAACAATGCCTTAGCCTAATAAATAGCAAATTAATATCCACTAATCAGATTGTTATAATGGTAAAATAATGGCAAAATTAAGTAATCTATGAAATTGTTTTTCTTTCTTTCCTTTTCTTTTTTCTTTTCTTTCCTTTTTTTTAATTTTGAGAAAGGTCTGGCTAAAATTGTAATTCTCCTGCTTAGCCTCCTGAGTAGTTGGATTTAACAGGAAAATTCTTTATAAAAAGTAAGGTATTTAAGAATCATAATCACTACAATCCACCATTACACATTTTTTTGTCTTTCTTTTTGTACTGAGAATTGAACCTATGGGCAATTTACCATTGAACTAAATCTCCAGTCTTTCTTTTAAATTTATAGACAGGGTCTTGCTAAGTTGCTGAGGATCTCCCTAAATTGCTAAGAAAGGTCTCCTGCTTCAGCCTCAGTCACTGGAATTACAGGTATGTGCCACCACACCTGGCCACAATTAAGCTTTCTACTAGTGATGGAACTGAGAAAAATTTTCAGTTCTCTACACACTCACTTCAGTCATTATTCCAACTTATAAATAATCCACTTCCCATCACAAGTCAACAAAATAGATTGAAGAAAACTTTAATAATTTTATCAGCAATGGGGAAATGGATATAAATAGCAGAAAGCATATGGAAGGAGAGAGGTATGATGGCATTTCTTGTTACAACATTAGAGATTATCCCTAACTTACCAATTTTTGATTTCACAGTATGCAAAAGCAATATGCAGTTAAGTAGATACCGTGCTTTGAGTTTTGTATTTTGATTTTCCTCCCCGTCTACTGATTTGCAGCATGATATTCTCCTGTGAAGCTGGCCAGTGACAGTGGCACAGCTCCCAGTCAGCCACAGGATCACAAGAGTGAACACCTAATGCTATACAGTACACTGCTGCTAAGCTGAGGTTCAGGGTTTAGGGGTATTTCTTCCTTCCTTCCTTCCTTCCTTCCTTCCTTCCTTCCTTCCTTCCTTCTTTCCTTCCTTCCTTCTCCCTTTCTTCCTTTCTCTCTTTCTTTCCTTTTCCTGATAATGGAGATTGAGCCAAGGGCCTTGTTCATGCTAGGCAAGGGCTATACCACTGAGCTACATCTTCAGTTCATTCTATTTTATTTTGAATTTTGAGAAAAGGTCTAGTAATGTTTCCAAGGCAGGCCTTGAACTTGCAATCTATCTTACAATATTTTTAACTTATGATTGCTTTGTTAAGATATGACTCCACTCCATGAGTAAAGGGGCATCTACACTGAATGAGGCAAATGGACCTTTCAATGGAATTTTTCCATTGATTCAAATCTTTTACTTTCAAGTAAGAAAATATCATAGAGTTGAAGCCTCCCATATCAATCTTTCTGATTCTAAATGTAACTCTCAAAGTTAAAGTGGTTGTTTAAAAGTTCCATGCATGTTTTAAACTATTATATATGTTATATGTATATACATATTCATTTAAATACATATGAATCCATACAAATAAATGATATATTTTGCTTATTGTTAAATTTTACACAAATAATTAGCAAAGGGTATTTACTGTTCAATATCATTTTTAATTCATTATATTTATTTAGATTTATGTATGTTTATCTGTCTGAATTCAATTTTTAAATATTTGCTCGATGTTTAATTAAGAGAGATTTTAATTTTAGTGATTATATTTTTCGGCTGTAAGCTTTCCAATGAGTTCATTTTCATGTCTAATGTTTCAATATGCTTTCTTCTAGATTCTATTATATGGTTTCTCATTCTTCATGAAGTTATTTGGTTTCTAATCTCATGTTATTATGTTTGATACTCAACACCTCCTGCAACAAAATAAAAATGACAACAACAATGTAATGAAAGTGACCCTCTGAGGAATTAAATAATTTGCACAGGTTCTCATCACTATCAAGTGGAAGGGCTGAAATTCAAAAGGATCTCAGCTCTTTTCGTTATGCTTTCACACCTCCATCAGAAAACAATTTATTTGGGCAGCCTCATACTGCTGAATCCCTTAAATAGTAATGATGGTATCAAGAAAGGATGGGGAGCAAAAAAGAAATATTGGATGTTATAAATTGGACCACACAGAAGGGGAAAAGTTAAACCTTGATAAAAATAAAACTATTGTGCCTCATCCTCTCCCAAGAATGTTTCTATTCCCTACAGTGTCCCCTGTCAATCCATAAGAAATTATTTACCAGCATTTATGTTTCAACTGCGTAAAAAGCTTTAGCACAAAAGAAAGCATCTCTGACACAGAGATCCACAAAATTTATCTGAAAACAGTCACATGGTAAGTACTTTTGGCTTTCAGGGCCACATGGTCTCTGTCACACAGCTATTTAGCTCCACTGCTGCAGCCCAAAAGCAGCCGTCAGGTGTAAGCAAGTGAATGAGAAGAGCTGTGTGCCTGCACCTGCAATCACAGAGATGGCACTGGATCTTATAGCCCATCAGCAATGGTTACCACCTCCTGCTCTAACTGGAGAGCTTATTTGACACTGGTGACATGGAGATGCAAATAAGCCTTGAACAGGAAAGACTCCCAGATCCTGACACATGAATAACCACAGATGTTCCATCCTGCCCTCAGATTGGCTGATGAAGGAGTTTGCAGCGTCTTCTGCTACAAAATTTCAAAGCAGCCCAGCTGTCTGAAGGGTGCCATGAGACCACATGTGCTTCTACTGAGGAAATGAAGGGGGCCCTTGTTTCAGTTATCCCAGGGTCTTCTGGGAAAGCATCTGCAGAGACAGATCTTGGGGATTACTGCTTCCTACATGTCACCAAGTTTCTGCAAAAGGAAAGGTTTCCAGAGCACAGTTAGGGGAGAAAGTACTACTATAATTCCTCACATATGAAATTTGAATACAAATATTGTTACTTTGAGAGGCTCTTCAAGGATTTTTTCCGTTGAGTAGCTTGTGTGTAGGCCATGTTAAGAAAAGAGAATTTGGAGTCATCAATCAGGATATCTAATTTTCCATACTGATATTTCCAAAATTTATACTAAAAAAAGAAGAAGGAGGAGGAGTTGGAGGCAGGGAGAAGGGAATGTGAGGAAGAAAGAGAAGGATAAGAATGAAGAAAACAGGCAGGAGAGCAAGAGGAAGGGAATATCTGGATCAATACACAACCTACAAATCCATCATTTTTTCTAAATAAAATTGGGATATCTGGGTCTCATCTATTTATTTACCACTAGTCAAATACATATGAAATATATTTTCCCATATTGGATGGATATCTTATAGATTTTATCTTATGTACATACCTCAGGCAGCTAACATTTTATATACTTACTTGTTTGCTTTTTATACATTTCTTATTTAATTATGACTTCCTTAAAGACAGATACTGCCCATTATTCATATGAAGAATGATGACATCCCTACTTAGCTTTGTGCTAGTTCCTACGTCTGAGAATACATAATTTGAAAAATTTCCTCATAGCAATAACTTATTTAATTATGACTTCCTTAAAGACAGATACTGCCCATTATTCATATGTGCACCTTTAGTCCATCTCTTGTAGATGGTATTATTGGTACCAACCCTTCATCCCTGTATCTCCAATTTAGTAACGTGATTTTGCATTTCTTCACAAAATGTTGTCATTAAACCCCTTGATTTTGGGTTAACCCTGTGACTTTTATTGGCCTAGAAAATGATATTGGGGTAACATATGCATGTTCTAAGAGTAGGCAATCAAAGGTCTGTATTTCTCTGTTTGCACTTTTATGCGGTTGTATCATCCTGATAAGAGTTTCCCCCAGGGAGCTGCTGTACCTACATCCTGGATCTAGGAATGAAAGTACAGGGAAAAGGCCAGAGAAAAGAATTCAGGGTGGAGCCAGTCACGACCAATCAACCTCTTCTTGACCTGAAGACACAGGAGCAATAATAGACAATTGATCAATGTTATTGCAGTTTGCAGTGACTTAGCAATAATACCCAGCCCAGCCCTATACCTAGCAAAGTACCTGGCAAAGAATAAAAATTCCTTAACTGTTATAGTAGCAAAATAATGGAAGATCTAAAAGACCCTTCAGCAATATTCTTTCAGCCTACATCTTCTGGCCTATTCTAAGCTGACAGTCCTCCTTCTCACCTTTGTATGACCTTACAAATAATACAGATCCTAATATTTTATAAGACTCAAACATCCTTCAACAACACTGATTTGAAATTATTCCTGGAAGTCTGCATGTGAGAAGGGGAGGCAGAAAAAGAAGAGAAAGTGCAATATCAGAAAAGACTATGATATCCAGTCACTTCTCACATTCAGAAAGGTGCCTTTTTCCTAGTAAGCATTCCAGTAATGCATCCTTTCTCTTTTCTATTTTCTTGGTTCTCAGTAAAACTTTGCTGTAAATATCTTGGAAGATATGAAGTCAATCTCCTTGTATAACTAAATTTGAAAAGAAAACTTCTAGCTGCTCATAATAAAATTCAAGAGCAATATTCATGCAAGGTCACAGATATTTTGAGCTATGATCTTCTTGGTTCTCACTGGGGAAATGTTCTTATCCTGATATTTCTCAAAAGACCATTTTCTTTATTTCTTTTGATATGTTTAAAGACTTAAAAGCCACAGAAAATTAATGTTTCTGGACAAGGGATAAGAATGTATGCCCATCAAACAATAATGCTGGCTTTAGGGGGAAGTATCCAATCGACCAGGGCAACCACCCCACAAAACCAATTAGCAGAGTCATCTTCCTATAGAATTGCTCAAACTGCAAAGTGAGTTTTCCCTCCACTTTGATAATCAGTGTCCCCATATTTAATAATTTTAAAATATAAATAGATATCTCTAAAGAATTCCTCCAATGCCTTTTACCTAAAAAATTATCAGCATACCTGAATGTTGGAGAAAAGAATATTGGGCTCTGCTTTCAAGGTCCTCCCTGAATCCCTCTCTTAAAATAGGCAATGTTGCAGAGGCTGTTTGAATTAGGTTATCAAGAGTTTTAATTTTTGTCTTATCATTGCTAATTCTCTGTGTGATTTGGGAGACCACCCTTTCAGATATCTGTTGTTGTTTTGTTTTGTTTTGTTTTTTCTGGAAAATTAGAGGTTTCTATAAATCAAATATAATTCATTTTATTTCATTTAGTATCTATATTTAGTACTCCATACCAATTTTCATTATTGACTTTCCATATTTACTAAGAGTTAATTTGGGCAAACTTCAATCAAGTCAGGCAAATAGTCAGTCAGGGGCTGGCAGCTTGACATGGGGAACTGTGATTAGAGTCAATTTGCTAAAGTGCACAGATATTAAAATAACATTCAAAAATAGTGTAGGATGAACCTGAAAGAAAGGACTCATTATCCTCATCAAAAGCAGGTTCACACCTCAAGTGAATATGTTTCAATTTGCATGAACACCAAGTAGTAGTGGATCCTCTGATTAGGCAGTAACCAGACACATTTCTTCATTGATTCTTCACGGATTAGGGTCGCAGGAATGGAAACTGTGTGGATTGCTGTTCTTTATCATGGGTATATTTCACATCACATGACCTATATAATTATAAAACTTTTTTTTCATAATCACAGAAAGGTTATGCAAGGAAGATTAGGAAGGACAACATAGTAAAATTGGTACTGTTTTTTAAAAAATGCTGGGAAGTAGACTAATAAGTTTTGAACATCTACTATGGATCAGACCTTCATTAACTATTACCTCATAAAATGTATTACCTCATTAAATATTAGAACATTGTAAGCCCCTTACGAAGGATGGTGTCAGAGAGGAAATGGAATTTTGGGTGGGGCTTAAGAAGGAAAACTATGAGCAAGTAGAAGATGCAAAAATTCAAGACCAGTTCTGCCTAAATTGCAAAACCACATATCCCTTAGGGGCCCAGATTGATAGTAAATTGGAAAGTCTCTGATAATAAAATGAAAAACCAGGCTTAATATTCTATTGAATGAGAGTTTCATATCAATTTCTTTCAAAATTCAAAAACAAGTCAGCTTATGTAGAGAGGAAAAGAAAAGGGAGTGGAATCTCATGAAAATCAAAGGGAGATCAATAGAGGAAATGGGTCAGGGAGTGGGGGAGGGGAGGCTAAGTCCTGGAGAGTGAGATTGGCCAAATTATTTTTGGTATATTTTGTGCATGTACAAATATGTAACAATAAATCCCATCAATATGTATGACTATAATGCACCAATATAAAGAGTAAAAGGAAACAATGTGTTTCACATCTGTAAGCTCTCCAGGGCAGGTGGCCAAACCAGTCAGACTAAAGTAGCCAAATTAAGCTTTATTAGAGTTTGCACTCCCGGGCAAGATCCCCAACCCTCCAGGGTGAAAGTAGGGGTGGAAGAGCCAGAAAAAATCGCATGTGACTTTGGCTACTCAGGGTTTTTATATGGAGGAAGGGGGTAGGGTCCTGCCCAGGAAAAGGTGGACCAAGGCGGAAGTCAGGCTCTGCAGGTTTGCCTCTGATTGGTCACCTCTGGCACTCTGCCTGGCTCTTTGTGCTTGCAGTGAGTTGTCAGGTGTTTTTCTGTTTCCTCCCCTGTAGCCTCCCAACTACAAAGCTTAGTTTTTAAAAAAGACAATAAATTAAAAACATGGAGAAATAAAAGCTTATGAAAAAAAGTCAGCCTATGACATTTTACATCATTTTAAACATGTCTGTTAAATTGCTGAAACTGATATATTGATTTATTATATCTTGATTTCAGGAAAAGAAGCTCCTTGTGGCATTTCTGTAACGATTAAAATATATGAACTTAATGTTGGTATAACTAGATGGAAAATACCTGGTTAAATAATTAAACACCTCAAAATGTTGGTTAATTAATATATTACATAGTAGTTTGGAAAACTGAGATAATAAGTTAACACACACACATACACACACACTCGGTAGGAATATTACCTTGTGACTGCTCAGGATGTAAGGGGACCAACTGTCCCTGTTTGCTTAGGACTTGAGAGGTTCCCTGAACATGGTGACTTCAATTCTAAAATGGGAAAGTCTCACCCTAGTTAGGACAAGTTTGTTACCTTATCAGAACAGCATATGTAAACTCTGCTCATATACACACTAGTGTCTGGTCAGTGTTGGCAGACATGGTTTCAAGACTGAGCTAATTGTTAATGGAGTTAACAATTACAAATAGAGAATGTTTGCCTCGATTGTTACCCTTGACTGACATATGTAGTCTTTTAAAAAAAAAAATTATTTGCTCTAATTAGTTATACATGACAGTAGAATGCATTTATACAGTTTAAACCTTCCAATTTCTCCTTAAATGTGCTTCTGCCTACCTATCCTGCCAACACAGACCAGCTAGATGCTTTTCTAAAGCGGTACCCAACTCCCCAAGCAGTCTGAAGTTCAGCCATGAGCAGACTTCATCACTTTTTATATTGCCTAGTGATTACAACAGCATTGACATTTTTGCCCTTGCTGACCACTGAATGAGGAGCCATTGAGAATGTCAGTCCCATGCCTAAACAAACCACACATAAAGATTTACTAAGGTCTGAAAGGTCAAAGCCCAAATCGACAGGTTACCTTGTGTTCTTTTGGGCTGCTCACCAGGAAGGAGAGGCATCAAAATGACAGGCAGAAAATTCAAAGGGCATTTCAGGCATAGTAAGCATACACTTGGGCTGGAACTACACAATAATGGGCACACTTAATATTTTCTCCAAAATACATTTGGAGAAGTTATAAATCATATTTGTTTAAATGGAAGTTGGTTGGAACATTTTTCCCCCTTTTTTGACAAGTACATGAAAGGGAAGAAAACATGTGGAACACTATGCAGTCCATAAGGAATGAGAATTGGCTCATGTTTTCTTAATACACTCTCCTCTCTGTGAACCTCAAGTGGATAGAACAGCAAACCTGGGGTACAGTGCATTGTGATGTGTTGGAGTCTCAATATTTAGCCTCAACTTTAATGAATTTTCACAGCAGTGGGATGCTGGTGGTGATTTCTGCTTATTAGGATGACTGCCCCAGTTTTGAATGATAGGATTTTGAGAAGAAAAGCTAATTGAAAGAGATGCAGCCAGTAATATCTCAAAGTCAGCTTCCATTGCCCCTTAATTGGTAAAATGGGGGACTTTTCACACCTGTTAAAGCAGTGAAGAGTTGAGATCAGCATTGGTGAGAGAATTTTTTTTTATTTTTTAATTTTATTTGTTCTAATTAGTTGTACATGACAGTAGAATGCATTTATACATTTTGATATATCATAGAGTGTAATCTCTTTTTCTGCTTTATACATATTGCAGGATCACATCGTGGTGAAAGAATTTATACCATGGAAATGATCAAATCAAAGTTTTCTTTTTCTTTTCTGTCTGTCTTTTATTTTTTAGAAAGCCAGTGGTTAAACATATACCAACAATACAACTGGACAAAATCTCCCCATAAGCTTGCAATCCAAATCAGTGTCGATTTTGATTAACAACAAAGGAAATGCAATGCACCTATATCCATTTCCTCTCCTTACTGGTTTGAGGGGTAATCATCATCCAGAAGTCTAGATTACCACAGGTATTAAAGTCTGGTTGTCTAAAGAACCTGACACAGGCAGAGCAAAGAAACATCGAAAAGAGTTAACTTGAAGTGTGGAACGGTTATGAATACCAAGCACCACTTATTTTAGCTGAAAGCACATAATTTATTAAGAATGAACAAAAGAAGAAAAAAGTCATCACTTTTCTTCCAGTTAATAATGCATCACACTTTCCCTGCCTCCAAATGCTTTTTGTTCAGTGAAATTCAGAAGCTATTTAAAAAAAAAAAAAAAAGAAGAAGAAAAAAGAAAAGGTCCTGATACAGCTTTTCCATCTAGAAGTCTTGTTAAAAGCCCGGGAATCTTTTCTTGGATTAAACCTAACATCAAAAGCATCAGCTGTGGTCTCTGTCCCTGTGAGGAGGAATTAAACACTGCAGAGCTAAGATCCCAGAGTGACACTTCTTTTTCTCTCCCCCAAACACATATTATTTCAATGCAACCCTGTGGACAAGTAGCCCATGAAGAAGGCTTAGGAAGAATGGCTTTTGCATTCTGTACATATGTTAAGGATCTCAGCATTCCAAGGTGAGTTCCAGTGGTTTTCCTTTCATCAATCTGAAGGATTTATCACAATATACCAAAATGTGACTCATTTATTTCTCATTTTCCTTTTCTTTTTATTTATAGATTTGGGTGATGGCTTCTTGCTGTGGGGATTTGCATTCTCTGGCATTAGTCAAGGTCAAAGTACAGAGTCTTTGTGTGTTTTCTAAGCCCTTTCAAATATGTGTTCACCCCCTGGTGTGATGCATTAAAAAAAGATACCTTATTCAGAATCGACCACAGGCTTCTGCATTTTGTTTGTCTTCTATTAAAGACTAAGCAGTTACATTTTCATTTCAAATTCCACATAAATGCTTTCAGAATAGCTTAAATCTGGAGCTGTCTAAAGACAGGGAAGGTATTAGAAGACCTCCCAGGATCTCTCCCAGATATCCTTTAGGGTTTTAGTCATTGCAAAGGCTTCCCCTTCTGTGTGCACACAGCTGTCCCCACCCTGCCCTGACCCAGTACTGAAGGGCACAGTCTCTCTTGCTTCTGCTCTTCTTTCTCTAAGTTTGATTCTCTCTCCTCCCTGTGCTTTTGGATCCCCATCTAACCTGTTCTTGATAAAGGTGCATACAAAAGATACATTGCATATAGATATTGCAAACAATATGTAATACAATGCCCATGAATATAGGCATGATTGTGAATATATCCACCTTAACAATATCCAATTAAGGTGCTGAAAATATTTTAAGAGTTAGAATAATGATCATTTAATATAGCAGACCTTAGAGATGGACAGACTTATTGTTATATTCCTTTGAAATTCCTTACATGAAGATTGGTAACTTACTGTGCATCACTAGGCATGCTGCCCTACATGTAAAATTGAGAAATAATAGTAACCACCTGCTAAGTTTGTTGTGAGATTTAATTGCAAAATGTACATAAAGCACTTGCTCAGGCATATAGGAAGCAGGCAAAAAATGTAAATAACATTTTGGCAGTTGCTGAACTACCTGTGCCATCAAAGGCTCAGTTCATCATAAGAAAATGAGATATTGGATTCAAACAAGGCCTCTACTAACTCAACTCCAAATGCAAAAAAGAAAACCTGGTGCATGCAAGATGCTCCACCAGGAAGGAAGCCAAGATGCTTAGAGCAAATAAGCCACAAAATAATCAGAGGTCAAAATGAAAACTCAGCCAGGCTCCCTGACTGACTCCTCTCTACTCATTTCAGCTTACCCATCTGTACTTTAATGTCCTTAGGGCTGTCATGTCAATGTACCAAGAATATTTGTAGATGTACCATACCGAGGTAGGCATTTAGGGATGTCAAGATGGTAGAGGTCAAGTACAAGAAAAATACCAGCTGGAGAACAAGATGGGTGGGTCATCAAGTCCTCATTTACCATAGGTCCAATTGATAGCGTACAGATAGATGTGAATGGTGGGAATGCAAGGTTAAGGAATAAGTCTATAAAATGGGTCCACTGTGCTGACACCCATGGTTTCTTTCCCAAGAAGCAATTTACCTGCAGCCCTGCCTGGCTTAAGTGAATAGGATATGGCACATTCCTCAGCAAACATCTGTTATCTGCAGGAGAAATGCAAGCCCAAAATAATATCAATAAGAGAAACCCAAGTTAAACTAAAGGGGGAGACTTTTGGCACCTTTCACAGACCAGATCACAAAACTTAGGAAGATAAGATGATTTCTCCTAACCAGAAAATCTGGAAGAATTTATAGTTAAGAATCCAATTAGAACTGGTCAGCATGAGCCAAAGTGACCTAGAGTTGTCATGGCAGTGGGGACTTCAAAGTCTGTTGTCATTTTGCTATCAGTCAAAAGTCAAAAGGTGGACTTGGGCAGGATTCTCTGGAAACTTCTCTGGGATCCACAATAAAACTGGAATTCAGGAGAGGCACATGGTTCCTTTCATCTCTGAGAGGATCCACTTGCTCGCTCCCTTTTCCTCTTCCTGCAAATAAACTCATTGCCTGTTACTCTGAGTGACATATCTGAAATCTTTCTGACTCGAGAGCAAGAATCAGGGTTTAAAGGGGGCTCTTCACACTGCCTTAGTTTCCCATTGCCATGACAACTCCACCTCTGAGATCTTATCACCACAACAACTTTCACTACAGGTTCTGTATTCTAATGAGGTGAAAATGAAGTAACTAGTGGGAACAAATGGGGCAAGTTCTTCAATCAGGTTTGTGCAGCGGGCCAAGGCACAGCTCAGTGTCTAAGACAAGACTTGCCCAGATGCTTTGTTTGGGATGACAGAACCTGAACCCCAGTTGGACACCATACTGGCATCAATATTTCCTTCTTTCTTCATTCCTAGACTTGACACACTGACTCAATGAAAGTTGTTCATAAAAAGGATAGTTTCTACACAAAATAAAATTATTAAATACTGGACACCTTGATTTGAAAGACATCATATTGGAGAAAAAGAGTGTTTTTCAGAATCAATGAAACATGGTAGTCAATTCAAAATTAATGTCCTACTGTGAGATCCATCATTCTCACCAATTCTCTCTCTCTTTCTCTGGTTTTAATGGTATTTTTATTGATTCTTAAAATTCCTGTATTGCAGATAAACCATAAGTGAAATCCAAAAGAGTTGCCTAAAGACCACTTAAGAAGATCAGTTAAGGAGGTTGGAGAACACTCAGATCCAGGTAGGATTTGGGCTTCTAAGATCTATGTATACAGACAGGCAAGTGACATGAGTACCAAAAGCAGGATTTTTTTGTTGTTATTATTGCATTGGAGCCAAAGGGCTCTTTTTTACACATCCAGTCTAAACCAATATTAGTGTGTGGAGTCTGGATCATCTGATAGAGGGGTCAAAGGTGTGTCCAGTTGGCTAGTAGGATAGTCAAGTTAGGCAAAAGGGCAGAGGTCTTGGAGAATCAATTATGACTGGTTATTATAGGATTGGTGATTTAATCACCTTTAAGCCTTGAAACCCTAGGAATTTCAAAATCATAATTGAAGAAAATGTCAATACCTAATAATAGCCAAATCCATGAATCTGTAGGACATAGGCCTATTGGATGTAGGGAGGAGATGGTCATTAGGACCATGAGTATCACAGGGGTAATTGTCCAGGAATAGCATAATAGTCTCTGTGAGATGGCAGGCTTACATTCCCCTTCTCCAGTGGCTGCTCCATTCCCTTGCCTTTCAGTAGAGTGGCCGCCCCACCTCCAGGTGTCTCAGTGTTGTAGGATATCAGCCGGCTGCAAAGCTGAGGCAGCTGCAGGGCCGGCTCTTCACCCTAATTCTTGTTATCACACCAGAAAGATCTCAGACATATCACTCAGAGTAGCAGTCATGAGTTTATTAGAAGGGACAGGAAAAGGAGAAAGAAGACACCCTCAAGAGCGAGTGGATTCTCTCAGGGAGGAAAAGAGCAGAATACCCCTCCGGTTTTAATGGGTGTCCCAGGGAAGTTCTCAGAGAGTCCCACCCAGGTCCACTCCTTGACTTTTTATTTACTTATTATTTATTTAGTACCAGGGATTGAACTAAACCACTGAGCACATCCACAGCCCCCCCTTTTTTTTTTTTTATTTTGAGACAGGGTCTCACTAAGTTGCTGAAGGCCTCATTAAATTGCTGAGGCTGGCTTTGAACTTGTGCTCCTCTTCCCTCAGTCTCATAAGCCACTGGGATTGCAGGAATGTGACAGTGTGCCTGGCTCACCTTTTGACTTTGGATTGACAGCAGGATGGCAGGATTGTCAAGTCTTCACTGTGCCTGACAACTCTATGTCACTTTGGTCCAGGCTGACCATTACTAATTGGAATCTGTTCTTAAAGATTTTATGGTTAGGGAGAATTATTGTTATCTTCCTAAATTCTGGAATCTGGTCTGTGTAGGGTCACAAAGCAAAGCTCCCCCCGCCCAACCCATACACACCCTTTCAGGGTACTTGTTTTCTTTTTATTGGCATTTCAGGCCTTCATTTTTCCTGCAGATAGTTTGCTTAGAAATGTAAATATACTGTCTACTTAAGCCAGGCAGGGATGCAGGTAAATTGCTTTTTTAAAAGAAAGTTTGTGAGGTCAGCACAGTGGGCCCAGTTTATAGAATTATTTCCTTAATCTCATGTTCCTACTGCTCACAAACTCTGTCTCCTGTCAGCAGCAGCTGTCTCTTCTTTACATGTATCACAGCATAGACATAGTCCAAATATTTCTAATTTAAGTCTGGTTCTAGAAAACTCTCTGGAAGTCTAGATGAATCCATGTATGGAGGCAAGCAACCTCTGACACTGAAGAAAACCTTATTTTCAGTTGTATGGTCCTTCTGTCCCTCAGGCAAGTCATGAATTTATCTCATGTGAACTCTCTCTCTTTAGGTCATGTTGAGTGTGAGGTATATTCAAAGGATGTAGAGTATAACACCAGGACCTAAATCTCAACCATACCCAGAACAATGTTATTAAAATCCCATTCTGAAATATAGGTAGAATGAAAAAATAATAATAATTTCAATTAAAGATGTCTTATTTCCCTTTACTATTAAGTATAAAAAAAGATGATTTCCAAACCAGATTTCTGCATTCAAAAATGTAGTCAATCAAATGCAAAATTTTAAAATCTAAAAAATAAAATGATGATGTCCATAATGGTTTGTCTCATGAACTTGCCTGGGAATGTATGAAAATATTGCATAATGAGTGACCCGGTAAAATGCAGGAGGGACACCAGGAGCTCAGAGAAGAAGAAACCCAACTGAGGCTATAGGACAGGGATCAGAGAAATTTTCATGATATAGGTAAACTCAGAGCCCTGTCTTGAAAGATGACTAGAAATCAGCCATATTAGCACACTAGAAAAGAAACACCACAAGCAAGAGCTAAACTCTGTATGAGTGTGCATGTCTGCGTGTGCATGTGTTTGCATGCACGGGAATCCCAACTTTTACCCTCCTTTATAAGTAAGTGCAGTCAGGCATATAAACTGCCCTGACATGAGTGACTTCAAACTCAACGTGTTCTCTGTACCAGAGGTTTTGTATTTTAAGCCTAAAATTCAGCTACAGAATCATAAATCTTGGCTCCCCCACAAAGGAATCTCAGATACCCATATCAAAGGATGTCATATATTTATTGGGAAAATGATAACAGTACTGCCCTTTGCTTTGGCAATATCACGCAATCCCAAGATGGCACACAGCTAGAAGGCTGCTTCCTGCTGCAGCAACAGCATCCAGGACTCGCCGACCATGTGGCTTCTCCCCTGCCCTGGCCAGGCTCCAGGCTATTTCCCTCTGTGAGACATGCTGCTCCTGACATAAATGGGTCATGCCACAACCACAGTGTGATGCTTCTGGGGACTAGGCCAATTTCCTTCTTACCATAGCCCATTCACTGCTTGAAGGGTCAGAAAGCAGTATAGAAAACAAGAAGCACAGCCAAGCAGAAATGATGGTAAGGGATACCCTGGCAACACCTTCCAGATACCCAAGGCCTTCAGATCTGATAATTCCTTTTGACAACCTTTTTTCTCATGAAATAATATTACCCTTTAAGTTATTTTGCAAAGAAATAGTTAAAATTTGTGTAAGTGGCAGCACAGGATAGAGTGCAGTCCTCGTCATTGGAGACCTGAGCTCCAGTGCGGCAGGGGAACTGATCAATGGTATCCCTTTGGAGAAGTCATCAATATCTGTCCCTGTGTTTCTTCCTCAGGCAAATAATGATGCTCACTCTTTCTCAGCTTTAGGGACTACCCTGATATCAGAAGGATGAAGGCATTTTCAAAATATTTTAAGAACTGAATAGTTCTAAATTAAGCCAGGGATTTGTTCATGCACAGTGTTTGTTGAGACTACTGAGAGCAGGTGTGCCCATTTTCCTAGGCAGGTGAGTCCACTGTGACTTTCACACTTTCCATCCACGCAAGATATGCTGCCTGATTTAGAAGGAAATGTGAGATCAGAGAAGTTAAGTTCACTCCACCTAACGCTAAATATTCATTGAGAGCCTATCATGCACAATATACTGTGCTATATGTTTTAATTTTCATCATTTGTCCAAGGTCAGAGAGCTAGTTAGTGCAGGGCTAAACTAGTTGCCCTCACTCTCAGTGGCGTTATCCATCATTCCATTCCATCACACAGTCTGGAACCAATCTTTTTCAGTCGAGCAAAAAACATAGACTTTTCTGTGTTACATATACAACTGTTTCATTTAAAGCTCTATATAAAGTACACCAGTTTTCCCAGAAGCATTACACTGATTTTCTCTTAATTTAAGAGAAGGAAAAAATGCATGAGTAACAACTACGAGAATCTGGGATATGCAACTGGACTTCTAAGGAAAAGCAGAAGGCATAAGGACAGCACAGAGAGCCAACACAATCAGTGTAAATAATTCTGCAATTATTGGCCACCCTAAATTCACTGACTGTCATGCTAAAAGAAAAGAAAGTCAGACCCGAGGTCCAGCAATATGAACCAAATGATCATCTGCCACTCATCGTAATTATTGCTGTCCTTTACTAGAATATTCTCTCTAAGCTGTAACCACCCAGCTGTGGCCATAACTGCATGGAAATAAAATAAAGAATGGGAAAGAAATTTGGCTCTTGTCACAGAACACGTCATGCTGATTTATCAACCTGAAATATGGTTTAATCTGCATAAAAATGGAGTCTTGCAAACTGACTGGGATTAATAGGCTCCAGCTCTAATTCCTTCTGGTGGTCTCATTTAAATAGGCCATTCATCACTGTGACCTCTTTTGATAATAGCCTTACTGTAATATTTAATTTCACATTAATTCTGTTGTAACTTAGCCAATGTTCATTTACAGAAAATCACAAAGGAATTAGCTCTGTCCCCTACTCCCACCTTTACCAATATTGTCATGAATGCCAAAACAATTGATGATGGTTGATTCTTCTATTTGCTAAAGTGTATTTTTCGAGAATCACATGGATTTGGGTAAGGTAGGGCATTAGGAGAAATGGATATTAACTTAAGAATTAAGTTAATTAAGAATTAAGACTATTTACCCAGAGTATGAGCTAGGACATTTATTTTGAGCTAATTAAGACATAAACTGAAGCTTAATGGGAAAAAACAAAAAACAAAAAACTCAGGTTAACAGGTCTTTGGGCACACAGGAGTTGATTTCTATTTGTGCTGGGGTTTGGCAGAGTTATGTATGTGACCATGATTCTTAACCAGATTGTTTCTGGTCCTGAGGGACATTCTGGATTCTAATAAATTCAGTTCAGTTTGTGACAACATAATGTATTTCTAAAGCATATATTGTATATTCTCTGTATGTTATGAAGTTATCATACAGCTCCTTAGGAGATTTACATATATTTTATGGATAAAAGAGCAGTTCATGCAACACCTGGGTCATGTCACAATGGAAACCAATGTTTCTACCACCTTGGTCATCAGTGGGATTCAAGCCTCGTGTGCCCCCTTCACTGTTCCCTGAGCTGTGAGCAGCGTACTGAGGGGAAAGAGGCAGACACTATAGTTCACACATATAGCTGTAAGGACAATCAGAGGAGCCAGAAAGTGTTGTATGTGGCAAATTTTCAACTAAGAATAAAAAACAGCCTTTCAGAGAAGAACAAACTAAAGACAGATGAGATTTTTCTTTCTCCCAGGAAGAACCCAAGATATGCCTGTAAGATAGACCTCAGAGGACCTTAGCAAGGGACACCTGAAGGTGTTGCAAAGGCTCTGGATCTGTTTAATTAGTTAGTGTGCCAGGGGTGTTCTGGTCTGGCAGCAGTTGGTAAGATGCAACTTTTAGGTCAGACATGAAGAACACCTAACATTATTTTGCAATATGCTATTTTTCTTCTTCTTGTAACTATGTCACTTTGAGTAATATGTGTATTACTGAAAATGAAATTATTTTTCAATTTTAGAATTTAGAGACAATATTAAAGAGTATCTGATCCAACCCTAGATGAGACAGTACCACCCCAAAAGAGCAACTAGCTTACAGTAACAGGCACACATGTGCAGATACAAGAGGTGGGTAGTGACACAGTCCAGGCTAGCATCCACATCCTTTCCTTTGAGCTTAGCCTCCATTCTCCTTCCACATTCCAAGCCCACAGATTCTACTTTACCCTTTTCTCACTTAGCCCATTTGAGTTAATAGAGCTCAGTTAGGAAGAGAACCAGCCAGGCAGCTGCCTAGGAGCCAATTTACAATGTACCTTAAAATAAATTCCCCTTTATCTTCACTATTTAAGTAATATCATTTGAAAGGGCATCAGCTCACTTGCTTACCAAGGGTATCCACAATTCTCAATCTAGTCCTCATACAGACTGATGTAGGAGGAAGCAATTCCTTGTAACAGTGTCCAAAGATGAAGAATAGCAATCAGCAGGAAGTCTACACAAACAATAAGAGGAGGTTTTCCCTGGGCTGGCAAGTCATTGCATGCTATGCTGAGAGATCTAAAAGTTTAAGGGGCAAATCTGGCAAAGTTGAGAATTAACTCTTTTTTCTAAGTAATCGTTTAACATTTTTATTGTTCTTCTCATAACTCTCCAATGATTTTTTTCTTTTTGCGTCCTCAACCTGATGATGTACTTGCTTTCTATTTCCCTGGAGTGAAAAGCATGAAGCATTCAAAAAAGAACTTCCACACACCCACCACCAAATCTGCAAACCTGCCCATTCATGCTCTTACTGAGCCTTGAAGGAACAATGAACAAAACCGTACTCCCTATCTCAGATGCTCAAGGACTTAGCTCCTGCAATGAATCCCACCCTCCACTGTTTCAAAAATGTCTACTATACACTGGTTCATTCTGTCAGTAGTCAGTAACCCAGCATACTTAAGGATGATACCAGTTTATAAACCTTTTGGACATGCATCCCTCCCCTTTATTGCAAAGTTCTTTCAAAGAGTTTTTTATACCTATTTCTATTTCTTCTTCCTTTTTTCTTGAAGATCAGTTATCTTGATATTTTCAAATTTCATACTTGTTCCTCAGTTCTCATCTCTTATAACATCTCTAAAGCATTTGTCACAGTGCCTTTCTTCTTCAGTCACTTTCTTTTCTTGGTTTCTAAGGTGTCTTCCTCTCAGTTCATCTCAGTTGCCCTACCTACTCCTCCTGTTTCTTCTGTTGTATTCTCCTAGCTTTCCCAACATCTAAATGTGGGAAGGTCCTGTGGCTCTATCACTGAAACTCTTCCTTCTCTAGCTACACCATCTAGGCAATCTCATGTAGCCAAGTGGTCATAAAATACCAAATACATCCTGAAAATTCCTGGATTATATTCCTACTTATTAATTTACTTTTTTCTTCAAATTTGTTTTTATTGTTCCATTAACAGAGAAGTCTTTCCTGAACACCTTATATAAAATACCATTCTATCCACTCTTACCTGTCCTCCATATTCACCTTACCTTCTGAATTCCAGATTTATATACCCAACAGCCTACTGGACAGCCTATATAGCTGTTTAATCAGCAGTTGATACTTAATACATCTAAATTCAAATTCTCAACCAGCTCCTCTCAAGGCCCGCTGTTCGTCAGTTCTTCCTTTGTCAGTAAATGATAGTCCCATTATTTTTCATTTTCTCAGCTACAGTTTATTTAATTATCCCTAATATTCAACTAACTGTCATACCCAATCCTTCAATCAACTTTTTGGCTCCATCTCCAAAATAGATCCAGAGCCCTGCCATGATTCCAGCCACCATCATCTCTCATCTGAGCTTATTCAGTATTTTCCCAACTAATCTGCTCCACCCTTGTTCCTCACCATCTGCTCTTTTTATTATAGCCAGAATTACAGTTTTAAATCAAGATAATTTCTCTGCTCAAAAACAATCAATGATTCCTCAAGTCATTTAAAGCAAAAAGCCAAAATACTGACAAAGCTCTTTAGGATCCTGCACATCTTTCCTCAACTGTATATGATTTTCAGGACATTTGCAAAAGTGCATCCTGGGTAGTGGACAGTGAGTGGGTGAAAGGTAGCACCAGTTACTGAACCCCACAGAGGTCTTCTCTTTTCCAAGCTGAAATATTTAAGTGCTGAAAATGACAACTAATTTCAAGAAACCAAAACCGTCAGATGAATAAGGACATTGGAGTAACTCGTCATACTGCCACTTATTATTCCTGAGTACATCTCAGAGAGGACCTAAATCTTTCCATGCTTTTAAATGATATGATACTTAAGGCACTAAAAATCACCAGGATGAACAGGGTTTCTAGTCCGACTTTTTATCATGGCATGAAGAGTCATAGAAATGCAAGAGCAGGCACTTATGTTTGAACTGTTTCTATTAACTTACTCTGCTGCAAATTTTAATGCTACTTATGTTTTCACTTGGCCTTGATTTGAGAAGTTTCTTGGAATTGTTTCTCTTCATCAAGAATTATCTAATTCCTATGGAACTCAAGGATGCATAGATAGACTTCAGGAAAGGTACTATCTTAGAAAGCTATGACATTTAGAAAAACAAATGAGAATAAGTAATGCTGCTTCCAACTATTCTACCTCCATGGAATTCATTTCACCCTGTAATAAAACAGTTCCAAGTGTTCAGCAGTATTCACTTCAAGCTCTTATTGCATTGAGAGAGATTAAATATCAACATCTGTTATGACTATCTGGTCATGCTTTCTACAAATTAGCTACTCAGAGCATAGGATAGCAACAGATTAATTTGCATTATATAGGTCTTATTGCATTTATTATCAAATTTAAATCACTCATCATTACATAGGAGAGTGATTATTATTTTATTTTATGGATGAGAGATTAAGACTTAGAAAGTTGAATTTTCACACCAAAGTCATATAATAGAGCCACAATAAATATTGGCACTCAATTTTTGAATTATTTTTACCATGCATCTGTTGGCAGGAAGACTTTTCTGTGTTCTTTAACCACCCTTCTCAATTTATCCAATTTGTAATCATAGATTAATTTGTGATTTGCTCACCAATCCAATTATACAATTAAATACCTATGCTTCAGTAAAATGACCATTTGTCTTTAGAAAAAAAATGTTGAATATCTACAAGTGATCTGATACCTTGCAGTCATGAAAATCCATTCTTGACTGCTCAATTATTTCACTCAATTTCATTATTTTTTTTCTTCATATGATTTTGGGAGCTTCTCAAAGCACAAAGATCACTTAACCTATCCTTACAAATTTAATGTCAAAGTGGAGAAGACCTGGAATACAGTTTCTCTAGAAACAATGCCTGGGAATCCCCCACATATGTTTCAGTAGAATAGAACCCTTGCCCATCAGACAGATTCCTCTATGGAAAGTAAATCTGATGACCATAATTTTATTTCTACTATGAGACTTCATTACCAATTAGGTTCTCTAATTACTTTTTTGAATCTTTTAAGTAGTTTAAAGCATTTAAGAGAAACTGATGTATGATCACACACATACAGTATCAATGGATTCTACATCAGTGGATTCAACCAACTGCAAATTGAAAATATTTTTTGAACTGCATCTGTACTAAGCATGTCATTTTCCACTAATCAACAGAGAATAACAACAGTTTGCATAGCACTTACCTTGTATTAGGTATTGCAAAAACATTAGATCTGATTTAAAGTATGTGGGAGGATTTCATAGGCTACAGTACCATGTATGTTAATACTATGCCACTTATAGAAGGGTCTTGAGCATCCATGAATTTTGGTATCCATGGGGGTCCTAGAACCAATCCTTTGGGGATATCAAGGGAAACTATATTAAGTTGGGCAAAAATTTTAAAAAGTTCTCAAACTATGTTTAAATTTTTAGGTATATATAATTTGTTAGATTCATAAATTTCCAGTTCATTGATTGTGTAAGTGGGATACAAATGTTTAAAATTCATTAATTGTTTAAAGATCTCAAAGATTGTACCTTCCTTTAACATACTTGAAGCTGTATCCCAGAAAACCTCAAAATTATGTCTAAAAGCAATTTCCAAATTTCATCTTTGTCATTTATTACAAAAAATTAAAAGAGAAATAAATTTAGTCTTTAAAGAAAAGAATTTAGTAGAATTCTCAATCCATGGTATATACATGTGGTCAGCACAGATAATTCATAATAGAAAAAAATAAAAATCTTTGGATAATCTAAACCAACACAAAACATGATTTTCATATGACTATAATAGAGGCACCAAACACACTTAATTATGACTCCAATCTTATTTGCAAACATTTATCTTTTAACTCCTTATAAAAATGTGATATTTCTTTGCTTTTCACTCCCCACATGTGGTATTTCAAGTCCTGGTAGCCTGATTATCTCTATTAGAGTAACTTCCACCATTTTTACATCACTGGGACTCAAAGTTCTAAAATCATCTTTAATTTTTCCTTTTCTTTTAATTGTCGTGATAGATACATACTAGGTCTTACATTCCTTCCTTCTTGCATTTGGTTCCATTCACAATGTCATCACCCAAGTTCAGACCTATTTCATTCCCAACTTGATTACTTCAACTGGGCATCATTTGGCTGCCCAATCTTCCCCCTCCTGTTCCTCCAGTCTATGGCACATGGCATAGCAAGTGGATTACTCCTTAACATAATTTTACACCTACTCCATGATCAAAATCATTCTTTCCTACTGCATCCAACTTCAATGGTTTTCTCACTGCCATCCTGTACTCCCCATATTTGTGACATCTCAGTGTATGCCAGGACATCATCCTCATTCCTGCATGTGTGCCTTTAGTCAAGCCACATAATAGTCTCCTTAGTCCCTGGATCCATAAACACTCTAATTCCCATAGCTGAAGCCACTCAGTCCATTCAGAGGTTAGATCTTCAGGTCCAGCTGCATGGCAACTGAAACACAGGATTTCTACATTCACATTTCAATAGTATATTTCATTGCACCATAATTCTGTGAGATGTTTATAGGTGTTTCTCTCTCTCTCTCACTCACTCACTCACTCTCTCTCATACACAAACACACACAAGATTGAAAAGATGGGCTTGGAAAATACTGGTTTGAAGCCTGTCTTTTCTCTGAAATTGAACAGGCTGTTGTATGGTGTGTTCTCTAGGACTGTTTTGTGCCAATGTATGAAGCAGGGAATATGTGCAAATTCCTCACTGGATGAATATTCTTGTTATACCTCAGCCCTAGCAATTGTGTCACTGTCTTATTAATCTGTGTATATATTACTGTGAGTTCCTAAATATATCCTGGCTTCTTTGAAACTGGGCCCCAGCCTTGTTCTCTGTGTTAATCAGCTGTCCCTCACTATAATGAAATACCTGAGGTAATTAACCTATTAGGAAAGGTTTATTTTGGCTCACAGTTTGTGAGGTTCCAATTCAATAATGGGTGGACCTATTGCTTTTGATGTCTGGTGGGGTTGCCAGATGGTCATGGTTGGGAGCATATAGTGGAGTAAATTGTTTGTTTCATGGACATGAAGCAAAAGAAAGAGGAAGAAACTTACCCTCAGTGACCTAAACAGCCTTTGGTGAGACCAATATTGAAGGTTCCATGTCCTCTCAATAGCACCAAGTCTTTGACACATGGACCTTTTAAAGAGTTTCAACATCCAAACTGTAGCATTCTCATATTCTCTTTTGAGAATATGAGTCCTGCTGAGAACCACCGTCATTCTGGTTGAGTCCATGCTCTATGCTCCCCAAATCATTGGTACTTATCACTCATGTATGGGAACTGTCACATAATGCCTACTGTTGGGACTCTGACCAAATTTGGTTCAGATTCATCACTATGCCCCTCTTCATTTTTGTGATCATTTTGACAAATTCTAACGACTACTTTGCAAGTTTAGGATACTGATGCATAAAGAAC
Organism: Glaucomys volans; assembly: GCA_020662805.1. Taxonomy (NCBI): domain Eukaryota; kingdom Metazoa; phylum Chordata; class Mammalia; order Rodentia; family Sciuridae; genus Glaucomys; species Glaucomys volans. The sequence continues at coordinate 82,583 of JAJEJO010000960.1, forward strand.
TGAAAGAGAGATTATAGTTTTCTTCATTTGAACTATCTCTATTATTAAAAAAAACTCAGGTCCTATTTTCTGCAATTAATAAAAGGGCAGATATTCTTCTTTGATATATGAAGCAGCTTGCTTGTCACCCCAGTGAGAAATGATGATGCCAACAGTCTCTTACAGCTTGGACAATGAAAGTCTATGAACTGCCAAAACTCTGTGACAAACAACCAGTCGTACAATATCAGCTCACTTTGCAGCTTGAGGGCTTACTGCATCCTAACATGACTCTCATGGCCTGGATAATTCTAGTCATAGGCCATAAATTGCATCAATCTTCACATTAAAAATACTATTTATGACAAAAAATATAAAGAATTTTTAAATCAGAAAAAAATCAAAAGACTTTAACAACAACAGCAACAACAAAAAATCTCCTTGCCAGATCAAGTCACCAAGTCTTTAGCTTATGGTTAAAAATGGCCTGGGAGGGACCTTTCAATCCAAATGAAATGTGTACAAGATTTCAGATCAGAGACTGGAGATAAGAATACAGATCAGGAAAAGAAAGACTGGACATGTAGGATGGAGTTGGACTCTAGAGGCTGGGGAGTTTTGATTCTAATTTCCTTTTCTTTTTGTCTTCAAAAACTCCTTTTGCTCAGAAAATAAATTCTATCACCCAAGGCGGTGTTTTCAGCCCCAGCTCCTTTGCAAGCCCAACATGCTCACTGCCATCTCTTCACATCTGTAACATTTAACTTTAATGCCTCTGCCCCTGAGGAGGTGCTGAACACATTTCAATGCACCAGCCATGGATATGGCCTGAAGAACTAGCAGCTTGGCAGCGAATCAGCGGGTGACCTTTCCTATTGACACTGTCTGCAGAGCAGCTTGGCCACATGGACAGGAATAAATCTCTTCTTGAGTTAGCCTCAGATGGGAGATGGGAATTGCACACCCATTCAGTAGCATCAGATTTATTAAGGAGAAAGACTGTCCATGGCAGAGGGAGTGGAAACCATGAAAGTAGATCCAGAGAGCAGATCCACCCCACTGTGACAGCTGCATATGCTGTGTTCATTTTTCTCCCCACCTGAGAGCAAGTCACTGGGTTTGTGCAATAATTTCCCCCGTAGTAAAACCTGGAATCTGAATGAATATGCTTCCTGCTGTCCCCTATTTTCCTTAGGTCTGGGTGGTCACTTTCCCTGGGTCCTGCAGCTGCTCCATTTTGGGGAGCTTTAAGATCAAACTTTGCTAAAATTGAGAGCTAGTAAAATCTTTTATCCCCTCCAACCTTTGATTTTTACCCTCGGCTTTTGGCAATGGTTTTGCATAATTTGCAACAAATTGGAGACAAAATAGAAATGGAACTATTGTGTATTCATTGGTGGCTTTCAGTGGAATGTTTATAAGGTATAAGGTTTAAAGATGCTGCAGATCAGTGATTTAAATATTTTAAATTGCATAATTTGTCTTTTAAAAACAAGACCTCAAGGAATTTCAATGTAGAAGAAAAGCAAACGCTTATTTCTTGTGGGTAAAGAAGGTTAATGCAAACAGGGTTGTAACTCTTCTCTCCCAAAGTAGTCCCAGGCTGTAGCATGCATCCTGTACCTGAGAGGTACAGCATAAAAAGTTCTACTCACAGAAGGGGTTACTCTAAATCTGTATTTTTATCATTAGTATTAAAAAAAATAATTCTTGGACAAGGGTGGGGGGATGGGGAGAGGTTGATAGATGGGTACTTAGCTATAGTCTGAAGTGAGAATTTCTGTTGTACTATTGCACAATAGACTAACTATAAACAATGATAATGTACTATATATTTCAAAGAGCTAGAAGAAAGGATTTTGAATAATTTCCCCATAAACATGATAAATGTTTGAAGAGAGAGATATGTTTAACCTGATTTAAACATGACATGATATATACATATATGGAAACATCTCATGATACTCCAAAGTATGTATAGGTTCTTTTAAAATATTTTATCAGTTAAAAAAATAAATTGAATTTACATTACTTAAAAAGTCCAGTTCTTGGTGCCAACAATAGGAATGTGAATAATCCAAAAATACAACTAGAAATATTTTCAGTGATTTTGAAAGAATAATTGTTTCCCTAGTTGTGAGCCAGCTTGCTTTCTTATACTTCATTAGTGTGATAAGTAACCGCACCTCTTTCAGTTACTCTGGGCTCATTAAGGATTAACTGGAATAGCATTAGAAAAATATCAGGAATAGCATTTGGCCTATATCCACTCCCAACCTCCACTTTGCACCCAGTCAAGCCATTGTTTTCAATAAGTTAATGATTTTTTTGTTTTGGATGGAGCACAAAATAAACAACCAAGAATATTTCAGGTGTTCACTACCATAATAGAACACATACATAGAGTGCTGTGGGAAATCATATAGAAATTATTGCCTACACTTGGATTGTAAGAGAGTTTTTGAAATGAAGGGACCATCTGAAGGGTCTTAGAAAGATGAGCTTACATAATATAAAAATGGGGCGGGTAAGAAGACTGAGAAAAAGAACAGAGGCAAGCAAGTACTGGAGCACTCGGTGCCGCCACAGCACAGGGTGTGAGGTCCTGAGAGAGCATGTCTTGTCTATGTGTCCTTCAAGTAAGTAACATCTTTGTTACAAATTAACTAATACAAGGTGGACCAAGAGTCAATTGGTGTTCACTGGGCTGAACAGTTTAATACAAACTTTCCATTCAATGGGAGCCACTTAACAGCTCTTTAACCATAGTAGGAGGATTAGAACCTGTTTCATAAAGAGTCTTGGTTTCAGTTATGAAGACAAGTTGCAATTCAAACACACGCCAATTCAATGATAAAGGAAGGCATTTTAAAAGAGTCTAGTAAATGACAATAACATAATCATAGCTAAAATTACCTTAATATGTACCAAGCATATTTCAAGCATATTATTTCATTATCTCATCTAATCCTCACCATATTCCAATGGGAAAGATATTAATATTATTAACATCTTAGAAGTGAAGAAACCAATAGAAGCAACTTACAAGCTTCTAAAACTACTTAGTGAAACTCACCTATGAACATAGAACTTGAATTAAAATTAGTAAGATCCATTGACAACAAATAAGACAGTAAGTGGCCAAAGAACTGGATGGTTTCTACCTTGGATGACTGAGATATCATAATGCTATTTAGTAGAAGGAAAATTTGGGGGGAATGAGTATACATAATGAAATACTGGAAACAGATGGCCAGGAAATTGAAGGAGGGAGGCCAATAATTTAGTAAGAAATTGCTTCAGATATTTTTACAATGCTAATTTCCTTTATATGGGCAATTCAGAGTCATAAGATATATGTAGGTAGATAGCTATCTAGATAAATAGGTAAATTGTACTTTATCCATTTTAAAAAGTCCTTTTGAGTTTTGAATTTGAATTTATGTTCTAGCATGTTAAATTTGGAAAGGTTGGTTTACTACCATACTTGATGCCTTCTGGATCTGTCAGAACTTAACCTCTGAAACAGATCCAGAATATAAACGACTACAAAATAAAAGAATATAAACAACTATAAAATGCAACAAGAGATTTTTTTAAATGCATGAAAAAACATTAATATATTTGGAAAAAGTTCCAAATAGGCAAGCTTTTAAAAGAGATGTTTCAATTAAGAAATGACCTTAAATATTATCTAGTTCAAATTTCTTCTCAAATTTAATGAAGAACAAAAATACAAGAAAGATAATACAACTAACGCAAAATTTCATTCACATTGTTGTATGTTAGTTTCCATAAATTAGATAAAACAAAATTGCTATGGAAAGGGTACAATGTATTTTTAGCATATAGTCTTTTTATAAGCCACTGAGAATGAAAAACATCTGTAATTTTCTTTACCAGATCAATACAAGCATTGTTCATACCACTATATTTTAGGAAAGATACTTTTAGATAGAATTTTGAAAAGCAATTGTGTGATCCTTTTAGAAATCCAAGCTCATATCTAAAGGAGTCATATGGGACCACTCCTTGAAGACAAGTGGACAGGTATATGTTGATGTTTCACAGATGTCTTTCCTATCTTAGTGTTTTCCCAGACCTCAAATGATCTTCACCTGTTTTTGAGACCTCAAATGATCTTCATCTCTTTTAAAAGCTTGCCTATTTGGAACATTTTCCAAATATATTAATGTTTTTTCATGCATTTAAAAAAATCTCTTGTTGCATTTTATAGTTGTTTATATTCTTTATATAGTTGTTTATATTCACCTGTCTTACACCTTCAACAAGTGTAAAATACTAGAGCATTTGATATCTGTTTTTAAAACTTCAATAGTTGATACCATACTGCCATTTTGGTAGACTCATTTCCTCTAGGAGGTAGTTCACTCCTGGAAAGCAAAGAAAATAATTTTTATTTTTCTTTTATTACAGCATCACCTATCCAAAAACAGGAAACATAGAAAGTGCTCAAAATATTTACTGATATATCTTGCCTCAACATGTTTTAGTGCACTTTATAAATCAAATTGTGCAAAAGCATTCTCTAAAGAGAAAAATAGCCCTATTTCCAACAGAAATAGTGGCAGTTCTATATTATTTTAATCCTTCATTTCTTAATTATACTAATTGAAAAAATATACAGTGTTTTAGTCAACTTTTTCACTGTTATGAAAAAAAGAACCAACAAGAACAAATTTAGAGGGGAGAAAGTTTATTTGGTACCACAGTTACAAAGGTCTCAGTCCTTAGACACCTGACTGAATTGCTCTGAACTCAAAGTGAGACAGAACATTATGGCAGAAGTGTATGGTGGAGGAAATCAACTCAGAACATGCCCACCAAGAAGCAGAGAGAGTTCTCACTTACCAGGGACAAAATAAAAACCCTAAAGGCATGGTCCCAGTAGCCGACCTTCTCCAATTGTACCCTGCCTTCCTTTGGTTAATATCCAGTTAACCCCTGTGAGTGCATTAATCCACCAATTAGGTTACAGCTCTCATATCTAATCATTTCATTTCTGAATGTTCTTGTATTGTCTCACACATGAGCTTTTGGGGGACGCCTCCTATCTAAACCATACCATACAGTTAGTTTAGAATATATTAGATTCATTCAGCAATATACCGTTGTTGATTTTGTCTTGTGATCACATCTCATTAAGAAATCTCTCTCTATTTTTCATATCCATTGTTCTCTCTTTTTGTAAGCCAAGTTGATGGTTATACCTTGTGATTCTTGGAAGGTAACCCTGAGCTTCTATTTTCACTTCATTCTTTATTATTAGCATTCAGAAAATATTTTCTTGATATACTAAATTTCAGTTTATGACTAGAAGAGAAGTCAGTTTTAAAAATGGGTTAGATCAAAGCTTAAATCTCCAGAATCTACCAAGTACTCAAAAATCTTTACACCAAGAACACTAATAACCCAATCAATAAATGGGCCAAGGAAATGAACAGACACTTTACAGAGGAAGATCTACAAACAATCAACAGATTTATGAAAAAATATTCAACATCACTCATTATAAGAGAAATGCAAATCAAAACCACCTTAAGATTTCATCTTACCCCAATTAGAATGCCTTTTATTAAGAATACAGGCAACAACGGGTGTTGGCGAGGATGTGGGGAAAAGGGTACACTCATTCGTTGCTGGTGGGAGTGCAAGTTGGTGCAGCCACTCTGGAAAGCAGTGTGGAGATTCCTTAGAAAACTTGGAATGGATCCACCATTTGACCCAGCTATCCCACTCCTTGGCCTATACCCAAAGGACTTAAAATCAGCATACTACAGTGATACAGTCACATCAATGTTCATAGCTGCTCAATTCACAATAGCTAGATTATGGAATCAACCTAGATGCCCTTCAGTAGATGAATGGATAAAGAAACTGTGGTACATATACACAATGGAATATTACTCAGCCATAAAGAAGAATAAAATTATGGCATTTGTAGGTAAATGGATGATGTTGGAGACTGTTATGCTAAGTGAGATCAGCCAATCCCAAAAATCCAAAGGCCAAATGGTCTCACTGATAAATGAATGATGATGCATAATGCGGGGGGCAAGGGTGGCAAGAAGGGAGGAAGGATAGATAGCATGGAGGGAAGGGAGGGGTGGGGTCGGGGTTGGGGGTAAAA